>VXBL01001624.1:58002-449554 GCA_013400195.1 Aramus guarauna | reverse complement strand
CGGCAGTCGCGGCGGGCGGGCCGGCCCGGCCGTGCCCCGCCCACACCCCGCTTCCTGGTCCCCAGAGACACCCGCCAGGGGCGGGTGCGGAGCCCAGGCCCGAGGGCAGCGCGAGTGCTCAGTCTCGCAGCGACCCAGGGCAGGCCCGGGCTCCGCGGGGCTCCCCGGTCCTGCCCTCAGGGGAGAGGCCGGGCGGGACCGGCCGATCGGTGACAGGAGCCTCGCCCGCTCGCGCGGCAGCCGCTTGCCGTCAGATGTGCGAGGCTGCAGCCTGCAGTCCCGGTGCAGGGGCCCGGGGCCCGCCCCGAGTGAAGGCGGCAGGGCCCGGGGGCCGGCGGCACAGGGCACCCGGGGGCCTTCACGGCGGTCGCGCAGTCGGTCGTGCAGGCACGGTTAGCGCTGGGCGTTAATCCCGTGTAAATGGGTGCTGCAGTGAGCTCATGGTGTTTGGGCGCTGAGCGGTGACACAATAGACACGTGCCAACTGAACGTATTAACCGAGCTAATTGCGCTCCTGCAATTGCTGTCTGTAAGCAAAGCCACGCTAGAATTCGATCCAATGCAAACTTGCGGCAGAAAACGCAACCTGGGGCTGGCCGGGCGCCAGGCGCGGCCCACCTGAGGGAGTTTCGCCAGCGCAGGTTGGTCAGATAGAAACGTGGAAAAGTGCCCCGTGGCCAGCGTATGTCGTCGATAATCCGCCGCCGTTGTGCTGAGGATTGGGAGCTGGCGGTACAGCTTTAGCAGCAAACGCTTTCAAGTGCGGACAAGGCTGAATGCTTGACAGAGCCTGCCTGGGGATACTGACCTCCCTTGCCTGGGACTGGCTGCTGCTTTCACAGTTCATGTTGTACTAAATGCTTTTTGAATGTGTAGGTGCCAATAGGCAACCTTGAAAGTAAGCACAACCCACCAGAAAGAGCTCGTAACCATCTTCGGAGACCACCCTCGGTCCCTGGTGCCTGTCATACCTAAACAAAACCCTAATTTCCCTGTATGTTTCTCCCAATATGTGTTTCCCGCGGTGTCACGCTCTGGCATGAAGCAGCCCTGAAAGCCTTAGCAAAAGGCCAACCCAATACAGTGAACTTTCCTGTGGTCTGCTGCCTTTCTGACCCACTCAGACACCGCATAGCCAAGCGTACGGACCAGAACCCTGAGGTGGATTAAAAAAAAAAATCATAGCAGGCACAATGCTCAGGCTCCTACAGCTGGAAGGGAAATTTCACAGCTGAAAACGGCAATGTTGCTGAGAGCAGGACTGTGGGGGAAGGAGTTGCCAAGCTACTGCGCAGAGTAAGCTAAGATTTGTTCAGTGGTGCAGCTGTTTCTTTTCCTTATTTAACAACTATTTTGCCCTTGAAAAAAACAAAATTTAAAGTAATGGAAGCCCAAAGGGCAAGTGCTTGGGCAGGATGTTGTTTAGACTAGGCGATCTTTAAAGGTCCCTTCCAATCCAAACCATCCTATGATTTAGCATCACTAGGAGGCAAGTCAAGCCTAGGCAGGGTCTATGCAGCTCTCTTGCTACAGGTATCGATGGAATGAATACAAAAAAATGAAAGCAGAAAGAGCAGAAGAGCACCTCAGCGCCCAGGAATTCACCTTTGACTAGCTGCCATTTAGCTGCTGTCCCAACTGCCAAACTGTGCCCTTTACAAAGCTGCTTATCTGAAGCTGCATTAGGGCTACCTGCTACAATCAAGGAATGGAAAAATTTTGCTAGGGGAGAAAGAAAAGGCAACAGTAACTGTCGAATTCCATTGCTCAGTGCAAATATGGCTGGTCTGTCAGGGAGACTCCAAAGGGAAGAGGCCAACCGCCACCTTATGTCTCCATCTCAGGACTGGTCCCTTCAGATCTGGAGTACAGCATGGCGCTGTGAAGCCAGCCTGATACCAGATGGAGGGAGAAGGCTCAAACTGCTAATAAAGAAGGTGGGGCAAAACCCCACCATCTAGGACAAATCCTTTCTGGGCAGGGAAAGCTGAGCACCGCAGCCCGGGCTCGGAGTGCCCGGCCCTGGGAAGAGGCACCGTGGCTCTGCCTGGAGCACGGCACAAGCCCCAGGGTGGGCTCCGAGGGCAGATGGGTTAGCCTCCCTGTCTGTCCACTGCACCTGGTTAGCCTTTTTTTTTTTGTCTTCCCCTTTTATTTTGTGAGATAAGCAGAGATAAATGGAAATAAATGCTAAAGAAATAAGCACTTTTAAACTCATAGGACTCCATCTCCTTTGGGGTGAGCTGGCTTTAGGGGAGCAGTTTGGGCTTTTTGTGAGGAGGATGAGTGAGTGGGACTTCCCCCACAGGCAGCACTTGCCTTTGCCTCACACTTTGGGAGCCTCCTGGCCCCCTGTACACCGAGCCTTTCTTGGCCCTGCAAGCCCAGCACGAGGCTTTGGCTGCATGGCTTCACCGCCGCAGTGCAAGTTCCTAGACAGTGCCTACCAGCAGTAGCCTTGCTGCAGTGGCCCGGGCTTGCTCATGTTATTCCCAGCACGGTCTGTGCTGAGACACTTGTTCTCTGCCTCTCCCTTCTCCTGTCTCTGCTCAGCCCACAGGTAAGCTTGCTGACCACCCAAAAATGGTCACTGTGCCTTACACATGGCAGAGAAGTGGAGCCCGCAGGAGTGTTTATTCCCTCATGTTTTCCCTGGGTCAGCTGTAAAGGGTTTGTGCTAAGACTATGACATCAAAGAGGGAAGGAAACCCCAAGTGTTCTTGGACAATGGGAAAGAAGGGACGTGCATATATACAAGTTTTCTGCCAACTGCCATTTTTGGTGAGAGCAATCACTGCATTTGAAGCAGAGGTTTGTGCTGTGCACGTGGCAGTGCCTGGCCAGTGCTCGGTGAGTGGCACATCCATGTGGCGAAAGCATCGTCACCAGCTGTGGTTTACCGGCACAGCCAAAGCATTCTTGCAGTGCAGGCAGGTGCTCGCTGGCTGGCTTCCTAAAGCACACTGCTTAGCATGGCGTTCTTCGTCCTCAAATGCACCCGCGTACGAGTAGGTGCACGCGTGGCCGTGTAGCCTTGCCATCCTGGGCCCTGGCGGTGATGCGAAGCAAAGTGTCCTGATGCCAGTGGTGCTGGGACGTGCATGCACGCACATGCCTGCGCACGCGCGCTCCCTCGCAAGGGCAGGAGCTTGCTTTGCCCTCGGGTTTGCATCCTCGAGTGGAGCTGCCCAACAGCAGAGCCAGGGAAAGGCTCCACCAGCCTCAGGTCACCCCGGGGGTGAAGCACTGGGGTAGGAACCAGCCGGGCGAGGGGAAAACACCATTTTGCATCTGGCACCTGCTCAGGCACCAGTCTGGCCGGGCAGGAAGCACCACGTGTCACTGAGCTCCAGCAAAGTCAGCGAGGAGTCAGTAAGAAGGTGCCCACAGTCACGGCAGGGAAAAGCTCCTCGGTCTGTCTGCCACACGCTTCCACCCATCCCGCACATGCTGGCCAGGGCAGACTGGGCTTCCTCAGGCCCTGACCAGTGGTGCTGCCCCTTGCACTGGCCCTCCCTTGCACGCTGGTGCTGTTTGCAGGTGCTGCTCTCTCTGGGAGCCGGCGCTGACCGGGGGTTTGCAGTTCACGTGTAGGCAGGGCTGGGGCTGGCACAGCCGTGTGCCTCGGCGGGGGGTTCACATCTCAATGTCCTTAGGTGCTGCTCTGCAGGAGGGGGCCAGGCGGTGGTTTTACTGCTGAGCACTAACTGCATTCACAACTGCTCAGCGCTGCAGAACGGGGTTACTGCAGCATCCCAAGAGGCTGGCAACGTCTCAGCCTCATCCAGGACTGACACACCACCACCAACCCCTCTCTTTCCTGCAAACCCACAAGCAAAGTCCAGCCTGGTCCTGCAGCCAGCACGCTGGCCGGCAAGGGGGTGCAGGTAAATGTGCTTCCAGCAAAGCTCAGCATCACCCCGGGGCTGTATCCTGCTACATCCTGGGATCCTCCGAGGATTAGTAACTGGCAGTAGAGCAGCTCTCAGGCCTAGCCACCACTGGGACAGCTTGTGCAGAGCATGGCCTGGGCAGAAAGTGGCTACTAGCTTCCTCCTGCTGGGAATGATCCACTCTTTGGTAAGTGGAGGGGACCCAAGAGGGCCACAGCTGCTTGGCAGGAGCCATTCCTGGAGGTGCCAAGAACTGAGGGCTCTTGGTGCACCTCAGTACAGCTGCAGGTGGGCAGGAGGTGAGCACACACACGCACAAAGGGGGCTGGCACAGAGGGTCTCCAAGCTCCTTGCGGGAAATGTGGGGCACTCGTGGCTGAGATGTGCCCGTGGGAAGGGACTTCTCTGGCAACAGGCTGGGGAGCATGCCCATCTCCAGGGGACTCTATGGCCTATGATTATTGCTGAAGAAACAGACAGCAAAGCCAGCTTGTATGAAACCCGATTATTCAAATTTATTAACATCAAGAATTATGCAATGATGCTGTAGATTTTTTTTTTTTTATTAACAAATAGAAAACAGACTGTATACAACAGTGACCCCTACAGCACTATGCATCCACAAGGTAAAAATGAATGTGTCCTCCAACATTACCAACCCTGGATTGCTGATTTCAACGTAGTTTGGATTCTTAACATTCGGAATACATGTGATAATACAATTAGATACCCTTCCACCACCTTTATTCATAACTCAATGCACTCAAAAGAGGGCTGCTCACTCCCTGTCTTTAGTGCAAGCGTGATATAATAAGGAGTATTAATATATAGTACCATTAAATTAAGTCCAGTAGTCTTGCCACATTGGTTCATTAGAACGTCCTGAAGTAGCGGAAAGTACAATATTCTAGTGACTTTTAACATTTGCAGGATAGCAGAAATTATAGATACACCCAACCTCTGAAGCCATGTGTACTCCCCTCCCCTTCCCTGCAGTACCCTGCTTTCCAAAGAGAGCCTGCCTGGCTCTGCTCTGGGGGCGGCTGGGCTTGTGCTCCTTGCCTTTGTAAATGCTCCGATGCACTTCACTGGTGAGAGGTAACAGAATGGCGCTTGCACGCATAGAACCGCAGGATTAACAAAAAAGGCTGTGTCTCGCTCTTTCCATCCCATCCCTGGGGAAGCGTGGGACCCACTCGCTTCTCCTGCCCCCTTCCCCGCGAGACACACAAAAAGAGGCTCGGAAGCCCGGAGCCTGGGATTTCGGGTCTCTCACAAACAAGGCGATGACAACTCACGTCATATCGGGATCTGCCAATACACACGGTCACTGGATTGGTTTTAACACGCATCGTAATAGGACTGAACGGTTTCCAGCTGACAAAGGGGACCGTCTCTCCGGTGACCCCACATGCCCTCCCAAATCCAAACCTACTCAGGAAATAATGGGGGGAGGGAAAGGCTAAAAAAATAATTGGTAGCTTAGGTCCAGTTCCATGAAATTTCATATTCTACAGAGGATTAAAAAGCAGCCTATGGGGAATGGAGCCGGGCAGGAACCACAAGCCAGCTGCTGCAAATTACCAAGGAAGCTGCACTAAAATGGGCAGAACCAGCAGTGACTGGGCTGAAATAAACACAGGGCAGTAAAAAATGTAAAAGCAAAAGGAAATGAAAAAAAAAAAAACCCAACAACCAACTCCCAAAGGTTTGGTGGGCCCAGTTCTGCCTGGGCAAAACATTAAGACTTGCAAAAAATAAAAAATAAAGAGAGAGGAGATTATAAAAACCACTAGTAACTATTTTACATGTTTAAAAAAAAGATCCCATTCCACCCACCTAAAGCCTCGCTGTGAAATGCAGTCGCGTGAGAGAGGGCGAGAGATGCACATGAGCAGAAATTCAGCCAGAGACTGGAAATGCTTTTGGAGTCGGATTCCCTCGTTTGGCGCTGGGGCGAAGTTCCTAAATGCCGTGGTCAGAACTGGTTGGCATGGAGGTCTGCTGCCTGGGCAGCACCTCCGTCTGTACAGAAGGACTGAGGAATGGGCGGCTCTGGCTCAGAGGGACCCATCTCCACTCCTAGACATCCCCACCGCGACTGGAGGAAAGCACTAGTTACGTTGCATAGTGGTCGAAGCTGCCAAGATACTCCAGTGCCGCTCTGTAGCACAGCTGGTACTGGTCCTGCAAGGCAGCAAGGGGCAAAGCATTAGAAGTGGGGACCCAAGGACATCGGGCAGTGGGGTTTAACATCCGGAGATGCCAGCTCCTCTCCCTTCTCCCACAAATCTCCCACCACCCTGGTGAGGAGGGGACACTCACCTCTGTCTGCACCATGGCTGGCCGCTGCGTTCGCAAGGTCTTCACCGTCTGGAACATGTCCACCACCCCCTCGTAGCGCATCCTCTCCAGCACGATGCTGAGCGTGATGAACACGCCTGTGCGCCCGACCCCAGCGCTGTGCAGAGGGAGCAAGAGGTGCCGTTAGAGACCTGCCAGCCCCAGTGAGGCTCTGCAGAACTCCTACGAGTGGTGCAAGCTCATGGAGCAAGGGGACCTGCACAGAGGGGCCATGAGAGGCCGCAAGGACATTGCCAGACAAAGATGACCCCCAGCCCCATGGGGCCCACTGATTCTGCCTCGCCTCTGGGCCAAGCTGCTGTGGCACCCTGCCCTAGGACTCGCCCAAGGGGCTACAAATCAGTACCACCAGGGCACAGGGTTAGTCTAGTCACCTGGCAGAAAGGCTGCCAGTGGCACCCATGGACATTGTCACCTCTTTGTCCCCTGCCTGGCTCTTGCCAGCGGCATGCAGGAGGGGTACCACGTGCAGGGGAGCCAGCAGCAGCCAGGGTGAGTGAGGTAGGGGACATCTCCAAAGGCAGAGGTGGGCGCTGACCTGTCCCCACTCACCTGCAGTGCACTGTGATGGGCCCGTCCTGCCCAAACTGCTCCTTGGTCTTGTGCACCTGCCCAATGAAGTCAATGAAGCCCTCTCCTGTCTTTGGCACTCCCTGCTCAGGCCAGTCTGTGAACTGGAACTGGCGGATAGTCCGTGACTGGCCGTCCTGCGAGGACAGGGGCGTTAGACATGAACCATGGGTGAGGAGACAGCAAGAGGGGCTGATCTTGCTCCCCTCAGCACTGGTGCTGCTGACCTGCTCTCAGACCCCCCCTTGCCCAGGCCAGGTGAGAGGGTGCACAGGCCACAGATGAGCCCAGGCAGATTTTTCACTGAGCGTTCAGGGCCTGCTTCTGCTCTCTCACGTTCACCCCAGGGCGGCCGAGCGCAGCAGAACTTTGGGCCCCTGTAAGGTCTAATGTTGGGTCAGTGCCCTGGTCCTCTTTGGGGTCCAGCTCCACCCCAGCACCACGCCTGCTGTCACACAGGGGTCCTGTGCCTGGTCAGATGCTGCACATGGTGCCAGGTGCAGGGGAGCCCGTGTTAAATGCTTGCCCACGTGCACAGCACAGGCAAGGCAGGGTCTGGTGCTGATAGGGATCAGTGCGCTGCTCACCGGGGCTGACGCAGCTGGCAAGGAAGGAACTTGCTGTGGGAAGAGCAGCAGGTGAGGGGCAGCAGCCCCTTCCATCTGCAGCGCAAGGCAGCACCTTGCTTTCTGGTCCCTCCAGGAGCTGCTGCAGGCACGGGGCAGGGCAGAGGTGGGGCAGAGGCACAGAGGGCAGGGGAGCTGGGCAGCCAGCAGTTGCACTCACCCTGGCATCCGTCACCTTGAACTCCCGGAGGATGTACTGTGGCATGTTGTACTCTGCCATGGGGTCCACCACAAAGTACTGGTACCGGGCAGAGCGCTCCGCAGGCCAGTACTGATGGCATTTCTCCTGTGGATGAGGAGCATGGTAAGACATGAGCACCAACAAGCTGCCACTCCTCCCTCCTGCTCCTTGGGAGCATACATGGCTGTGGGGCCACAGGGTCAGCCATGGGACACACCAGTGGGAGGCTGGCCCAGAGCGGCTGGATGTACCCACAGACAGCAGCCACACAGCCCCCTTCTCCCCCGAGCAGGATTCGTACCCGGCCCATCTCACGCAGCTTTGTCAACATCACCACAATGGTGGAGTTGTGCTCCCAGAGCATCCGCCAGAAATCCTCTGTGGTCTCGGCCAGCGGTCCCTGCGTGGCGATGTAGGCCTTCTGCTGCCTGTAACGAACAGAACAGTGCTCAGACCAGCACCTGGGAGGTGGGCAGCAGCTGCTCCCGCGGGCTGGTGGGCCGGAGGGCTGGAGGCAGGGGCTCTGCCCAACCGGGAGCAGGGCTGGCAATGCAGCTGCAGGAGGGAGGTCTCTAGGACCAGCCATGGACTCTGGGGGAGGGATGAGCCTGCCCAGCACATCTTCCAAGTGCTCCCCATGGATGCAGTGGGCACCAGTGGGTGCAGGATCCAGAAAGGCTGCTAGTCCTTGCTGGGGTGAGTGTCCCAGCCCAGCCTCTTGCTGCTGCTTGTCCCCCCACCACTGCACTGACAGCTTTTTCGGCACCTAGGCCCACGTGAGCGGGCTGCCAGCACCCGTCCGGGCTGAGAGGAGAGGCTGTGCTTGGGGACAATCCCAGCAGCACCCCTGGATTCCTGCGCGTTTACTCTCAGCAGCACCCACTGTCCCTCCCATTGCATGGGAAGACACAGAGCAACTGAATCAGGTCACCTGGATCACGCACGCCAGCTAATAACTAGAGCAGTGTGGAAACCACAAATACCATTTTGCCAACTTCACTGAAGCTTTCAAATTTGTTCTCGGTTCTACTGCGAACCAGAGCATCTCTCAAAATGTCCTGTGTGAAAGCAGAGCTTGATCTGACCCAGCCCAGCACCCCCCACTGAAGAAAGCACCCTCGGTGCTTTGGGTTGTGAGAAGGGGCCAGCTCCAGCATGCTGGTTCTTTGGCTTTGCTGAGTGTCCAGTCTGGCACGCCGGGCACGCCTGCTTCACCACTGCGGGGCGCCGGAGCCCGTGGGACGAAGGGCGGCATCCTCCCATCCATCCTCCCATCCAGCATTTCATCTCTCCGCTGGTGCTAAAAATTAATGAATGTGCTGCAGGACAGCTGTAATATGCAGGATGAAGACAGGGGCTGCTTCAAGGTGGTTTTATAAGACATCATAAAAAGCAGGGAGTAGGGGTGCAGAATGAAACAAGAGAGCTAATAAAGATGCAGCATCAGTGATTTCTGCAGGACCTTGGGCCAACTGATCTCTTTAGATAGTACAGAGAAGATTGCTCAGTTCAAAGGAAAGGACGGGAAGAGATAACAGCGCTCTTCAGGGATGGGGTAGGTAGCACATGAAATGGTACTACCTGCTGTGCTGGCAGCCCTCCCTCCGTAGCGTCACCAAGGGCAAAACCAGCATCGCTCTTAATCAGCTCTGGAGCCGGGACACAGCGTCTGCAGCCCGCCTGCCAGACCCCGGGCTGCTGGGGCGGGTGCACAGGCAGGCAGCCGCAGTAATGACATGGCACTGGCCGGCTCGGAGCCACACGGGCAGGAAGGAGCGGAGGCTGCTCTGTGACAGCTTTTCTCCAGCAACTTCATCCTCCTCCATTACTCTGTCCCACCCTGAGGGAGCCTGGCTTGCTGTGGTTTTGCTGTGTTGGGATGTTCCCAGGGTTTCTCCCCTTCTGCTCCTTGCCCACTCTTGTCTCCTCGTAGCCCTTCCCTCTGGGAATCCTTTCTGGGCTCAGCTGCTGGAACAGGGACGGAAGCACAGAGCCGCTGGCCTGGCTGCGCCAACATCTGTTCCCTTTGGCAGCGGCTGTTGCTCCCGCGAGGCCACCAGCCCATAAGAAGCCTTTGGGCAGAGCCCAGCTGGAGAGGCACCGTGCCACATCCATCGTTGTATTCCCTACTCCTGCGCTGGTGACCCTACTGCGATGGCGCACAAAGCAATGACAGGAATGAGCCTTGTACGTTCATCGTTGGGATTTGGTCTGGATTAGTGTCTGGGGACTAGCTGGGAAGGCGATGTGGCCACTGAGCTGTTTCCCTGCATTCTCCTCTCCTGGCACTTAGCATCTGAGAATGCGATGCCAGCAGCTGGATAGAGAGGCTGTAAGTATTATTGCCGCAATAGATCTTAATCTGCACTTTCTAAAAGATATCCTGGTAAGTGGAACCCAGTGATGGGCTCCCCAGTGTCCAGCACCAGCCCTGCCTGAGGATCCAGACTCCCCCCAAAATCAAGACATGGGACAATGAACCTTGGGGTCCTGTCTGGATAAGCCATGCAGTGCAAGCACACTTCTACCTCTGGGTGCTACAGCTGAGGGGGGGGCAGGTTTGCATTAGATGCTGCAGATATACAAAGACATGCCAACGGATGCCTACCAGAAGATACTATAAACCTCCACAGAAGCCAGCACAGCCTCCCACCCCAGCCATGTGGGCATCTGTCTGCAGCAATACAAGCCAGCCTGGCAGTGCTCACTCACTAGCAGTCTTCACATATTGTAACTATACACACTGGAGTGTCTGAGAAGATGGAAACAGATTAAATGCAACAAAGTGATCCCACCTCCAGGAACAGTCCTTGGGAAAGAGAAGGCAGCTCTGCCCAGCTTCCCAAGCAGAGCCTCCCAGCAGTTCCTAAGGTGGTCCTTACCTGTACCCATCTATGAAGCTGGCGTTGATGTAATCAGAACCCTCAACACCCCGAATGGGCTGCAGACAGACTCTCGTCAGCTCATATGGCATGATGTTCACGAGGCGGTTCTTGAATTTGTTGCATGGGAGGTTGGCACTGATGAAACGTGAGGTATGTGCTTTAGAGTTGGCCAGCAGCTGAAAGAGGAGGAGACGTGTCAGACCCCTGCTGTGGATGCATCAGTCTGGGAGCAAAATGGCAGCAGGCGGGGCAGGCAGGAGTCCCTCCGGACATGCAGCCACGCTCCCTCCTCTGCCCGAGGGACAGCCGCTGGGGACTAGACCTTTCTGGACCACACGAAGGGCTCTGCCACCATGTTACGAGGTAGCTGCACCCAGCTGCTCTATTTCACCCTAGATCAGTCTGTTTTTCAGTACCGTAACACTGCGCACCTCGGTATGGCTTGGCCTCGCTGCTGCCTTTTGGTGCATGGCTCTAGGCTCTGCATTGACCCACTGGTGCAGCCCCGAAGCCACCCATAGAGGAGTGGAGACCCACAGCAGCTCTCTGACCACAAAGGAGCAGGCCACGGCGCTGCGTACCTCGCTGAACCAGGGACACACGCCTGGTGGTGTCAGGGAAGGAAAGCTTTCCATCTTCCAACAATGTCTTGCTATTTACTTCTCACCCCAGAAGAGCCCAAGAAAAATGTGAGAACTGTGACAGTTTTAGGTAAAGATGATCTATTTTGGGTTACTGAGAGACATTTTATGGTTCTCTTTGAGCCCTGTAAACTGGAGTCATGGTAAATGTGTTACTTAGATCTGCTGGCAGAGACATTCAAACAGAAGTTCCTCTTATTTTTTTTTCCCTTTTTCTTTTATTTCTTTTTTTCTTTCCTTCCCCAAAAGACTCTCTCCAGCATCTCCAGAGCTACCCTTCTCTCTGTGCTGGCAGCTGGTCCCTGGCAGAGGCTCCCTGCAGAAGGACAGGGTTGCTCTTTGGGGAGTGATGCAGCCATGTGAGGCCCTCCTGCATCCTGCTCTCCAGGGTTTCCCGTGCAGTGGACTCTTACTGTTCTAAAGGGACCCTTGGAGAAACAGCAAATTTCTATCTTTCTTACAACAGAGTTGCTTGAGTTGAGTCTAATTCTGTGGCTGTCTTGGGGGTTTCTCAGGGCAGGTGTCACCATGAGATACTAACGCAGCATGTTCTACTCTGCCAAGGCCAGGACACCAGCAGCTCTGGTGACCGCAGGACAGAGCTGCTCAGCTTTCCCCAGGTTATGCAGAAAGTCAGTATTTTGCCTCTCCTGCTCCTTTGTCATTTGGAGGGAATCCCCATGGCGAAGCTGTATTGCTGCAGTTCATTTCACAGCCTGCATGGTCTGCTGCGTCCCTGCGTAAGCTATATTCCCCTGCATGACTTCACTGGACTAATGCACCTCATCTGAGAATATGGGTGCTTACCAGAGCTCACTTCCATCTTCAAGGCCGTAATAAATATCTGCAGTAGGCATTCACAGATACAGAGAGCAAAATGTGGGCTTCTTAAAAACAGTGTGCCTTAAAACACTGCCTTCACCAATTTTAGATATTGAGGCTTGGTGTCGAGGTGGTTAAAAGATAACAGAGCTCAGCATTGAAGAAATGAGACTATAAACGTCTCACATATTTAAATTGGAGCCGTTTCCAGACAAGTTGTTCACAGTAACATCAATTATCACTAACACGATCTGCATCTGATTTCAGATGCAGCTCCCGCCGCACAGTGAACCTAGAGCAGAACGTGCTGCTGAGAACTGCGCATCCATCTGCCTTTTATATCCTCCCCAGAAGCTGCCAATCCAGGGGGGACCATGGCCGACACAGGCTTTACAATTCAAATATATTTTAAATCACTGCCTACCTGGTTTAGAAGCACACAAAAGAATAACTGTCTGTAATGATCCATGGCTCTCCTCTCCCAACTCCTGGATGAGCAGCTCAGCGGGGCTGTGTGGGCAGAGATGGGGCGCTGGGGAAGGGGGATGCTGGGGTCTGTCACCTACCTTGAATTCCAGCTCCATTGCAGTAACGCTCTCGCCTGGTGGCACCTGGGTCAGCTTCTGGATGTGAGCAAAGAGGTTGCGTGCAGGCACCTCGGTATTGCCACACGTGGCTGCCTCCAGCAAGGCCTCGTGGATGAAGATGTACTGGTCCTCTGTCTGCACCATGTAGTTGCGCTGAGAGCGCATGCACGTCACGTGGCCATAGATGTCCACGGTCTTCTCATGCTTCATCCGCTCCAGCATCGCATCAATGACAATGAAGCAACCAGTTCGGCCCACGCCGGCACTGCGGGAACAAAGCAGGTGGCCTGAGATGACGCCGTCTCCTACAGACACCACACAAGCTCTACTCTTGCTTAAGCGAGCGCCTGGACCTAGAGTGCACAAAGGGGAGTAAAGGCTGCTCCCACACTGAGGGCTGAGGAGCTGAGCCCCAAACAAGAGGTGACAGGAGGAGCGAGGGAGAGAGGCACAGGAGAATGTGGGGAGCTACTCAGCCCTTCTGCTGTCGCTCTTTCTCTGACGGAGCAGAAAGGACATGGTGTCACCCCACTGGTCCCTGCAGTGGCTGGCAGCACCTCCACGGGGGAAGGAGAAATGTGTTTAACAGGCAGGAGAGTCACAGCGTACGTGTGCACAGAGTCACAAGACCTGAAGTCCAGGCTGGGCCTCAGCATCAGTGAAGCCCATAATTTCAAGCCTGCTTGTCCCCAAACCTGGGTCACTGTTTCCTAACCCATAAAATGAGGACAGCCAGCTCGAGAGGGGAAAGCAGAAAGGCGAGGTCATGCCTTTCTATGTTGAGCCCTTTGCTCGAGCACTGGATGCCTCTCCATGTCTGTTAGAAAGGCAGTAGCAATCCCAAACTGCTCACCCTGAGAACACCCTGAAAACAACAGACACGCTGTCATGACATGTAAACACAGGCAGAGATACGGAGCTAGACATTTCCTCATTTATGGTGCAAGTCAGATCCTTAACAGGGCTTTAATACAGCTTGTTTGTGTGTTAATTATACCCCACTCCCATCTGAAACAGAGCATGAAAGAAGAGCATTAAACACTGCTGGTAAGGCGTATGCTGGAAGAGTAATGATGGAGTGGTTTGTTCAGTAATAGTCCCCACTCGGCTGGTATAGATAAATCTCGCCTGGATAAGATGCTGAGCCTTAGTGGACTAATATTTTGCTTAAAGAGCTGCCTTTCTACCCTGCGAAAGAGTTCTACTGTAAATACTGTGTATGAATGTTTGTAGAGGTCACTGCATGTGTGTCTGTCAACGCTGTGCCTCTCAAAGGGACCATGTACTTACACTGGGCCCAGATTGCCTCATTTTTAAATGGTACTTGCAGTTTTGTAAGAAAAAGTGTTTTCTGAGGCTCTCCATACAGCAGTGCTGTTTAATCTGTCAGGGCAGCAGCAACACAAATGTCACCACTGCATTACCACTCCTGTGGCCAGCTCAAGCACGCAGTGTAGGTTATGGTACTCTGAAACCTTCCCCACAGGAACAGGAGACCCCACTTTTATTGGGGCGGGCCAAAGCTCCTGCAGCCAAGAAGCACATTTCCAGGTGCAGCTTCACAAACACACAGTCCTACCTGCAATGGACAACCATGGGCCCAGCATCCGGTGGGTTACAGGCCTTGACCCGTCGCAGGAAAGCTAAGATCGGGGTGGGATATTCTGGTACCCCGTGATCAGGCCAAGCCATGAACTGGAACTGTCGCAGCTCTCGCTTCTCGCTGGAGCCGTTCTGTTGAAGACAAAGAGGAGTTGTTTTGCGTGAGAACTGTCTCATCCTAGGATGGGAACCCACTGATGAGGTAACAAGGTACCCAGGGGCTGCATAGCAACAGGCGGGTAATGCTGTGTGATCATGCACGTATTGGGCTTTTGCCACTGAAAATTTGGAAGCAAAATACAGGCTTCTTGCAAGGCTTCTGTACACATGGATGTTGTGTGCAAAGCCAACTGATAGAGAAAGCAGAGCAGCTCTGTGGGAGTGGAGCAGACTGACAGAAAGGTGAAAGACTCCTTTCTGCACAGCACAGGGTCACCACCCGCGTACTCACTGCTCGTTCAGGGAAAAACAGGCACTAGGCATGGAAGGGCCACAGCAGCCAGTTCCCTCCCTGCTCCTCTGCACCACGGGTCTCTGTGGGATGGCTGATCAGCCCTGTGCCTGCAGAGGCTGCCCTGCTCCTGTCAGGTGTGGCCCAGTGATCTATGCAGCAATGCAGTAGGACTGGCTGGGTGACTGCTGGGGGCCAGGTGCCTTCCTGGGGTGCGAGCGTGTCCCCATGGCCCACTGCTGTGCTCTCTGCCGGCATGGCCCCGACTCAGTCACGCACAGAGGCAGCCCGCTGCAAAGCTGTTTGCATTGCCATGACACGCTGCTGCTAGCAATGCCCCAAGGGATTTCCAAACACTAATGAGGTACGCAGCGGGCAGGAGAGAAGGGCATGCGCACACGTCAGCAAGGCCCCTACATTTGCATTATTAGTGACAGGAGTGCTAAAAATTCACTGCTTCCCGTGTTGTCCTTCTAATGGGAGGACAGCTGTTACATGTACGCTCGCCAGAGGCGAGCATGGCCCCGCTCTGGGGTCCATCACAGGGTCTGCATGCATACAGGAGAGCAGCAGGTAACCTGGCCAAAATCCAGTGGTGGCCAGATTCACAACCTACAGCCGGTCTCCCTCTGCAGCCCAGCTGTGAGAAACGGCCCATGTGTGGACTAGCCACAGGCTTGGCCAAGCCAGGCATGGTCGGTGGCCTCTACCTGTGGGCCTGGCAGCATCCCGCAGCATCGGGCAGTGGTGGAAGTGCCCCACCGCAGAACATACCTTGTACAACGCAAAAGTGCGGACGGTGTAGGTCGCCAGCTCAACTGTGTCCAGCAGTGTCACCTGGATCATCCCATAGGTTTCCGTACCCCGGCTCGGCCAGTACTGGTCACACTTTACCTGCAGGGAGGAGAGGAGAAAGGGCCAGTGCTTGGCTGCTCACTGGGGCATTCAGGGTGAGGAATAGGGCTGTGCCCTCCAAAGGGTAAAGACAGAAAAAGTCACTGTGTGTGGGGTCCCAAACACCCAGATTTCCTTCTCTCTGAGTGTCCCAGTCCCTGGCAGAGAGGCAGCACACCTTGGGCTCCTTTCCACAAGATTCGCATTCAAAGATGGGATTTTTTTTGCACCTGCCATAATTTTTCTTCTCTACCTCCTGTTTGGGAAGATGGGGGACTCTGGGGCTGTGCTTGCAGCATCCCCCTGCCTGAGCACCACCTGGATGGAGAGAAGGTTGGCAGCTGCAGGTTGGTGGGAGGAGAGCTGGTGGAGCAGGGCAAAGGAAGCGGTGGTTTCTCTGGTGAAGGCTTTGCACAAAGGGCAGCCAAGGTGACGAAGATGCAGCCAGTATCCCCACCAGCTCCCTGCTCTTCCAGCCCAAGGTCCTCAACCCACAGCACGGAGTTGAGACAGGACACAGCTCTGGGTCCATTATGGTGGAGGACACAACAGGTACTCCTTTCCTCCTGTAGCTTCCCTAGTCCCTGGGGTACTCCTGCCACCATGGGCCCCAAACAGCACACCGCTCTGGTGAAAGACGGAGCACAGCCCATGCCAGGGCTCCAGCCTGGATGCCGTGTCATGGGGCTGACCCTGCCACCCTTTCTGCATTGCCATGGGCTGGAGTGTATCGAGCATCCGCGAGAGACACCAGCCTGCCCTTCTGGCAGGTGGTGCCTCCCTGGAAATCGACATCTCCCAGGTGTTTCAAGAACTGCTCCGCAGCAAGGCACAGATGCCAGCTCAGATGCAAACACAACTTGTTCTCCATCTGCAAGAAGACACAGACTGTGGCCAAACCATCCCTTCAACCCCTTCCTGCAGGCAGCACTGTTCCATCACTAAAACACGGCTACTCCCTAGAGACCCCGGCCTGCAGCATCCTTTTCTCCCCCTCCCAGCCCCACAGCCAGAACACTCGGAGCTACTGGTCACGGCTCCTACTGCAAGCCCACTTGGCAGAAAGCCCTAACACATCCCCAGGGCCCCATCCCTCTGCCCCCTTCATCTCCCTGTGCATCCCTCCCTGCTCACCTGCTGATGCCCTCCTCCTCCTCCTATTCACATCTCAGCATTTGCAAACTACTCCTCCAGTTTTGTTCTCTCCAGCCCTGAGCTCTGTATTTAATTTGGCACCCTGAGCATCCCTATTTCATCTGGCACCTGGCTCCCCCGCCCCGCAGAGCCTGGCTGACAGGAGGAAGACTTCGTTCCCACCCATGTGCACTGCACCGAAAATGGTTTCCCGCCCTAGGAGAGAGGAGTGAATGGAAGATCATCTGTGCTTGTCAAGGAATAGTAAACTTAATTATTAGCCGAGCGTGTTTACAGGGGAATGTGTGGGAAGGGAAACAACAGGCTTAATTAGAAATCAATGAAGTTCTGCCTTTTAATTGAAGGCACTTTAAGCAGGGTGGGGCTTGTGAGAGCTAAGAGCCCTCATCCTGTACTCTGGCTGCTGGAGTGTGGCAGCCTGGGGTCAGAGGGATGCATCTCTCCCTGCTCTTTTTGGTGTCTTCCCTCAGTAAGTCCTGCCCTGGCTCAAGTGCCTGAGGCAAGGCTGCCCGACGGGGTACTGTGGGCGCCTGCACACCCAGAGCAGCTCTGGTCTCCTGCCCTTCAGGCTGCTGTGCTGCCTTGGCTCTGTCTTTGCAGCATGGCAGGCCCTGCACAACTCTCAGACCATTTCTCTTCCTTGCTTGGCACAGAGCAGCCCGTTATTTTATGCTAACTAGCTGCAGAGCGAACGACTCAAAGGTCACAAACCTTATTTCACAGCTAAACTGATTCTATCCTCACAAGCGGGTGGCAGCTGCATCTCTGGCCGCCTGAGTTTGTCTCACCTGGCTCGGGGATGACGTGACCCCTCTCTAAAGGAGGAGAGAGGAGGGCAGAACGGCATCCTCTAAATGCTGGGGACAGCCACTTGCCCTGTTTGCAGGGGAGCAGCACAGCATGTCCTGGGCCTGGGCCTGCACCTTGGGGACAGCGGTCCCCTCCCGCCACCCACGTGCTACGGGGCCGTGTGTGCTCGAGCACAAAACAAACTTCAGAGGAGTTCCCTGCGCGGGATAATAGCAGCGCCTGGGCTGGTAATTGAAAATTATTTATTCATGACCAGATAAGAGTCAGTCACATTTTCTGCCAAATTTACCCATAATGTTTATGCCCCATTTTCAAGCTCTGTAAATTTTATGCTGAAGCCGATGCACTGTGGCACTAAAGCAGATAAGAGATGTTTTCTTCTGGCAGTGCTTGCTTCTCATTAACTTAAGGAGCACAGTAATGTCCTGAACAGCCATTCACTGCAGCTTTGCTGAGTGGTTCCTGTCCCTCCCCTTTGATGCCCTGTGCCCAAGAGCAGCCGGGCACCTCTCCTCAGCTCGAGAGCTGTGCTCTGTTCCCGGCCCTGCTCACAAGCTCCAGATGGCATCGCTGCCAGCGAGAGGGCTGGAGAGGGACGTGGCTGCCAGGCCCCTCTTCCCCAGAGCCCTTGAGCACCTGCCTTTTGCACCCCTGCCCGGGGACATGAAGTACCAGGGGAGATCACACCCCAGGGATGGCTGCGTGGTGCTCCAGGCTGGGACAGAACGAGCCACGGTGCTGCTCTGGGAGACCGTGCTCTGCCGGGCTCTTGGGGATAGCCCAGGGTAGGAGAAATCCTGCTTTAATACCTCTCTCGTGCAACACAGCCCGGCTGGGACACGCCACACTCGCAGCTTCGGGAAAACTAATCTACAATGTGTGTTTCTGAACTGCCACCAAATGATTCTAAAACTGATTGTAAAGCTTTGAAGGCAGCTAAATTGCACAATCCAGCCATTTCTATCCTTTATGTGCCTCTCGCTTTGTGAAAACATGAAAAAGGGAGGATGATTTGGACCATCAAGCCAGCTGAAATTGCAGACCATAAAAGCTGATGCTCTTTAAAGATTTTTTTCCCCCTGCAGCTCAGGAGCCCTTTAAAGCAGTGTCACCCCTACAGGGCTGCAAAGCTGCTGCTGGTCCCTGTCGGCTTATCTACACACAGCACTGCCGAGGGGGACTTGGGGAAATCGCTTGGGAAGGTGGCAGAGCCTGCTCTGCGCTGGGCGTCTTGCCATGAGGCCCCGCTGCCCACCCCAGGCTCTGCCCTGAGAGAGACAGTCCTGCGCCTGTGCCGAGGCCCCTGGGCAAGGGGACTTTAAAGCAAGGTTGCCCGTGGGTAACAGTGTGACTGCCATGTGACTGCCTGGAGCAGTGTTGTCCCACAGCAGTGTGAACATCAGCAGGCGGCGATGCTGCAGGGACCCAAGGGGTTGCATCAGATGAGGTCTGAAGGCTCTGGAGTGAAGTAAACTGTAAAACAGTGACTCATGCTGAAAGCTGGGAGCAATGGGCAGTGACCGGGATCTTCTTTGGTGCCAAAAAGGTGTGCTCCTGAGTGAGCTTTAGCCATCACCAAAGAGGCATGAGGAAAAGCAGACCGGGAAGGTGGCTGAAAGCCATCCTGCCTTGGAAGATGCTTGAGAAGCCAACAAAAACTCAGAGAAAATAATTTCCTGCAGGTTCACATCCCAGCTCCCCACCAAGGCCCTCCTGTGAGTGGGTGCCCTGAGGCACCTACAGGGTCCAGCAAACATTCGGGGAAGTTCTTGCCATGCAGGGCTGGTTCAAGTGGTGGCTGAGCTTCCCTGCTGCCTCCCCTGGCAACCTGCCCCTCCAGCAGTGCCTGAGAAAACTGCCTGTGGCTCATTAGTGCTGAGGACATGCCAAAAAGCCAGCAGGGCATGGGCAGGCAGTCTTGGGGAGCAAATGTTGGGGTCTGGCTCCAGTCGGGTCAGCCTAGAGCCCCTGGGCAGCATGCCTGGTCAAGCAGGCTGCCTGCAGCTTCTGCAAGGGCTCTGGTAATCCCTTGCCCATGACAAGTGTCTGCCCCGTCACCAAGCATGACCACATGTACTGTGTTTTGGACAGAAACCAACACTGCAGAAGGTAATTGTGGGATGAGATGACAGGGAGCGTGCTCGGGGGAGATAACGCATGGCCCAGCAGCACAGGCGTCTCAAGCAAAGACAAGTGCCTTTAGGGTTAAAGGAAACCCGTTATCTTTGAGAAACACGCATCCTGGAGTGCCTTCCCACAACTAAGCAGCCCAGAAGTTGAGTGAGTGAGGACTCCGGGCACAGATTTACTTGGCAACATAAAAGGGCTTTTCCTTGTACTTGAAATATACGCTCCATCACTGAAATGTGAAGGCACAAACCAGACCCCACATAACCCCCAGATGCAGAGAGCAGCTGATCAGCAGTTTCTGATCTTATTTAGCCCATGTGCCAAGCCCTGAGCCACCGGTCACCTCAGGTTGATTTACCCCTGACCAGGTTTGGGCTGGGGTGGGTGATGGTGGCCATTGGGCAGAGGCAGGGCTGCGCAGCGGGGAGCACGGTGCAAAGCTGGGGTTGGATCTCTAGAGGCAGCTCGTCTCCAAGGAACACTATTTTTCCCTGCAGGCTGTAGGGCATTTGTAGAGCCAGGGAAGCCCGTGAACAAAGCCTATTTTTGTACATGCAGGAAAAGCAGATCTGTTTTGCTACAGTGATCGGTTGTTCCAGCTGCTTCCTCCCAGCCAGTGTGGGCTAGGACACCCCTGTGAGCATTTCAGTGCTAAAGCTTTGAAACAGAGGGAGAGCATGTGGGCAAAAGTTTTAACTAAACCTAAACTTGACAGTTTCTGCTTCTCAAGAATGAGCTTATTGGGCTAAAAATAACCAGTGCTTCACATCTTGAGAATACAGCCCCTTCTCCTGCCGTTGGCATGGCAACACTAAAATATTCTGCAAGCACAAATGCTCACCGCTAAAATTTTACTTTTAGGAACAAACTGAAGCACGAGAGGCAGAAGCTGCCTCCTGCTTGGGCAGGCTTTGCCCAAAGGGTGTGTCTGGGTACGGGAGTGCTGCGGTCACAGCTTACCAACTCCTGCTTCAGGGGCTGAGTAAGAACCTCTGTCATGAGACACCATAAGCATCATCCACAGCGCGGGCTCCTGCTCCTTCCTCTCCACCTCGCGCCTTCCCCATGGTTTGCAGGCAGATTTGCATTTATTACATCAGAATATCTAATCTTGGCAGTATGAGCCAATCGTTTATACTTGTTGTCATTGGACAAGGCAAAAATTAGTCTTGTTATTGCAATGAGACCCCATCAGCCATTCTCCTGCATTGCCAGAGATGCCAGGGCCCTGTCAGGCTGCAGGATGCTGCTGATGCCACCTACCCACTGCAGCTTCTCAGCTTCTGGGACGCAGCCCCCAGGCTTTCAGGGACTGTCAACACTCTCAGAGCTTTCCTTCCTCCCTTTAGCTTGAGTGATATGGGCAGGGAAAGGATGGGTGTGCACGCAGACATGTGGGCAAGGCAGAGGCTAACGAGTAGCACGGTGACAGGAGGTTTTGCCACCCCACAGAGATGAGCTCACAAGGCATTTGTTGCTGGGGTGCCTGCAGCAGTGAGACACACCAGCGGATCAGCCTCTCCCTGGATGCCCTTATGCTGAGAAGTGTTCCCATCCCTCTCTTATGCCTGCCATCAGCTCCAGAAAAGAGAAAGCACACACTGTACCCTGGACTTCTCCTCCAGCCTGGTCATCATGACTATAGTTGCTGTTCTTTGTTCCCACACCATCCTCCAGAAGTCGCTGAGGGTTTCTGGCAGAGGTCCTTGTGTGGCGATGTAGGCGTTCTGCTTCCGATACCCGTCAATGTAATTGGCATTGATGTAATCACTGCCTGGGACCCCTGCAGAGAAAGAGGGTGAAGCGTTAATGGAGGGGCAGCCCACGGCCCTGTGTCTATCGCTCTGCAGGGCCTTGCAGGCAGGGGAAGAGGCTCCTGACAAGTCTCCTTTACAGGGTGATTGCAGAATCTCTTCCAGGGATTCTGCAAAGGACAGGGATGGTGCCTGAGCAAAGAGGAACCCTTTGTAACTCTCACATTAATGCAACAAGCAGGCAGCACCAAAGCGGAGAGACAGCTGCCACCCGCACACAAAGGGAAATTCACAGGCAGGAATATTAAGGAGCTCCATTTGGCCCCAAGCAACTGATTGAAATAATTGTCTTAAATTCACCAGCTATTTGTTATGGTCCTACAGCACCTTTTAAAAATGAGGCTGCTTCATTAGCTTGTCTCGGTTAGCAGCGGATGTCAGGCAGGGATGTCCTCCCATCCCTCCTGCAGGAACAAGTACCCCAGAGGAGCCAGAGACCTTCCTCCCACCACCACTGAAACCCTCCTCAGTCTGATTCCCCCTCTGCTGCCTACTGGCAGAGGCTGCTCCAGCTTCCACCGCCTCCACCACAGTAAGGAAAGGACTTTCTTGTAAAGGCCTTTAAAATGCAAACACGCAGTTACTAAAATAAATGTGGCAAAGCAGTGGCCTGGGGCTGTGTTTCCAAATTCTGCTCAGCATGGGCTGCCCGGGCTGCAGGGAGGGAAAGCAGCAGGAATCTCCTCATCTCCCAAGGACAGCGCATCTGCATTTCATTAGAGGAAGGCAATAAAGCTGGAGGTCTCCCCCTCGCCCTTTTGTCCTGGGGAATTTTCTACAGGTCCCAGCAGCCTCCAGCAGAAACAAAGCGCTGGCAGCTCTGGGGAAGTGGCAGCAGCTGGAGTGCAGCACCCGGCTCCCTTGGCATGGGTGGCAGGGACCTGGCAGAGTGCTGTGGAACGGTTCCCAGGAAGACACAGACACTACTTAACAGCAACTGAGTCAGGCTGGAAAGCAGGGATTCCCCCATGTGTTCACCTCACAGCTGTCTAACAGGGTTTGCCCATGATCCCGGACGCCAGGGCTTCACAAAGCTGCTGCTGCTAACAGGCCTTTTTGTGAGGGACCATTAGATCCCCCCTCCTTCTCCCCCAGAGGATGAGTGGTGCATTAGCATTAGAAAAGACTCTTCCATCCCAAGAAAAAAGACCTAGTGACTGCACGGCTGCCTGGAAACAAAGCCTGGCCCCAGTCTCTTCCCCAAGCAGGGGTGCATTGAATTAGCTGCATCTTCCTCGTCCCCCATGAGTGGGCTCTGTTCTGGTGTGCAGAACTGGGTGCTGATTTATAGACCAGTGGGAATGGGTGAGCCTGGGCTTCGGTACCTGGGCTCCAGCTCCTCTGCATGAAAGAGGACTGCAAAGCAGGCACTAACCCCACATATTAGCCTAGACTCCAGAGATGTGGAGCTGGTTCTTGGAGCCACAGGGGCCAGTGCTATGAACACTAGGGCCCAGTGCTTCTCCCATAGAGTGGAGTCTGATGTCCCATGTCTGCTGGCACCAGCAGTCCCAAGAAGCAACCAGATGGGGCACACTGCTCTGAGGTCATTGGGAAAGCAGGGGCAGCTCTGCAGAGCCCTTCCTCTCTTCTTGCCAGCCAGAAAACACCTTTGCTCATGCTGATGCTAGACGTGTTTCTTGGTGTTCGCCCCTGCTCGACTGAGAACAGGGAGAGAGATGGTCCCCTGCTACAGCCAGGTTCAGCTGTTTGCTGGGGTGCCCACTCTGAGCTCACTCTTACCATCGATGGAGGTCAGGATGACACGTGAGTGGTCATAGGCAATCACATTTGCATAGCGGTTTTTCGGTTTATTCACTTCCAGGTTGGAGTTCTCCCAGGTGAACTGCTGCCCCGGATCAATGGACTGTGGAGAGAAAAAGAGGGACAGAGTCAGGAGTGGTTACAGCACAGCGGGACGCTGCAGCACACGTGTGTTTCAGTCAGGAAATCAGCATCTCCCCGCACACCTCTCCCCAGGCCAGACTGGGTATCCCTAGCAGCAGTGTCAAGCCAGACCACACCGAAAATGAGTCCCCAGTGGGACCTGCCTCCTGTGACCTCCTCTCGCTAGGGGAGCCTGCTGCAGACGAGCCTTCACCTCCACTCTCACTGTGCACTCATCCTTTCCTCTGGAGCTACCCATCAGCAGAAATTTGGTCTTATGCCAGGACTCCACAGAGACCTGACTGCACAGTTCTTGACCTAGCAGTTTTATTAGCTGTTGAACTGCAGTCTCCTGAAATATAGCAAGCCCTGGGTGTCTTGTGCCCCAGGAACTTTGGGTATTAGTGTCCTGCAAGACAGCCTAAGAGCTTTTGCCAGGGAAAAGTCATGAAAATTGATAGGTTACTATCCACTGCTCCAGCTACTTATGCAATGTAAACATCTCTCGTTTGAGTTAATAGAGTGACAAGGAACTATAAACCTGGAGAAGAGACGTGGTTATAAATCTTGGCTAAAGGCCCACATGCTAAGCAACTGCCTGAAAAGGACACGTCGTGATCCCACCTGCATCCTGGCCGCGCACACCCAATGCCTCTCCCACGAGCCATGTGCTCATGCACGTGGTGCAGGGCTCCTCTGTGGCCAGGCAGCCCCTTCCCAAAGCCCTTCCTGTTGTCTTTGTCCATGCACAAAACAAGGGGGAAAAGGACCATCCCCAAAGCACCCCTCTGAGATGGGATGGCTTCTCTGGCTGAGAGATATGTGAGGCACCTAGATAAGACAGCTGCCTCATGCAGGGACTTGGTCTGCACATGCAGCCCTGGGCAAGCCCGGGGCAGGCAGCTACAGCAGAATCAGTCATCCCACGAAACCCCCTCCCCCCGAAGTTATCAGCACAGTCAAAGAATTCTTAAAATCATGCTCCAGCTCAGGGTTCCTGAAGCTTCGCTGGCCCACAGGCAAAAGTATTGAGCAAACAGGCCAGGGGAAGCACCACATGTCATTCTCTCTGCAGGCATTTGCATTCGTCGCTTGGCGGAGAGCCATGTCAGAAGGTTTCTCAGGCAGTAAAATGCCTTTGTGTCTGTCAGCTCTGGCTCAGCTGTGAGCAAAAGGCTGAGCCGGGAAGCACAGCTCCCTCACCGGGCTGACCTGGACAGCCCTCACGGTCCCTCTGCTCAGCCCCATCAACCACCGTTTGTGCACAAGGTGACGCCCATCGCTGTCCCCTACTCCCCTGCGCCGCTGAGCAGGCACTGCCCGAGCAGCCAGCAGTGGGTGCAGGCACCCAGCTCAGGTATGGCCTGGGGGCTTTGCGGCGCACACAGGGCACGAGCCAGCGCTGTGCCAGGCGGCAGTTGCCCATCTCCACACGTGGCCCACGCCACCAGCCCTCCCTGCAGCAGCAGGCTGCCTGCAGGCAGAGGGACCAACGCTGACGAAAACGCGCAGGAGGATGTGACATCACAGCAATGCTAATAGGTAGTTTGGGAAATGTAGGATGTAAATAGACATTTCCTACAGAAAACCTGTAATTTTCTATTATCAGTGTAATAAGCAGGCAGCAGCAGCGCTCAGAGGCACTGCAGCAGGGAGTGGAGACTGCAAGCACCGCTTCTGGCTGGAAACCCACGGGCCTGGCTGCCACAGTCCCTGCGCACTCTGTCTGGGTACAGAGACATCCCAGAGCCAGTCACGGCTCTCTGGGGCACTTAGTTTCATTCGGGCACCTATATTTTGTTTTCAGGATAGGCTGCTCGCTGAATCGGCCCTTTGGATGCTCCCCTCCCTCAGCTGTGTGGCAGGGACGACTGCTACCCACCTAATGGTGGGGCTGAACTGGAGAAGGGCAATAGAAATAAATGATCAAAGGCATCAAAAAGAGGAACAAAATGTGTAAGGACTTTTCTGTTTGGAGTAGAGATGAGTGAGAGGGGTTCTGATACCAGCCTAGACAACTCGGAGCACACTGAAGGAGAAATGCAAAGACAAACTAAGGAGGAAAATCCACCAATGCCCATTAAAGACATAAATAACACTTCTTTTTCAAAAAGGTGGCCTTAGTCTGCACAGACAGCCCAGGCAGAGAGCTGGCTAGCTGGTAGTGGAGCTGGGACCAGCCCTGAAGATATGAGTGAGCATTTTCTCGCTGCTGAGGAGCGTCACAAGAAAACATCAGATCTGCTTGCACCCTGTGAACACTTGCTCAGTGCTGGGCACAGGTGGGTGCTGGAGCAAGTCCCCTCTCTGCAGAGGAGGCAGGGAGAGCTCAATGCAGTTATTCATCCTTGATCTATGCTGCAAATCGCTGCCAAAAGGCTGCAGGGCTGCTCAAGTTGTGGGGTGCAGCGTGCTTTGCACAGCAAGTCTGTGTCCTGCAACAGCGGTGGAAAGGTTTATTTCCTGGGGGAGACAGGGCTGCCAAGAGCCCCCAAAACCGAGGAGGAGCATCAAGGTGTTGCCATTAGGGTTAATTGCTTTGATGTGCAATGAGGATGTGCAGAAATGGTCTAATCATCATCAGCCTCTTAAGAGGGCAAACAGGTGAGAAAGTCAGAAGTAATACAGCACCTGAGTGCAAAGAGGCTCTAATTAAATACTCCTGCAAATTAGTGACTCATTTAGAAGTAAAATGATTTAATTTAAACTCTGGTGATGAATTAATGTACACCTGTTCCCCCCTTTAAGGCAAACAAATGAGTAAATAAACGGGATGATGATGGGCTGCTTGGAGAGCAGTTGAAGCCCTTACACGGAGTGGTGGTTGGCAGGTCTTGTCCCATCTCCGAATGATGCTCTGCAGCCCCTGACTATGGCAGCACTGCCTTGTCTTCCCACCTTGTTCCACAACTGCCTGGCCCTGGGACTCTGCTCTTGTTCCTTTCTGGGGCTCATGGGAATCACTGCTTCGTCCCAAAACTTGATCAGAGTAACACTTTCAATTCATTCTTCCTAGAAAGCAGAAGGGCTGGGAAATTGGAAGGAAATGAGCCAGGAACAAACTTAAAAGCACCATGACTTTTAGTTTTGCTTTGCTTTAAAGTGACAGGGGAGATGTTGTAAGACAGCAAGTGCAAATTAAGAAAAAGCCCAATTAGTAAAACTCCTCCTTCCCAGCATGGAAGTGTAAGAGGCAATCTCTCCAAAGCAGCTCAGGGATCCCTGCTGCTACTGCCATCAACATAAAGACAGAGCCAGACCATTGAAACAGGACTGGAAAAAGGCTCTTTCCTCCACAGACTTGAGAGCACTTTACAAATGCCTTGAAAACATCCCTGAGTGTCAGTCTGTCTCTCAGATATGGTCCACCTTGGGCTTGCTGCTCCCCTTCCTCTGCAGCTCCAAAATCCCCCCACATGCAGAGTCCCCGTAGCTGCCTCCGCTGCTGGCAGGCACGGGCAGCCCCGGCAGGCAGATCTCTGGGGCAGTATGGCAGCTCGGCTGGCGCTGGCTGCAGCAGCCAAGAGCTGGGTGGCCACGGTCCCGTGCTGCTCAGCAGCCCAGGCGGCTGCACAAGGGCATGGGGAGGGGAAGGCGCTTGGGCTGCAAGTGCTTCCCGGCCTCCTGTGAAATCAACCACATTAGCACAGGCATTGACCACTGTCAATCTGCGCTGCGTCTCAAATGAGGACATAATGCGCTCCTGAATCAATCGCTGGCAGTGCTTCAGCCTTATTATTCTTATTACTGGAACGTGAGTGCTGCATTCCTGCCAGGCCACTTCCCGATTAGCCCATTAAACCCACAACATGCGTCTCCCTGGGTGCTATCCGCACCCTGGGTCCAGCACCTCCTGGGCCCCAGGGACCCAAGCACCTCTCCTGCTGCCTAACCTGCCTTGCCAGGGCTGCAGGCATGGGAGATGCAACCTCCGCGGTGGCTTTAAGGGAAATGCAAGCGAACACAAGGTTTTGGCAGGCCAGCAGTATTTCATACAAAACTGTGGGGAAGGGGCTGCAGCCTCCCCACAGCGCTGGGAAGCAGGAGCACAGTCAAATTTCATGTATAAGCTAAAGATTATCAAAGACTAACGTACCGGGCAGAGGAACGCTGCCTGGCTCTCATCACCTCCAGCCTGCTCTGCTCCCAGGGGCTGTTCACTGGAGGGACACGCTGAAGGGACTGGGTACGAGGGGCAATGGCCACAAGTTGCAGTTTGGACATAAGGAAAAAATCTTCTGCTGGGAATGTGGTGCAGGATCTAGCCCAGAAATGGCAGCAGAAACCAGCCCTGGTTGGAGCCAGTCTGTCCCGTGTTTGCCAACAGCAACAAAGGGGACCGCAGCGCCCAGCTTGCTGGATCCCACAGTGAAAGTGCGAGATGCGGTGTGTGTGTGCGCGCACTTGTTTGTACCAGTGCGGGTACCCCCGATCCGAGGGCAGGATCCTGCCCCACGTCCCAGGCTGCAGCATGGGAAGGTGGCCCACAGGAGGAGCTCCAACACAGCTGCAGCACCCGCCACAGCCCGCAGATAAATAATTAAGGGGCTCAGCCTCCATTCTACTTATTTAATTCCATTAATCCCACACTGTAAATTCACTGTAGCTCTCACTGTACACTAAAAATGAAATACTCTCCTGGTGCGGCCGGGCCAGGAGCTGCTGCCAGACCCTTGCAGTCCGCTCCCCCCAGCTCTGCTGCATGCTCGGCAGAGCGTGATGGGGCTGCGTTGTGCCCCACGCCAGAGCAGCCGGCAGCAGAGCTAACTGTGCCTGCAGTCGGCCCAGCTCCCAGCAGTCTCCTGTCACACCAGGGCTACCAGCAGGTCCAGCTGGGATTGCTCCCTGCCTGTCGGGGGTGAGGGCTAACCCACAGCTCGGAAACCTGCTATTGCTGCAGCCAGCACACAGCTCGCTCCGTGCCGACTTTGTAGCGCAGGCTACTCAGCCACGTGGGCTGGCAAACTGGTGTGAGCAATAGTATTTGTTCTCTGACCTGCGGGAATTAAGGCCAGACGGCTCCGAGAAATCTCTGCCACAATCCCTGCTCTATTCCCAGGTGCGTGGGGAGGTGCTGACAGGTCTTGTTTTGTGTCACCTGTGTCTAGGTTACCCTGCTATCACTTGCACAACCAAGGCAAGCACCAGACTGATGACTCTGGGCAGCTGGCCTCAGTGGATAAAGGTGTCATTAAATATTCACCCTCTGCCTGGGGTGCCACCGCTCCTGGAACGTGAGCCATCTATAAACAGCCCTGCACCCCACGGAGATGTGAGGCTGCTAGGCTGCTCTGCAAAAGCACTTAAAATGCAACAATTCCAAAGCACAACCAAACAGCAAATGGGCCTTGGAGGTTCATCTGTGATGCCTTTGTCCCTCAGCTCTCCTTGCTCAGCTGCGATATGCCCAGTCTGGCAGCACTATTGTGCCATATGGAAACACGGTCAGGGCCTCCATCTTTCCAAGTGCTGGGTCACCACTCAGCCCTGCATAGGTGTGGGGCTCACACAGTCCCAGGGAGAGAGCTGGGACTGTATCATCACTTAAGGACTGCAACTGCACAGAACTCGGAGAGCTGTGGTTCCCATGACAAGAAGCTCAAGCCCCTGCAGGGGCTGCACAGCCTGCTCCTCTCCCACCTCCGCTGCTTCCTCACCCACTCTGCAGATTCCCTTACTCAGCAGCACATGCCATGCCCATCCTGCCCTCCAACCACAGGCCCAAAGGGAGCTGTTGCTGTGCCAAACCTGCGCACACAGGGACCGGAGCAGACCCATCGCCGCAGCAATCCTGCACAGGCAGCTGCCATTCTCTGCAAACTCAGTCCAGGATTTTTCTCATTGGCATCTCAAATCGGAAATGACTGTACTGATCCCCCTATGCCAACAAAGGGCAACCACTTCTGCTTTGGGGTCTATCCTAATATCAAACACCGTATGAGCCTGTCATGTTCAGTAATTTCTAGCTGATGAGCAGTAAAACACAGCAGAGTCCAAGGGAAAAAAAATTACATGCAACAATCAGCTACTTAATAGCTGCTTCAACATGAAAAGTACAACTGATTGGTGCTCTCAACCAGCCATGATATTCTAAAGAAAGAGAAATGAGAAGAGAGAGGCTCGTGAAAACAGCTAAGAGAATTTACTTAATGCTCATTTTTTCTGAAACAGTTCCCACAGCTCAGTATTACGCTGCAGGCTCCAACCGACGCAGGCCTCGCGCGGGGATGGGAGTGCAGACACTGGATCCTGCTGAATCCCCACCGCGCAGCAGAGGCACAGGCTGCCTGCAGTGCAGTGGACAGCTCTGCTCAACATTTCAGCTGGACTTGTATCAAAAAGCCCAAGGCAGACAGATATGACTGAATACCTTGGCATCACCGGCAGGACATACATGAACACACAGGTAATTGCAAGGGAAGCACATTATTTCTCCAAACATCTCCCGCGTTGCGATGTAATGCTGTAGCTGGTGAAAGCTCAGCTTCTCTCTGGTCCAGACAGCACTATGCAGAGGGACGGCAAAGCCCTCCACTTGGCATCCTGAAGTGAAAAGGAGCTCTGCGCCTTCCTCAGATACACACAACACACCCTTTGAACTAGCTGGAATTCGTCCCTTACCTTCTCAGCACAGAGATCTGCTTTCCTTTTCCTAGCATATATAATCCTACCTCGTGGGCAAATGTTCTGATCTCATCTCATAAATCAGTGTAGGTATGCTGCAGGAAGGGGAGGCCACAGGCACAGGCAGATAACAATTCAAACAGAAGTGATAACACATGCAAAGGACACTTCCCAAATTTATTCCCTCTTTAATACCAGTGGGGGGTTTATTTACAAGTCCCCTGCAGCTCAAGAGGGTCCTGCATGTAAGCACAGGAAAACATATATCCTGCCACTGCTGCTCTCACGGCTGCAAAGGAACTTTCCCCGACTTTACAAGTGTTCAACCTAATCATCCAGCCTGGAGAGTGGAGAGAAAGACAAGGCAGCCCTTGTGCAGGTCAGCCCCTTCCCCTCCACATGTGCACCCCCTCGGCAAGTTGTCCTCAGAGGAGGATGGGGATGGAGGGGGGTCAGGCTGCGAGAGGCACAGCGCGGGATGGGAGCGTTTCACCGAATGCCTAGTGCCTGCCTCAGTGTGAACAAAGGCAGCATCAGCAGAGGATGTGGACAGTACCTATCCAGGGGCTCCACCAGAGATGTGGAGGAGGACGGGAGTGTGATTTGGCAGTGCTGGGGAGTTTGCAGTTCAGGATTGCAGGGCACAGGCAGAGAGCTCCATGCAGGGAGGGGAGCTGGGACTGCTCCAGGGCAGACGTTAGCAGAGTTTCTGGTGGCAGAGGTGCTGAATGGCACAGGCTAAAGCCAGCAAGTTCAGCAGTGTGCAGGGGGAGAGTAGGATGGGAAAGCAGGAATGAAAACCCAAATGCGTGTTCACCAGCAGTGGAGGATGGCGCAGAGGGCAAAGCTTTGAATGCAGATGGAAGTGAAGGGGCACGGGATGCTGTGCACTGAAATACCTCAGCCAACCTGCACGGAGGGCAGCCCTCATGGAGCAAAGCAACCAAGTAAACAGTGACAGCCCAGGTGGGTAGACACGAGCTTCCATTCACTCCTAAGACCATAACCATGGTGGGAACATGGTGGGCTGCTGTGCATTCAGCTGCCACGGCCTTTTTCCTGCACAACCCATGCTTCAACTGCTCAAGGCGAGTTCCCACCGCTCTGGGGCTGGCAGGGAGAGCTGGCAAGTTCCCAGGCCTGGCTCGGGGCCCGCGCAGGCAATGTCGGTGCGGGGGAGGCACGGCTCAGCTTTCAAACCCTCTCTGCTGGGGGTCCTGGCCAGCATTGCTCTTCCCCCTCCACCCGGCACGCTCTCACGCTCACCTCGTACTCCTGGGAGAACTTCAGCCCGTCGTTGGCTTTCAGCCTGTCGATGTTGTCGGCGAGGTCCGTCACGGGGATGGGGGGGTGGTCACGCATGCCTGAGAGCAAGACAAGGAGGGAGGAGGGAGAGGAAAACGGTTACGGCTCTGCATGGCTGAGGAAGGCTCAACAACAGCATGTGCACAGCAAACCCGAAAGGTGGGTGCAAGGCGGACATGTGTGACTATGTGAAGCGCTGGGCGGGATGGATGGGAAGTCGGCGAGATCACACAGCATGCTGCACGCACTCTCGGAGCACACGGTTTGGTGAAACAAAAAAGAAAGGTGATGTGCACAATGTGCATGACCGGGTGAGCATGCTCGGACAGTACAGCCACTGGGCACACAGAGCAGGCCACGCAGCGGGCAGGGGCTCGGGCAAGCCCCTGGCAGAAACAGGTCGAGGAGACGCTGTCAATGTGCTTCCCGGGCTCCTGTGCGGGCTGAAGTTGAACACACTGATTCTCCAGTGCTCTCACCGCCAAGGGCTGAGGCTGATCCGCTTGCTTACCCCTAGCAATGGCATTAACCAACAAGAAACTCGCCCAGACCTGCACCATGGGAAACCTCTGCGGTGTAGGTGCACAGCTTTTTGGGAAGGCAGATGCTGCCCCAGCCTCTGGGGAGCTGGAGAAAGATGGGAAGGGTCCCATGGAAGGATGGCTGCTCCCCTGGTTGGAGATTGCACAACTTTCCGAGAGCTGAGGAGCAGCTCTGCCCACAGCTGCGTAACTCAGTGCTTTTCAGTGGTGCTCTGGAGGCAGAGCCAGCTCCAGGGCCCAAAATCCAGCTCCACTGGGATGACTCGTGCAAGGCACCGTGTGCAGTGACGTGCCCTACAGCAGCTTTGGGGAAGCTGCTGGGAGCTGCAATGCAGCTCAAGGCATGGCAGAAGTCTTGCCCTGTCTAAAGCAGGGATGCACAGTATGGCTCATCCTGGGCACAGGGGAGAGGCCTGGGGATCCCACAAGGGACGGGTACCGTGGGGGTACACATGTGGGACTGGGAGGAGTCCTACTGGGGGTCTGCAATTGAGGGCTCAAGCATCACAACCTCTTACTCTGAAGCCAAGATGGTGAATTGAATTGGCAGAAACGTGGCTGTGAAACGTCTCATCCAAAGCCTGGCTCATCCATACCCTAAGGCTCATGACTCCATTGGCTGCTCTGTGGGTTTCCCAGAAACCCCATGTGGGTAATAAAGATTATTAATAAGCTGAAGCTGTTGATTCACACCCAGGGAGACAGGCTGGAGCATGGCCAGGAGCTTCTCAATTGCTCAGGAGCCTGAACACTGCCACAGATGGCAGCGATGGGCCGCTGAGGTGATGGAGCAGTCCCCAGGCTGGGTACGTGCATTTTACAGTGGTGACAAGTCACTAGGTGATAACATGGAAGTGTTACACCACAGCCGCTGCACAGCAGGGCTCCTCACATTTCTGCCAAAAGCATCTGACATCGCTGTGTATAGGCAAGACCCGATCCCACACACACTTGTCCTTCTATCACTTGACAGCGCAGAGCCTGTGAATACATGGACAGACGGAGAAGGAAAGATCCCTCTTCTGCCTTGTGCTGAGGTCCTCGGGCAAATGGTCCTCTCTTTCCTACTTCACCCACCAGGGTCTCCAAGGTGGTTGAGCAGGCCCACAAAGATGATGCTCTGATTTCTGCATCAGGAGCAGCCTTTGCAGTGCAGGGCTGGTAGAAATGAACAATTGAATGAGGAGAACACTATGGGACCAAGGCAGAAGTGTGGGGTGGAAGAAGAAAGAGCTGGAACACAGTCACAGTATGTGCTTATCCCAACATGGTTATGTATGAAGTACAGCAGAGCTATGGACCACAGCAGAGCTGCAGACGCTCATCTCTGCTGAAAAATACAAGGGGGTCTCCCCAAAGGGGTCTCACTGGGACTCTGGTGCCAACACTGCCAAGCAGACCAACTGCACGACAGCTCAGAGAAGATCAGCATCCTTTGGGAATCTGTTCTGCGTAACTCTGGGCACAGGCAACCCAGCCTAGGGAAGCCTGAGGAGAGTGTGTTCAACCACTGGGCTGCAGAGCACCCTTCAATTTGTCCATCAGGGGTTTTTAGCTGGCCACTCTCTCCAGTATGGCCAAGGTTATCTGTCCCCATGCAGGGCCAGCTGCAGGCCTGGTATACCACTGTGAGGGGCTGGAGGTCTGGGAGCAGGCGAAGGGCTGCCACTGGAGCATCCTGGCAGCCCAGCACCCAGGGCCTTTCCTTCTGCATGGTGCTGTGGTGAGCTGCTGTAGTGCCGTGCAAACAGTACCCGAGCTTGGCCCCACGCATCATGTCAGCAGGTGAAATCACTGCTGTTCTACAGTCTGCTGTGAGTGAGGGTGACCTTCATGACATTGAAACAAAAATTACAGAGACAAGAGAGAAAGGGAAAGAAAAAGCAAAAGGTGTCAAAAGATAAATACAGGAGTTAAAACTAACTTGAGATATTCGGGCAACTGGGGACACTGGCACCTGCAAAGAAAAGAAACGGGGCAAGAACAGAAATCCCATTAGCCTTTAGTCATCATCGCAGAGGTTCAGAAATGGAAAGACAAAGAGATGAAGATGCAAAGGAAAGCACCATCTGCCACAGCACCAGGAGCCTCCCTCCTGCACAGGACCAGCTGCCTGGCCCTGGGGGCTGCTCTGCAGCTGGCCATCACACACTGGGCTTTCGGCTCCAGCCAGCACCATCCCCTGACGCTGACAAACATGTGGAGCTGGAGGTACTGGCAGGGGAGGGAGCACACAGGTCATCTAACACCAAGAGCTACACCTCTCACTGCACTTAGGCCCAGCGCCTACGGGGAGCCAGCAAGGGCAGGTGGATGGCAGGTACAGGGGACATCTCTGCTGCTCGGTGGCCAGGAGGACTGTACTCAGCCCCTGCCACCTCTACTCAGTGCCCCTGAGCCTCCAGCTCGCTCGCAGCTCATCAGCAGTGCAACTCAGCCTCATTCCATGGCGTACTGGGACACTGCCTGGTCCCGGACCCTTTCAGCGACTTGGCACAGTGGCACATTAGTACAGGGAGGCCAACAATAGGGGAAATAACCCTTGTCTGAAGTAAAAACCACAAAAATGAGAAAGCTTAATATTTAATAACAGCAGCCTAATTAATGATGCATTAAACAAGTTTTCCCTGCTCAGCACACTCCAGCAGGGAGACCAGCTACCAAAGCGTGCAGGGCTGGTGGCCAGCACCTCTTGTCAATGCGTCCACGCAGCACTGCCTCAACCTCGGGCGGGTGACAGGGGCAACAGCATGGGCCCACTGGGCTCAGTGGTTTTCATGCCTCCTCATTAATGAGGACAAGCTCATCAGGAGCTGGAACAGTCATTTCTAGCTGCACAGCACCCGCTTCCGCCTTGCAGAGCCTCACGAGTGATGTGAGGGGGAGGAAGGGAGAAGAACACAGTGCTGTCGCTTGGTGGGGGAGCGTTGGCTAGCAGCATCCCAGGGCACCGCTGCTGTCTCTAGTGAAATGGGCACTTTGGGTTGTTTTTATCTCTCCAGAGAGCTCTGCAAGCTTTCTGAATGGCCTATCCTTAGGCACAGGTGGGAAGACAAAATTTCCTGGATCCCTCTTCTCTCTGATGGCAGCTCTTGACCCTTTCTACAGCTCTAGCAAGGGATGCTCTCGTTGCAAACACGCTGATCTCTTGCTGGAGATGGGAGCAGATGCAAGCCTGACCTGTCAAACTCCTCCGTGTAATGTAAAGCATGAGCACACAGCAAAGATGGCTCTTGTGTCCCTGGGCAGTGGAGACATGTCACAGAGGCCTGTCTCCATGCACAGGTGTCCTGGAGCAGCCCTGCTCAACACCTTATTCCTCCTCAAAGTGGAGTGCTGTTGCTGACTGTGTCTGGCCCCTCCACCTAGTGCTGCTCCCAGTGATCTGCCTGTTTGGATGTTCTTCCTCTAGCGCAGGTGTCTCCCTGCTTGCACCCCACAGCGTTCCTCCCACCCTGCAATACTGCGCTGCTGCGTTGTGGCCAATTAATGGGCCAAGTCTGCTGGTAACTGCCAGGTGGTCGCTGGATCCCACCTGTGAGGTCAGCCATCGGTCCTGTCTGGGACATGCACTAACTACGGATCTCTGACAGCTGCCCTAGAATAGAATCATCTAGGTTGGAAAAGACCTTTAAGATCATCAAGTCCAACCGCTAACCTTAACCTTGCCATCCCACCACTAAACCATGTCCTTAAGCACCCCAAAACCATGTCCTTAAGCACCCTGGCACAGAGGGAGATGTGCTGGTGAAGCCCACCCCAGGTCTGAGCCAGACCGCTGCAAGCGGCAACAGGAAAGGCTTCTCTTTCCCTCCCTCCCAGACACTGCAGGTTTACATCAGGAAATGGTCCCTTCAAAACTCTCTTGTTAGATGAAAGCTCTTAGATGAATGAGCAGCAGGAGGAAAAGGGAAGTAGGTTACAGACTAGGAGGAGCTGCAAGTTAGAAGAGAGACGTATGTGCCTCATTTATTGCTGAATTGCTCCCTCCATCACAAAAGCCCAAGCGCTCCCCCACTTCATCTAGGACTTGAACTCTCTGAAAGGCTCTGAGCAAGTTGGGGTGAGCCTGTCTCTGATCACTACAATGACAGGTACCGTGCTTTTGGTGGCATCAGAGACGTACAGACAAAAAGCAGCAGCACGAGACCTTTCTGCAGCATGAAGTACAGCTGCCTCCATGGGCTGGCAAACTAGCTACAACCCACGGCACCACAGGCCAGTGCAGGCGTGACGAGATGCTCTGCAGTGAACAGTTGCATGCAGAAAGCAACCGCTGTTACTGAACTATCATCCTCTGCGCTGAGACCATCGTGTCCAGCAGCACCCTTCACAGGGCCGCAGCACTGACTGGGGAGCAAAGTAGGCTGCAGGTAGCTCTTCTCTTCACCCTTAGCTGAGCAGAGCAGGAGAGTCAGCACACCCAAGATCCTGGGACAAAGCTGCTGGCATGCCCTCAGCAGTACAAGGGCTCTCTGTACCTCCTGATCCTCCCAGATGCAGCCCCTGTGGCCAGCGCTGCATCAGTGGTGCTCAGTGCTAAATCTCAGCCTGGACCGAGCCAGTGCAGCAGCCAGGACCAACCCAGGTGTGCGCACTTGCAAGCTCTCCCAACTCTGCGTGGAGGCTCCTCCCAGCTCAGGACAACCGCAGCGAACGTCACATTATGTCTGACACACACCACACACTAGGCTGTCCTCGTCCAGGTTCCCCAGCCTTCCGTGCCTGCAGTGACAGGGCCAGGGAGAAGGATTTGCAGACCAGAGAGCGGACACCTGGATATCCTTGGTCTAAGCCCCCTCTGTGCCATTGTGACTGATAATGTGGAGAGCTGCTGGGGGGAAGGACTGCAACTCCCTCTGGCATAGGGACCTGGAGAAGGGGAACTGGGGGAGGTGGGGCGCAAAGGGGTTAGTTGCTCCTTACCTGGAGTCTGGTAGTTGAGCCGCCTCATCTCAACTGGGTCAGAGGAATGGGCCAAGAGTGAGTCCTTCAGGCCGATGGAGTGCTCATCCTTGGAAGAGGGGGAGTGTGCCCTTTTCCTGTGGACAGAGACAAGCAGGTGAGCTCTGGCAAAGACCGGCATAAACCACCCTGGGAAGGAGTCTGGGTCCCTGCAATCCAGATACCCAGCTCCCTTGGGCTCTGAGCAAGTCACGTCCTCTTCCATGCCTCCAATTTCCCATCTATGAAACAGGAAGGATCATATTTAAGCAATGGCAGAGGTTTGATTAGTGAGGCACTTTGAAATGTTATAGTCTGCATAATATTTATTAGAGAAAAAACAGATAAACGCAAGATGTTGTTTCCTGTTACCCTCTCTAGGAACTATTTCCTGTAGTGGAAGGATATAATAATTTTTTTTTTCAAATATTAGAAATATTTAAATATAGAATGCTGTAATATAATAGTATAAAGGCTCTTCAGGGTGTGTTTTATTGGGCCATTAATACACGTCTTGAATGGTTGAAGGCACCCAAGGCGTGTATTAATGGAACAATAAAATATACTGTTGTCTCTTCATGCTATATTTATGCCTAGAGCAATGCCACCACCTCAGGCTCATGCTGGAATTCACAGGCAAAGCAGGGACAGATCCAATCAAAAAGTGGACAAGTGAATATTAAGGAAAATCTAATACTGCAAGAAGGGTTTCTACCGATTCTCTAAGTCCCACTTGTTGCTCTATGTTACAAGTACAGCGGATATACCCATGTAGTAGAGAGGGGTGCTGGGCAGGAGCAGGACAGCAGTACTCTGTTCTGAGTCCGTGCTGACCCTGATGCTTTGCCAACCTGCTGAGCATGCAGCAATATGCAAAGACTTTGTCTTTTGGCTACAGCCCCAAAATGGATTTTGCCTGATGGTGAACCCCTCTGCTGACCTGATGTTTCTGGAAGAGAGGGAGCTGCATCACTGCTAGTCTGCACAAATGCTAGCACATTTACCATCCTGCAAATTGCAACGGCCAGTCTCCGCTTTCTACCCTCTTGTGAGGCATTTCAAAGCACCCTGAAGGGTTGCCAGGTTCTGCACAGAGGCAGCTGCATCTCTGGATGGTGGCGATCCTGAGCCACGCATGATCAGAAACACTCTGTCAGGGTGCTATCACTTCCACGGGGAGCTGTGCATGCTGCACTGGCACTAGTGAGAAGCAATTAGGGAAAATTCCATGCATAAATCACGAGTGAAACCTGAATTCCCTCTGTGCCCCAGACTGTGAGCAAGCTCCATCTGCAGCCCGTGGCTGCACCGAACACTGGTGTTGTTCAATGGGGAGAACCAGCTTGCGAGTCTTACGCTACTCTGAGTCATCTCAACATCTCAGAAGCCTTCTAGCTGCCTGGACTGAGACAAAAGAGCTGAAGGACTGAGAGCACTGATAGAAAGAAAGGAAAATACACAGCAAACAAATAAAGCAGTGTTTCTCCTATCAGGAGCACAGCAGGATGTGCCATGCGCTACTGTGTGCCAGTCCCTGAGCGTTGAGCAAAGTGGCCCAGCTTTTCTGGGGAATGGGCACAGCACATAATTAATGTTTGTCCCTCTCACTAGCCTAGTCAGGACAAGTGCTAAACAAACCTCCAGATCCCAAGCTATCCACTGCTACTCAGCTCCATTTCATTCCCACTGTAGATTTGACACTGTGAATATGCTGTACAGATACCTTTGGGAGAAGACGTCTCCAAAGAGAGGCTGGACAGCAAAAAACTGTAGGATAACACGGCATCACTCTGTGTGGTGCTGGAAGGGAATATGCTGCTGCTGCATGGGCTAGGACACAGCAGGGACATGAATGTCAGGTCTGAGGCACAGTGGGTTGGTGCTGCTTCCTGGTGCTCCATCCACACCAGACTATGGGACAAAGCAAGGCTAAGCCAAACTGGGCACAGGTATAGAAATGCCCCCTGGGGCCATCTTCTCTCCTTAAAGACCAGCAAACACTTTGCTTCTTACAATTGCCTGGTATTCTCTCAAAGCTTCCTCATGATAAACTGCAAGAATGCACCTGCATTCTTGACTGAACAGCTCTCAGTCTGAAGTGACTGAGAAAACAAAGAAATACCTATAACTGCTGGTGTTGTCATGTTTTCATGATTTTTAATTTAATTGCAAAAACAATCATAGAATCATAGAATGGTTTGGGTTGGAAAGGACCTCAAAGATCATCTAGTTCCAACCCCCCTGCCATGGGCAGGGACACCCTCCACTAGACCAGGCTGCCCAAAGCCCCATCCAATCTGGTCTTAAACACTTCCAGGGATGGAGCATCCACAGCTTCACTGGGCAACCTGTGCCAGTGCCTCACCACTCTAACAGTGAAGAATTTCTTTCTAACATCTAACCCAAATCTACCTTCCTTCAGTTTAAACCCGTTACCCCTTGTCCTGTCACTACAGTCCTTGATAAACAGTTGCTTTCCATCTATCCTGTAGGCCCCTTCAGGTACTGGAAAGCCGCAATTAGATCTCCCTGGAGTCTCCTCTTCTCCAGGCTGAACAATCCCAACTCTCTCAGCCTGTCCTCATAGGAGAGATGCTCCAGCCCTCTGATCAACTTTGTGGCCCTTCTCTGGACTCGCTCCAACAGCTGGGAAGTCTTTATGTTGGAACTGTCTCCCTAAGAGCTGTGAGAGGTTGAAAATTGCTAGAAGGCCAATACCTTTGAGGAAACAAAGTCTTTGTAAACCCCCAGGGATGGCGTGCCCTGCGCTCCCAAAAACAAAGATGCTCCTTACTAGCTTCAGACTTGATTTTTAAAAAGGGAAATAGACTTGAAATTTTAGCAGAAGAAGATAAAATGGATTCCTACCTTTCTTGTTTACTAGATCCAGGGAAGAGCAGAAACAGAAGAAAGGAGATGATCACTGACACAGAAAGGCACTGACTGCACATGCACAGCAGAGCTCCATTTAATCAGACAACAAAGCCAGCTCCCTTCCCCGAGCTACAGATACATATGTAAATAGAGAGTCCAGGAGGAGCAGAACCTCGGAGCTGAGCTGATAGAGAATGACCTACTGTAATTGAACAGGCTACCCGAACACATGCAAATGCAACCTGTGGCTCCTCGGGAGGACTAACAATCATTTCACACTACAGTTACAGCTCTAGCAGGACTGCTCTGCTACGCAAAAGCAGGTGGTTGCTTCAGCAGGGAGCACAAGAGCGTGGATGGTCCTGATCTGGTAGCCAGGACTGAGAGGCCTCAAAAAGAGAGTTCTTACTCTGGTTTCAGCCTGTCACATCCATGCCCTGTTCTCACCACCAAGACCGTGTTCCCCAGTCAAAATTCACAGCAGTGGGGGCACCTGCCAGAAATCAAGCAGGCAGTTTCCACAGAAAATCAGTACTACAGATGTCCCCCAGGCTGCAAATCCAAGCTGTGAGACTAGAGAGTGGTCACACTGGCTTTAGGGACAAAGCTGCTCTCCTCTGTCCCACTGCTCACACGTTTCTAGAATCCACAGCAGCTCTGTGTCCTGGAGCTGATACTAATTACCTTCTGCATACCCAGCCCTTCTGCTTTCTTTATAAAGCAGCGTTCTGCTGTGCCAGGTGGAGACCTTTCTCCTCCCCATGACCACAAAGGACTGTCTATCAGAGTACCCCATATCTGAAGGCTACAAGGACGGTCATGAAGGTGCCACCACCTGTAGTGCTCATGCCGTAACTGGATCTCACCTTTTGAAGAGGAGTATAGCAATGACAATGATGATGATTAATATCACTGCCAGGACGGGTCCCATCACCCACAGCATCTCTGGTTCATCCTGCTGCTTTGCTGAAGCCACTTCCATCACGATCTCATCCGAGTAGGGGCTGGCTGCATATCTCTTCTGAACAGCACCGGCAGGAGAGGGAGAGAAAAGGAAGTGTCCATTATGCTAAAGCAACATCCCTGAAATGCCAAGGTTTCCCCTTGCCTCTGGCTAGCAGGGAATGGTCATGCTTCTCAAGCCGTGCAGCACACCACGGGATCCTCCCTCCCTTGGCATCAGGGGAGGTCACGCTGTGGAAACAGTCTCTTCCTGGTGTGAAACATTCCCAGTGCCAGCAACTTTCTGGCTAGCAGACCTGGCCTCGAGGTGCCAAACTGGAGCAGCCCAGCTAAGAGCCACTTGCCAGCCCTGGATTCTCTCGGAGCCAAATCACAAGCTTTTGAATCCCAACCAATTGCACAGTGGGGCTGGCTGATGATTCCCGAGTGGTTTATAATACCTGCTGTGCTGATATCAACACATCTCTCCAGGACAGGGCTATATTAGGAAAACCCCTGCTGGGCTAGGCAGTTTTCTTAAAGCAACAAAATGACAGGAACATTTTCTACCTGATGTTTCAGCCCTGACAAACAGACCTTGGAAAGGGGCTCATACTCACAGGTTCCTTTCCAGAGACTTCTGCAGTCTGGCAGCCCAGTGATTTATAACCCGGAGGGAGAGCTTTCTAGCCTCACCAGCAAGACAGACTTAGCAGAGACCCAAACCCCTCCTGCAGAAAAATGACACTGCACCTGGCTTGTTCTGCTGCTGTTGCTAAGGCTGATGGAGCTGTGTTGTCCCTCAGCCTTGCTGGGTCAGAAGGGTTAAATGCTGCAAAAAGAAATCCTTTCCCCCTATTAGAGAGGGCCAGAGCTGTACGAGTTCAGTGCCCGTGGCTTTTGAGCAGCAGCTGCTGCCCTGCATTAGGGAGCCAGAAACGCTCTGCTCCTGCCACAGAAAGTTTTGGTCACTGAAGAGGTGCCTGTGGATCTATAAATCACCTGCTTTAAGGTCGAAGTTTAAACACGCACTTCATGTCTGCGTGCATAGGAGAAGAAATGGAAAAATCAAGCGTGCTGGTGTCACACAAATGCACATCTTGATCTCCTTTCACGGGTGCCCTTGATCCCAGCCAGCCTGGTTTCAAACATGCACGGAGTACAGAAAATGCTCTTATCTGTAACATCCTTCTGGCAGCACGCACAGGTGCACCATCCTAGCCGCTCTCCTCAGATTTATCAGCGGTCAGAGATACCGCTGCCTGCGCTGGGAGCATCGGGGGTGGTTGCTGCTTTGTCTGTGAAACCTTTCAGCCCTGTGAGACCCTGTTTCAATGACCCTGAAATAACTGCTGGCTCCTGGTTCAGCTCTGTTCCTAGAGAAAGTCTGCACAGGATCACTGCAACCCATCGGCCTGTTCCTACACCTCCTCATCCAATTCAAACAACGGGGCTGGGAGTCAGCAACAGTTCTGCGCATGGCAGAGACAAGAAGATGCTACATCGGTGGTGAGAGGATGGGGCAGAAGGCCTGGGGCTTCCCTTTGTATGGGCAAGCGGCTACTCTGTGAGGAAGGCACAAAGGCTTTGCCTGTGACTACCCAAAAAGGTCAAGCTGCCTTAGGTGGGGGGGAAGGGAGCATGCAGCAAGGTAACGCGTGTGTCCATCTCCAAAGCTTTGTGCAAGGGGCAAAGATTCCTATTTTTGCAGACACACTTTGGAGATGCCTCCTTCCAAGAGAAGACAGAAGCAAAAGAGATCAGAAGGACTGTTATCTCGGTGGCATTTCCAAAGGCAGACTGCGAGGTGCAGGTGCCCCTGCTCTCAGAGATGGTGTTTCAACCACACTCCCCTTTGCCTTTGAAGAATGGCAATGGTACGCTCGCCTGCTGACACTAGAGACACAGCAAGCGATTTAAGAGGAGCTGAGTGGGGGAGATAGTGCACAGCCTTGGACAGAGTGCCTCATACTTCAAATGAAAATGGGTGTGATGCAGCGGGGGATGCAGAAAGGTGGTCTCTAGGAGCAGAGTGTAATAACTCTGCTGGCTGGTGGTTCACTGGAGGGCTGTGGCAGATCTATGCTAGGGAGGAGATGATGATGATAGTGTGGGATCAACTAGTTAAGGTCATCTCTTCTTGACAGGGACTGCCAGGATAGCACATCCCGAGGCCTCTGCCTTACCTTGCGGTTAATCTGTGAGTCTCCTTCCCTCGCCAGTGTGCACATCTTGCCACAAACACACGTGAGCTGGATGAGTAATGAAGAACTTGACCGGCCCTAATGAGCCATTACAAGCAAACAAGGCTGAGGAAGGAAGCTGCAGCTTGGAAGCAGACCAAAGGATTCCGTGCATCTCTATTATTTCCATTATTTACACACTGGCCACTGCCACCGCCGCCACCACCACTCCTGCCCTCTGTGTTTACAGCTGGACACTGATGCACAGGTCTCGCCGTGCTGCTCCCTGCTTATTGCATCAGCTACTCCCTTCCCCCTCACGTGCCCAGGCCCCGTGTGCTTGACAGCACGATGCCAACAAAGGCATGGCCTGTTTGCCTCTAGCGCGGAGAGAGACACCGGAGCAAGAATCCCTTTGTGGCAGGCAAGTGTGCGCCTTTGCCCTGCTGACAACCCACTGCGATGGGAGGCAGGTTTGCTTCTCCAGATGTCACCTGGAAGTGAGACTCTGGCCAGAGAAGAGCCTGTGAAGGCAGTTTTGCAGGTGATGCATCCTGTTCACCGCAGAGCCTCAGCAGCCATTGTGCAGAGCAGGATTTCAAGGGGCTATTTTCCACAGTCACGTACTTGAACCAAAGCAAAAGGAGAACCTGTCCCATCCCAACCATGTGTTAAGCTCTGCGCTGGGCACAGCCCAGCAAGCCACAACCGAGCTGGTGTAGAACACATGTGTTGACACTGCCCTCCACTCTCATCTGTTATGTCAAACATACGTGCCATTTCCCTCCAAAACCACCATCTATCAAGTCAACTCCCACGGCCGCCTCAGCTAGTTGAGACCAGCTATGCAGCATCACTCTCCTCTCTTCAGAGAAAACTCCATCATCCCAGCTTGCAGTAATTGTTCACCCTGCCTGCACTGAGTCCACCTCAGCTCTGCTAGGAAAGGCTCTGCTCCCCCAGCAGAAAGTCCTTACCGTGTCTCCATCCTCCAGTGAGGCCAGCACGAAGCAGCGATAGCTCAAGTCTTGAGACAGGGGCTTGTTGTAGAAACCTTTGTAGTTCTTCTCGTCGCCCAGGGTGAAGGTCTCAGGCAGCACATCCACTTGAGCAGCAATGTAGGGCTTGAGTCTGTCTGCTTGGCGTCGCTGGCGCCTGCTCTGACTCCCTTGGCTTATGGCCTCCAGCAGCTGGGGACAAACAAGGTGCATCACTATTGCTTCGCCCAGTGTGACACCGCCTCACGCTGTCACCTTACCGGTTGTAGGACTCAGCAGGGTGGAAGGGAAGGGAGGAGAAGATACTGGGTTTGATTTGGACACGGTGGTACAAAGAAACCAGAGGGATGCCTTATCTGTTTAGGCATTGCTGGGGCACTTGCCTGCAGACCCTCGCTGCAAGCACCTCTGCCAGGAGCTCAGCTTTGGGAGAGTCCTGAGCCCTGGGATGCTGATGTGGTGAATGCTGGGGCTGAGACTGCCTGGCTGTGCCTGTCATCCCGAGTTAACGCATCCCAGCGGGCTGCGAGGGAACCGGGCAAGGGAATCTGTGGTCCAAATATCAGTATGGGCAGCAGCTCACGCTCTCTATGGACACTGGACGTGAATTACAGCTGACACTGATGTATAGGGAAAAAGTGACATTTGTTGTGTCTTTCCTTTCTGTCAGTGCCTTGATATTTCACCTGCTGCTGGGCTGCAGGCAGAGCTTCGTGTAAATCACACAGAATGATAACAGATTTCATGGGATGTTCAGAGTAAAAATGGCAAATTTCATAGCCACAAATTCATGCAAAAGGATATAAACACACAAAAATTCAATTACACTGCTAAGAAAGACTCTCAGATGTTTAAAGATGTTTTTCTAATGAATAAAAACGAGTATCAGGCTTGGAACAGAAATTCTAATTTAAAATGAAGGAGGAGGCATGAAATACATTTCACACACGAATGTATCAGTGCAGCATTGTCAGGGCAGACAGGGAACGTCAGTGAGGCTGGGGACAGTGATGTGCACACAAAGCCACGCTGCTGAGCTGAGCTTACTCCCTCTGAGGAGGAAAAGCTGGGTAAGGCACCCCCCACTCTCTCCCCTCGACAGCCCATCCCTGCCCTCTTACGAATACTCACATTGGAGCAACTTAGGAAAGCTATAGCTTGTCATTGCAATGTCACCCAAAAAAAAAAAAAAAAGGAAAGAAGAAATTAAGAAAAAAAAAGGGATGGTGAAATCTCAGTTTCACAGATATCCTTGTAACCACAGGGGGAAAAGGCAGACAGATAGTCTGTGGACTTTCCTTCTCGCACACCTGTCTTGTTCTTTGGCTGAAATTACAGCTAAGCTCTTTGGGGCAGAAAGCGCAGCTGTATGTGCATGAAACCACAGAGGTCCAGTTGTGATTGAGGTTGCAGGGTGCTACTGCCACCTATATATGGAACACACACCCTAAAAGACTGCACCAAAAGAAATGCTAGGCTTGCAAAGTTCAGATTCTGAAAAAACAGAAAATTAATATTGCCTGTGCAAAATTAATTCAGCTGTCTTACGTGTGTGCATTGTGTTACAATCCTTGACTGCACGGTCACATACTGTCTTCTGTAACTCCTCTGCTTTGTTCAATACACAGGACAGACAGTGCTTAATCAAAGAGCAGCTATTCCATATTTTGTTTTCTTCTTTGCATTATGCAGCCCAAGGCCTTGTTTATTGCTTACTATTCAAATCCAGTTCTGAAGACAAAATTAATAATTTCCTTGTGGGCTTTTCTATGGTGCTGATCACTACAATATTACAAGTACTTCACGAACATCAATGATCTTATCTTCCAAACACCCATACAAGGTGAGATGAAAGCGATTATCCTAATTTTACAGATGGAGAACAGACACACAGGGACATTAATGTAAAAAATGCCCACTAATTTTGAATGTCAAATTGAAAAGACATCAGCTTGTTTTGTTTTAAAGGAAAACTTAACATTTTTTTTATAGCACTGACTGTATCCAGTGGAGCTCCATTTGACTTCTTCTGCAGCTGGGGATGCTTAGGCTTTGCAAATGGATCTCAAACTGAGCGCTCCAAAAAACCAGGACATGCAAGACAGTGGCTGCTAATGAAAATTTTGTTGTAAATAATTTGCCCGGAGACTGGGTGAAACAGAGATAGAAACTAGTTCTCTCAATAGCTTTCAACCACCTAAAGCTCAAAACCAAATCATCCTTTCTCATCCTACTCTTCTATTTCTTGTGATATCTTCCAACTTCTGCAATGAAATGATGCAGGAGACCTACAGGTGGTGGTTCACCAGTGCACAATTGTGCTTCATGCGCAGAACAGATCCACTCATACACCGTGTGAGCTGGGACTCCATGGAAAAGACTGCGCAATCATGTAATTAAAGATTAACGATAAGCAAGGGCTGACTTACAGCTTCTAACGCTGTAATTTCTGAGTGCTTCAAGGTTGCAACTTTGTTCTTTTAATGGACCCTTCTGTGTGTGATTTCTTGGAATTTTTCCTTATTACTTTGGGGGCTGGTGGTGTGTGGGGAAGCAAGAGCCCACAAATCCCTTCTGTGGGGCCCTTCTGACACCTGCACAGGCACTGCGCTACTGGTGTTGGAAAATCCTGCACAGAATAAGCTGCATCTTGGGGTGAATGGGCTGGTGAATGCTGAAAGTCTTTAACAAGCAAGTGTGAAGGGAGCTTTGCAGGGTTTGTTAGATACTTGAGTAAACTCTTTATCCAAACTGCAGGCTTATGTCCTATCCAGAGAGGGAAAAGCCTCCTGACAGAATTGTTTAATAAACTGAAAACAATACACTTCTCTCTTAGCTTGTTATCAAAATCAGCATGGTTGCTTCAGCTGAAAAAGGCTGCACAGAGCATACAACCTGAGACAGGATCTGTCCTGGTCAGAACTTTGAGACACTCAAGTGTGGTGCCCCGATGGGACACTTTCTGGGAGGTGGCTCCTCCCTTGCTTGACTCCAGCCTCCTTCCTACATGGTGTCACCAGCCAAGAAAGGCTTAGTGGACACCGCACATCCCACAGCCTGACGTACATCTCTGATGTACAGCCTGCACCTATGTCGCTGCACCCGTGCTGTTGCCAGGAGGCCTCGGCAAAATGTGCCGGGCCACCTGGGAGCCACCTCCATTACAGCAGTTGCTACAGACTCCTACCTGGTCCAGCTCCATCTCATCCGGTGTCCGCCACCGAGCTGTCGGGCTGCTGGTGCTCTGATCCGCCGGCACAACCACGATGTAGTACCACCTGGGAAGGAAGGAAAGCATAAGCACTGGACCTTAAGTCACCTCTCTGGCAGGTCACCGAATAACACATGCCATATGCCTCCCAAGGATGACCTCCTTCTCTCTGTGCCCTCTAAGCAGCAAAAGGGTTCGGTAAGGAAGATGCTGGTTTTCCAGCTGCACCAGAAAAGAGAATACTCCCATTAGCGCTCATTAGGTTAATGAAGATCTACAGACTGTGATCCAGAGGGTGGTGTAGGAGCTGTGAGAAGGACATTTATATAATCGGATTGTAGCAAGAACCCTGGGGGAAATGCGCTTCAGCACAAGGATACCACAGTAACAAATAAGACTTCCACAAACTCGCTTTTTTAATCTCCTTGAGGCTTTAGGCATTATTTATTTAAAGGATATTATACAGTGTCAGAGAAAGTCCCTCCTGATCCTCAACTGTGTTTTTGCTGGTAGCATCTGGAGTATACCCACCAGGGTGAGGGCAAACTGTCAGAGAATTGTCTTAATTTTATTGCACATAAATATTTGCTCAGAAAGAGCCAGCAGCGTGATCCCATGTTACGGGTAAATACCTGGCTCTGTACCACAGCCTGATTGGAAATTCACTCCCAGGTTACAAAATCCACAGGTTGGCAGAGGTCTGCCCCGCCTTTTTTTTCCATCTCCAACCTCCCACCCTGCCTTTTCCACCCAGGCACAGCACCTACCTAACCGGCACAGTGGTCTGGACTTTGGGAAGGGTGAGCGTGAATTTTCCTTCCTGTATGTACTTGTTTGTGGCAATGGGTTTGCTTTGCAAGACGTCAGGAGCGGTGCGGATTGAGACGAGGTGCTGGAGCCCCCCAGCACTGCTCCCGCGATTCATTAGCACAAAAGAATAGTCCGTGTCTGGCTGGAGGTCACTTATAAGTTTCTTCATCGAGTGGCCGTCCACCTCCACACTCTGGCTATTGTACAGAATCTGAAACGGGAAAAAAACATGCTCATGCAGCCAACAGCTGCTGATGAAAACTCACACTCAAAATAGCAGCGCTAGAGACGACAATTTGGCTCTGGGCCCTCCCTCAGGTGGTTCAGCTACTGCGCGCTTTGTAAACAGCCATAAATCTTTAGTTAAAGAAGAGCAACCCCCAGCAGAGGGTTGAGCTGTGTTCCCTGCGCCTTGCAGGGATGGAGCAGAGAGGGTCACCTCAGCAAAGCCCGGGTGGCTGGTGCCAGTGGTGAGGCTGGCAGTGCCACACGCGCTGCTTTTCAGTGCCGTTTTGGGGGAGGAATCCAGATGGCCACGCTTTGACCTCGCGTGGAGATGAATGGGTCTTTGTTCCTTGTCTCACGAGGCTACAATGCACAATATGCTTTTGGTGTAAAATCCCGTCTGCTTTAAATTGGTGTCACTCCTGTGTCTACCAGCTGATGCCTGATTGACTGGTTAACGCAGAGTATCCCCCTCCCAGCAAGGTGACTGGAGGGGGGTTACACGCCTCACCAATGATCTGACAAATCCTGCACAGGGCTTACAAATTGGTACCCGAAACAGCGGCTCTGCAGGTGTGACACCCCGTTGCCATGACAACAGATGCTGGTGCTGCACCAGCTGTGGGCAGGAGATCGGTGCTGCTTTTCGCTGCTGCGCTTGCGGCGAGGGGCTGCTAGGCAGCCGTTGGTGGCCCAAGGCAGCCCCCACCCCCCTGGCTTCCCCCCTTGGGCCTGCTGGCCCACAGCTCATGACGTTTTCTCAGCTCCCTGTTGCAGATACGTAGGATCTCCACCTCCCCCAGGGCACAGCAGCCACGGCACTGCTGTATTAGCTGCACCAAACAGCCTGTCTGCCCTGGGAACCTCAATCCCAATCCTGCTGGAACAACTCCTGTACCCTGAAACCCTGGGTGCTGCCTCTGCAAAGCCAGAAACTCAAACAGTTCCCAGAGATAGAGACAAATGGGGTGTAGACAACTGGAGACACCAGAGGTTGTGCCCCAGCTGTGATAAATCAGCATGTTTCCTTCCACGGGGTGACTGTCCGCCATGGCAGGGGGGTGCTGGATTCCTGATAGTGGTGCAGAGACACAGCTTGCCAAAAACCAGCAATGGCAGAGCTGCAGCATGTTAAACCATGGCAGCTATTACATGCCACTGGCAAAGACCACAGAGTAAAACGTGCTCTTTCCAACAGCAGGCTTGAGAGAGAGAAGACAGTTCTGTGGAAGAAAAATTACTTGAAGTAAAACAGATTTTTTCACCAGCTGAGCCCGCTGTTCAGGCTGAGACAGGCAGCAAGGGAGGACCAAACTTTCCTTCCAAGTCACCTTTTTAGCAGGTGGCAGAAATCTGCAGAATGCTGCCGGCTCGCTGGGACAAGGGCAGCTGATTAGCACTGCTCTAATATTTAGTGCTGGAGCTGGGAGGAGGAGGGAAGCTCTGGAAAGAGATCTGAAGGACAGTGGAGCACAGGGACCAGACTAGGCCTGGAATTTGCAGCTCTGCTTTTGTGTTATCCAAACAGTGATACCCACAGCATGCTTCAAATCCTCGTCAGGTCATTTTGCATGGAGGTTGGGACAGGAATAAGAGCCCCAGCTTTTTTGCTGCTGAGAAAAGACTCCCAACAGGTAACAGAGCAGCAGTGAGGAGCCAGGAATGAAGAAGGGATGCAATGAGTCTTGTTTGCTGACATGCTTCAATCTTCAAGGATGAACTGCAGAAATAAGTACCAAGTACTAAAATAACAGAGGTTGGCAGGGACAAAGCCCTTGCTGGCTGCCCCATGTGCAGGAAAGGCTGTCAAAAGTGGGATGGCTGGAGGGAGTTGTTCTCTGCTTTGACTCCTCTTAAGATATTTTCTCCCATGCTTTAATCAATTTCTCCAAAGACATGCACATCAGATGGGTGCTGAAGGAGTGCAAAAAGCTAAAATGAGGAAATGCTTCTCATAGCACTGGAGTATCAGATACTCAGTCGGCAGGTTTCACCCTGCTCTGCCACAGAATTAGGTACAACAAAGACAGGAGCACCAGACTTCCAAGTCATCCTAGCAGCTTTGCTGTCTGTCCCAGCACCGCCCCTTGCAATGATATTGCAATAGCACAGGTCCAGATATTCCCAATGAAAGCAAGTCAGGCGTGTCCCAAGGGAGCAGCGGGACCTCACTTCATGTGCTCCAACACATACTTGAACAAAACCAAACCTCCATCATTAAGAGCTATGCTGGAAAGACACAAAGCCCATGATGAGTTCTGTTGCCTCTCAACTGAGATTTCTCATTATGAAGTCTTCTCTAATAGAGGTATCACCAACTGCTTCTGTGTGTGCTCTATGGAAGACACTCACCCACCAACTGCCTGCACATGAGGCACCTGCTGGGGACAGAGCGGTTCTTCTGTGGCAGGAGGAGGCAGAAGAGACGGTCAGGCACTTCAGTGCGGAGTTTCCCTGATTGCTCTGCGTTGGAAAAGGCCAGGGGACAGTCCTTGATTCAGTCCTGACACCGGCTGATGATTTTTACTGCCATGCACAGAAATTTGTGTCCAAAGACAGTGAAATTGGCATATGCAATGCTCTCCTGAAGGATTCTCCGCCATCCCCCCCTCTTCACAGTTGCTGTAGCAGTTCTACGTTCCTTTACCTGCCATAACACATTGTCTTCTCAAATGTTATGCACCATTAGTTAAGACCTCTACACAAACCTTACAATAATGTAAGGGCTCAGAAACAGTCATTCATATGCAGCTGAAGATGCCCGGGAGCTCAAGCAGGAATGCTATTTAGAGATTGCATCATGGCCCACTGGTAACTACTTAAGTCAGCAGCAAATTTGGCCCAAGGGCTCTAAACTGCCAAACATTGCTGACTAGCCCATGGATTGCTGTAAAATGTCATTTATGCTGCTCTTACTCACAAGAGAAGATTTGCAAAGCTAGGTGGGTCCAAATGTCACTGCTGAAGGTCTGCTGCTTGATTTCAAGGCAGTAGAGAATGTATTGAACTGAAAGATGAAAAGACACGTAGTGTGCAACATTGGAGAAGATGGGGTTGCCTTTTTTTTGGGCAGGAATAATTACTACATTCTGTGGGACACACTGTGAGAAAGGTCTGCCCAGCATTCTCAGGGGTAATTTCTGAACCTGTATCATAATCATTTTCAAAAGGTGCTGTTCCTTCTCCCCATTTGTAAAATACCTTGTGATGCTGCCTTCTGTTCTGCTCTTAAGTTGAAGAATGTGTCTCAGAAAAGTGCAGTTTCCCCAAGGAGAAGGTTGTATCTATCTATCTTACACTTTCCATGAATGCTCCAGAACAGTTTTCTGCAAGCACACTGGAATAGAAAAGGAATAGTGCCTCTGGTCCACCACAACTGCTGGGCTACATTTTACAGGGAATTTATCTCCTGGACCAGAAGAAGCTGTGCTAATTCCCCAAAGAGAAGTCAAACCTTCATTATTGATTGGGTAGCAATGAAAATACCTAAGGTCTCAGTTCATCCCCTATAAAGAAACCCAGCACCAGTCCTGCCCGTGCTTCACTATTCAGTCAGAACAATATCTACTTTAATTAAATCTGTTAAAGTAGAATATGACACCCTTTGGGACATAGATTTAGCATGAGACTGTTTATCAAGTGTAGATAATACTAATTGTTCCCATGGAGATTTATCTGCTATGCTAGTTACAGTATTAGGCTCTGGCCTCAGCATCCCATGTGCCTGAATTAGAGGAGAGAGGTGAACCTTGTTTATAAAAATACAACGTCCTGAAGGTTAAGGATTTCTTTCGAGTGGCACAGTCAGTGACCTGGAGCTGACCCTCTTAGCTCTTGGCCTTGACTCATGTGTGTCTGCAAGTCTGAGAATATTAATAGAATGAAGACACTATTAGAGAAATATCCTTGTAACACTCATTTGCATGACTGCTCTTCAGTTAGCAAGTGGCTAATGCCATCTGCTCCTGTGTCATCTGAGGGTTAACCCTGGGCAGGGGGCAGACCCTGAGTCACCGTCTGTGTAAGCAATGCAGTTAAGAGGCTGAGACAGGTATCAGCATTACGCTGTTGGCTCCTGGCTACCTCCAACCACTTCACTATCCTTACGTGGTAGTAATGCTCCAAAGGTCACACTGTCCCTTTCTAGCACTGCGCTGTCAGACAGAGACGTGGGCTTTGTGCCACAAGAATAAGGCAAGACGAAGCAGACTGGTTCTTCAGCAGAGTGCAAAGTAACAGGGATCTGTGAAGTTCCTTGCGGCCAGATATCTCAATGCTGATCCTAATGCACCCTACATCTGGGAAAGCTTTGAATATCACAAAGTCTTCACAAAAGCCTTGTCTGCTTCAGCTAAACTCTGCATGTTAACAAGTGTCTGCTATTGATCATGGTAATTCAGCTTCAGGATTTAGACAAGGAGAGTTAGTAATAAGGAAGGGGAGGTGCTCACACACTTTGATGTGGATGCAGTTCAAGACCTTCCCCTCCATTCTCCCGGCCATGGTCTGCCCCCCAGCTCATGCAGAACTTGCATTTGCTCTTTAGGCACAGCGCAGTGGGGTGCGTGCGAAAGGAGGAAGGGAAGTCATGCTGCTCCCATCCCTGGCCACCTTTGCAAGGGCAGCAGGTAGCTGCTGAGACTAGGTGAAAGATTATCCTTGGCGCTGTGACATGGTGGTCTTGTTTCTTACGGGAGAGAAGCTGCACTGAGATCTGCAGAAATTTCCACCACACTTTAGTCTTTTACCCACACCAGTGATCAACACCAGAGGACAGACAAGAACAGGAAGACATTGGGTCATCAGTGTTGTCTGCAGCCTGGTGAATGATACCACATCAAGAACTGGATGAAAAGCTGAAGAAAAGAGAGCAGCAGCCAGTCCTGTAGAGTTTCCTGTGGACTGACACATCTCGTGCTGCTCAGACCTGTAATATCTTCTGGAAGGGTGATGATGCTTCTCTCCTTCACTCCCAGAGATTATGCATCTGCCCTGATGCTCCGAAGTAACTCATAAAGGCAATCCAGATGTTTGAGACTGGACGTGTTACCAGAAGAAGTCATTCTTAGTTTGATTCACTGGCTGTTTTTCAGACCACTTTGTCTTGGTGATCTCTTGCAATTAAACCACATTTATAACTTTTCACGCTTCAACTCAGACTCAAGCATCAGGACAAGCTTGTGTAACCACTGTCATGGAGCTGCAATGGCCAGCCTGACCAGCAGGCCTCAGCTGAGTGATGCCAGGTAACAAGATACTTGAGAAAGCTCATGGAGGAGTTGAAGCACTGATTTGGACTCCGTGGACAACCACTGCAACCACTCATGGGAAAAGCGTCAGTAATTTGGGGTGTCGGACCAGTTTCCATTTCCCTTTGAAGAGGCAAGTAATTCAGGGGCACTATCAAGGGAGGAGTGGGCACTTAGCAGAAGTTGCTATAGCCAAGGTGAGTGTCTAGCTGGATGGTGAGAAGACAGAAATACGTATTACAATCCCTGAGACATCTCCATTCTCAGACTGTCTCTGTACAGCGCAAGCCTTCACTGCTTGGCCTTTCCTGTTGGTGTGCTTCAGCCAACATTATTCACTCCTGTTTTCTCACCACGAGCCAAATGCTTACTGGATATTCCACAGCTGATCAAAACAGAAAGAAATCAACAAAACTACAACACCTTCTGGCCTAAGAGTGAGAGGATGGAAAGCAAGCAGCAGTGTGCTCTACCATGGTTCATGTGGGGGTGCTCAAAAGCAAGAGTGGCTACCTAACCTGGGCTTTGGACATCTGAACTCCAGAAGTCCCCAGGCCAGTGAGCAAAGTGACCCTGCTTTGCTGGTCTCTTGTCTGATGGCCTGAAAACATCATGTGGCAGCTCAAGATGCTCTTTCCACTGTCCTGCTCACTGCCACAGGTGGAGCTCCCTGTCCTCTGCCTCCCACCCTTACCTTAAAAGGCACTGCAGATTTATACGAGTCAGGCACTTCCCAGCTCAGCAACACAGACGTTTTCATGACGGCATTGACGCGGAAGTTCTTAGCAAACACTGAAATGAAAAACAAGATATTTGAGCACTGTAAGGCCAAGTCAGGAGGGAGCCAGGCAGCAGCTCTACTCCAAGTCTCTTTTTGTCTAACTTGGCAGCAGAGGTCAAAGAGTTCAGCTACAGCAAAGAAGTGAGAGATGAGGAGAAAAGAGCAGCAGCCTTTTACCACGTCTGCAGTCTCCAGCAGAGTTTTGCTTTTTGACTATACTTTCCAGAATCACAGAATGGAAGTTGTAGGCTGAACTGTAGCCTTCCTCTCTCCCCCCTCCACTCACACTCTCTTGGCCCTTTGCCATGATCAAAGAACAGTGGTGCTCAGGTACTGGATCTGCAGATGATCCTACCCAGCCGTCTGCTCCAGTTGAAGCAAGAACCTTTCATGTACAGATAAAACAGCAAAGTGTGCCTGTGGAGTGACAAAGGCAATTAAGCTACCATCAACGCCCCTCTCCCCCCAAATGGCAACTTTAAGGAAATCTTTGTTGAGCCTCCCCTCGCCAAAGTGGTTTTAGACTAGGGAGCCACACAATACCTGAGCTCATTAGTCAGAGCAAAGGGGAGCGTAGCCTCATGAACCGAAGCAAAGGTCCCTGTCCTGGAGGCAGAGCTTGCTGTTAGGGCTTGTTAGAGAAGCACTTACCTTGCTCAACAGGCATGGTCCGGGACTGGATGCTGGGGCTGAGCGGCCCAACCCCCTTATTGGTGCGGGCCCTCACTTTGATGTCGTAAGTGGTATCGGGCTTCAAATTCATTAAAGTGATACTTGTGTCCTTGGTGATGTTAACCAGGTCCTGCTGGCTATTTATGTCCCTGTATACCACTGTGTAGTTGACGATCTTGCCATTTCTTTCTGCCAAGACTGGGGGATCCCATGCAACTTCTGTGGTGGAAGTGGTGAGACCCACCACGCGCAGGTTCTGTGGAAAGCCGCTTGGCACATCTTCCGCAGTAGTGATCTCTTTCTCAAACTCCTCTCCCGGACCAGCTCTGTTCTTGGCAGACAATTTGAAGAGGTACGTGGCCCCCTTGTGCAGGTTGGTCACAGTGTAGTGATGGTCTCTCTTCCCGAAGTCTATCGTGTTCATCTTTTCCTCATCAAGACGTCTGTACTGCAGCCGGTAACCCAGCAGCTCCCCTACCATCTCCTTGGGTGGGTGCCACTGGATGAGGGCTGTGTTCATGGCTGTCGTGCTAATCATCATGGTGGGCTTCCCCGGGACTGCAACATAAACACACAATGACCATCTATAGCCTGGAAGGAGGGGAAGGAAGAACCGCTTCTGTGCTGCTCGCTCCGTGAGGATTGAGGAAAGTGGGAAAGTTCAGACAACAGGGTGAAGAGGACGACAGACAATTCACATGGATAGAGGCAGACCGACCCTAATCCGGTGGCGAGGGAAGCTGGAGCCAGCCACCTCTTGGCTGCCATTTCCCATGTGCTGCCATCTAAACAGGCAATAAATTCAGCCATATCCAGCCCCCAAATTCATCCCCTTTACAGGAAAGGTTTAAGGTATCTCAAAGCATCATATTTATCTCAGAGAAGATCTGAATCCTGTCCTCCCAATCAGTGATCTTCAGACACTCCAGCTAGTGCACAGCACTGGGCCACGCTGGCCTCGGTGCACTGTAGCACAAAAGACACACAGAAGCCCGAGTCCAGCGCCCTGATCTGTCTGGAGGCAGACAAATTTCATCCTGAAACCTTGCAGTTTTACCATCTGCAGAGGCAGCGAGCAGAGCTGGGTGGGCTGTTTGCCATCAGAATACATTTTGGTTTGGCTGATGAGCAGATTCGTGATGTCAGTGTCGATGTGAGAGGTGAACACAAGCGTTCCACAGGATTTTTGCTTATGCTGCACAAGTCAAGGGGTGTTGCCGTCACTGGTTAGGAACTGATGGCTTTAAATTGATGGTTTAATACCTTGATCTCCTTCAGTTAAAAAAAGGATGCGTCTTCACTTCACATCAGCTCAGATTTGTAAACAAATCAACTGATAGGGAAGATACTCAGAATCAAAGGGATGGGGCCATTGATATGAAAATGAAAATGTGATTGTAGCCAAACCTAGTCAAATATCCTTGCACAGTTTTGAAATCTATGAGCCCGCAGATGAGCACAAGAGAAAAACGTTTTTGACAGAATTATGCCCCGATTTTGCCATCAGAGGGCGATACCAACACTCCCCTTTGAGGTCAAGCCTGCAGACGTGCCTGTACAAAGGCAGCTCTGGGGGTGGTTTTGTAGGTATTTAAGACATACAATTACATTTCCACTGCCAGTGCCATCCTCCTTGCACTCATAATACAATGTCTAACAGCAGCTAGTATTAAGGGACACATTATTTTCAAAGCTGATTCCGAATATTAACTTTAAATGTGCATCATAACATGGGAAGACCCACTGTGGTTTACAGTGCAACACCGGGATGTTTAGGAAGCCTTTCCTGTTTAGAGGACAGCTGTAGCAATTTGATGAACAGAGCATACATCATGGTGAGGCACAAGGGAGACAGCATTTGAGATTGTGACAGTGGAAACTACCTCTGGAGCTCCCCATATGCAACGCGGAGGAGATGGCAAGCTGTTCCTTATTTAAAAGCACCAGGAACAAACGCTCTCAGTTTGCACAAGCTGCATTCCCATAATAACAAGTGGTAAATACTGTTCCTGTGGCTGGTGTGAGGAAGTAGCAAGACTATCGGTTGTAGGACAGGTCTAGCGAGTGGAAATTGAGGACAAGACAATGTCAACTAGTTGGTGCCACTGCCAAAAGCAAGCTTGACCGCATCCGGAGGACAGCACCTGATGAACTCCTGGAAGCCCCTGCTCCAGGCCAAGACTCCTGGGTTGCACTAGGCACAGGGTACGAGTCTCTACTGAGACAGCAGAACCAAACTGACTGGGATCACCAGGACCTAGAAGTTGTGTCCGCAGCACTCCTATGGCAGGATTTGTTGCATTCCAGATTTTACCACGGCTCTAGGAGCAGATGGGCTTAGCTATGTAAGCCTGGGGAGGCAGGAGTAGCAGCTATGTAAGCCCCGGGGAGAGCTGAGAAGCACCTCTGAGGAGCCAGGGGCCATCCCAGGCAGCACGGCAGTCACCGCAGGAAGCAAGAAATGGCACTCGCCTATGGGAACAAGGTGAGGACAGGCCATGACTCCAAAGCCGAGGGAGGGCCTGGACTTTCAGGCTTTCTCTTCCCAGGTCTCTGGACTATGCAGATGAGCTCAGACCCATGAGTTTCATTGCTCTCTCACAGGCCCTGGCAGTGTCTGTCCATCTGTTTTGTTTGCTGCACTTTGCTCAGATGATCCAGCGGCAAAGCCTGTAATTAAGGGCTGGAGATCACAAGAGTGTGTACCTCTGCAGCGTCTCCAGCCCTCTCGCCTCCTTCTGTACAGGTGCCTTGGCCATACTCCCCACACACCTCTTGGGATGTTTTACCAGCACCCCTACAAGGCTGCGGCATCTGCTGCCCACACTCACCTGCCCCTGTGGTGGTGATGACTTTTGGCTTGCTGCGGGCACCATCTCCTTTGGTGGTGTAGGCAGCGACTGTGACCGAGTAGGTGGTTTCCGGCAGCAGGCCTCCAATGACCGTCTCCTGGGAGTGCATCCACGAGGCAGAGAGAAAGGCAAACGAGAAGAGCAAACAGTTGTTACTGGAGTGAGCAAAAGGAAGGCACTGGGGTCAGTGTCTCCAACAGCAACACACCGACACACTTGCTGGCTCACACTCATGCATCACACTCCAGCACACACGTCTTGCACAGACACAGCAAACAACAATTGCTGTCACTCCAACACTCGCCTGCCTAATTTCAGCTCCTGCCTCTAACATTTGTCCTGCGTCAGCAGCTGCGCTCTCCCACAGTTTCTGCCAAGAGGGAGATCTGCTCCAGAGATGGTCCTGCTTGAAGCCAGAGCCACCCTGCCCCTGCAAGCCTGAGAGGAAGAGGACTGTGGAGCTGTGAACCAGAGCAAAAGCCAGTTCAGCTAGCTGCGGAAATCTCTTGGGGGCTAATTTGGGGATTTTTAAAGTTGCTTCTTGCAACAGAGCCGCAGGGAGCACAGAGAGGCAATGCAGGGGTGGGGGGCCCCGGGCAGAGAGCACCTGCAGCGCTACAGCATCATGTTCATCTCCCTGCCAGGCACGGTGTTGCGGGGATGGGACGAGGTCAGTGCAAGGCGTTGGCAAGACCTGGAGGGAAAACCCTGTGCCGTGGGAGGTCTGGGAGGAGGGCGGCCTCGGCAGGGTGCTAGCACCCTTACATGTTCTGGCTTCCTCTGGGTAGGAGGAGGGCATGGCTCTGCACTTCAATTTGAGATCAAAGAGGGGAACACCACTCCTCCCTCCTGGCCTCCAGCTGCAACGTGACTTGTGCCAAGCCCGGCTGGCCAGGCCTGCAAATGAGCAAGCACAGTGAGCTCAGCAGCTCCTAACAGCTCTCTGTGAGCTCAGAGCAGGTACCCCTGAACTGTTTCATCTGTGGGATCTGCTATGAAAGGGACCAGGGCCATTAGCACTAATAACCCATCAGGTCAGGGAACAAGAGACAACCAGGCTGGAGAAGGGGCTGGGAAAGCTTTTGGAAAGGAGGCAGAGGCTCCGGGTTGGTTATTTACTCTTTCAGACAAGGAGAAGAGCAGAGATGGAGAGCATTAAGCTCGAGTTGCTGAGGACAGACAGCACAGGCACTGTTAGATGCTCCTCCAAGGGTCTGATCTCTGCCCAGGGGATCCCTGCCAGCTTCAGGGGTATGAGGGGCGCTGATGGTTGAGCACAGTCAGTCTCCCATCACTCACACAAACACCCACGCTATTAAACCTGCTGATTTCCAGTCAATGCTGCTGGTTCAGGTTACCTGCCCAGGCTTACTCATCAAAATCACCGTGTTACCATTGCGGAACCAGCCAGCCCAGAGAAAAATCAACAAGCACCAACAAGAACCCCGCCAAAATCACCGTGTGAACCAGAGTCCGATCCCAACTCCGCCCCTGCAGCAGATCGTGTGTGCGGGTGAGTGGACGCGCAGTCCGATCGGTGCCAATGGACCCGCGGGGGAAGCACTCACACAAAACCTGCAGACTCTGAACATCCCAAGAGAACTCACTCCTCCCAAATCCATGCAAAGAGAAATTCTCACGCAATAGCATGCCACCGGGAGCAAAGCAAGCAAGCTGGGAGGAGGGGAGAGAGACAAGGGATGGATGAAAGAAGGTCTGATTGCATAATGTAAACACAGTGCTGTCATGACAAAGCCACTCCGAGTGAGAATCCTCCATATAAAGCAGGAGGAGAAATGCATCGTGCTGGGGAAGCTCACAGTAGGGCACGTAATTGAATTGCTGACTCTAAAAAGGTCATTTTCTAGTTTGTTCCTCCAAATTTATATTTCAAAATTATGTTGGAAAAATTGGATTTAACTGTTTAAATGTGATTGTTTTCTTATTACTATCTGTGTTTCAGCCAAAGGTCACGGTTGAGAGTGTAGGTTATTTTTCATGACTACGATCAATGTGGTTTAAAGATTATATATCTAATTTTACCGTGTAACTCGGTAGGCCAACTACTGCAGAAAGTAGGATGCACCTCCTGAGTCGATCACTTGAGCCTGCCTAAAACTGCACTGCAACAAGCTGGAAATACAGATTATAGGAAATGTCAATTGCTTTTCTGCATTTAGTAGCAATCTAAATGCCAATTTTCTTTGGATTTGCTGCTTGTGGAAGGTTTCACAATGTAACTCTCCAGCCTCATTAAGGGAGTGAAAGGGATGTTTTGACAGCACCATGTCTACAAAATTCACAAATCGATTTACCAAACCCCTCTTTTCCAACCTGGAATACACACAAGTGGTACTTACGTGGTCGACGGAGTCCTCAGCTCTCCACTGATGGGGGAGAAAGGAAGGAGGAGAGAAAAATGGAGACACAGAATTTTAAGGGGCAACGTGTAGGAAAGGGATGACGATGACAACAGCAGGGGTTAGCAGGACTGGGTTGGGGGGATTACAACACTTATACACAGAGGGTAACTTGGCACAGGCTGTACCAAGGGAAGAAATGGCATAGAGCAATTTTCTACATGCTGCTAGCCTGAGCAGTAGGTCTGAGATCATTCACACAAACAGGGGCAAAGAGCTTCCTTCTCACATGGATGGAGAGGTCACCACTTCCTAACTTTGCAGTCCTTTCCCCTTCTGCTTTTCTTTGCACTTTTCTGCCTCTTCCATGAGCAGAAGCAAGAGGAAACGTTTTGCATCAACAAGGCTCTGGGGCTGACTGCTTCCCCACAAGTCACTCACAACAGTTTTGTGGCCTAATCTCCAGTTTCTGTCCTAGTGATTCTCCAGCCATCATCTCTTGTTGAGAACCAAAGACTTCAACACACAAAACTCAGAGGACACTCTCTGCAGGGGAGCACCAGTGCAACATCCACAGAGCTACTCTCTTCTGTATCATTTACAAGAAAATGCTCTTGGGATCTCAGAAAACCGAGAAGCGCCATCTCTTGTAAACAGTGCCAGAGAGGCTGAGATTTTACCCAGAACTCCACACTCAGCTGCTCCTCTCCAATGGCGCTGTGTGGTGTGGAGCAAGGCTCAAAACTGGTGCATGTACCGAGGAAACAGCTTCTCGCTCCCAATTACACAACACCAAATGGCAAATACTCATTTGGCAAGAGCAGCCCTGCAGGTAAGACTTCTACACAAACCATTTCCCAGCAAAAACTCATGTGGATTCCCAGACATGGCAGCTCAATTAGGGAACACACAGGTTTCTGGCTGGATTTGGGGTTCTAAGCCATCAAAGCTGCATTGGGGTGGTGAGACTTAGCAGACCTTGGCTGCTGCCACGCATGCCTGTAGCACTGTTCTTTGTGGTTGATGCACCAAAGGCAGGTTTGCAGAGATCACAGCGAGCTCTCTCAGCCAAGGTGATACGTTACATCTCAGGTTACTAAAGCTGCCTGGAGGAAGCATCGGTCGATGGGTTCAAGCACAGAGATGAAAGTGGAAGATAGGTATTATTGCCCCTGACTCAGTGTGAGCCTTGGCAAGCCTTGCTTCTGAGCCTGAGCTGCCAGCTGTGAAATGGTGCTCAGATACTGACTTCCTCAGGACATTGGGAAGCAGCTAACACTACTTTAGTGCCTGGGAACCTGCAAGTGTGGCAGAAGTACTAAACGGTATTAAAGCTACAAGTTGCCTTTTATACTCATGCTATTTCAGGTGGCTTTCAGAGGCTGCAGCCTATCACAGTGGCAGAGTACTCTCCTCAGCAGTAAAATACATGGCATACCTTCAAAATATTTGTTATTTTATTCTCTAAATTCAGAAAGAAGCAGCTATTGGAGAAATGTTCCTCTAAGATTTTATTATAGTTCGCTTACTTGACGCCATGAGACTGCTGTAGAATTATACCCCTAAACCATCTTAAAATTTAATTTCAGCGAAGAGGTCAAGCTGTCCCTAAAGACTTCCTATAAATATCCAAGGCCCTCACTAAGTATTATGGTCACTAAAGGCCCTCTTTTCCACACACATCTTGGTGTTATTTCCAGTGTTGCATGCTTAGCTCAACCCAAGTCATTGCTGTTGACGTCCTACCTGTGCCAGCCAGCTCACACCATGGTCAACAGCCACACACTCTGCCCTGCTGATCTAAAGCCTGGCAAAAGTCTTGCTTACAGGAAGAGCCTGGTAGCTCTTTCTCCCAGAAGTATACCTCTGGTCTAACACCATGTCCCTGATGGATGGGGGCCACATGGATGCTAACACCCCAACTCGCCTCCATGAGGCTGCAGAGGCAGAAGGTGACACCCCACTGCAACGAACAGCGGAGTAGAGCTGGGCTCAGAGGGCTACTGCCTCTCACCCACTAGGATTTTAGACGAAGCGTTTAATGTTCAAACTCTGTTTGCTCTTAAGTTTCAGTGGACTTTAATCTTGCATCAGATCAGAGTGCAAAGAAACGCCTTGAGATCTGTGCTGGAGGAATAACAGTGAAAAGCCAGGTTTGCATAAATACCCTGTTTCATTATGAAAATATCGTCTGCAGATCAAAACATTTCCTTCCTTAAACTAGCTCAATTGCTTCTTAACTGTTTAAGGTTGGTCAGTAAGACAAATTGATCTGAAAAGCCCAGGAGCTGTCATAAAAAGAACTCAGACAGAGCTGTGTGCATGAGGCAGGATGGCTCAGGGAAGTGCTAAAGCTAACAGTGTGTATTTATGGCAGCTGCAATGCCTTAACGTTTCATTTTACACTTCAACACCGCACAGCGTAGTCATGTCTCACCAGGGAATGGCTGTTTTCCCTGACCATGGCTCTTGTAAAAGACAGACTCAAGCCCTCCTAAACAGCCCCAGCGATGAGAAGTGGATATTGCGGTTTTCCTGCAGATCCTTCTCCTCTCTGCTTCAGTGGCCATGGCACAACAGTGAAACTCCAGATGTAAACCTGGGTGCTCAGCTTGTGGGATGTGGAGGGGTCTGAGGGCTCCTGAACCTCATCTCTGTTCTTTACTGAAATGCCTCTTGGATGATGCCTTTCAGTTTTGTTCCACTTATGAAGCAGAGTACATCTCACCTCCATGGCAAACTCTTACCTAGACAAGTACACATGCATGAGGAGATGTTCCAAATAGATTTAGATAAAGATCCTTTTGACCCAGCAAAAGAGGGAGGCTGTAAATTCCTCTGTGTTATGCCTGGGGTGGGCACTGCCCAAGGAGAATAGGAGTCTCTGCTTCCCCTTTCTCCTTTGATCTCAATCCAATAGCTTCAAGTGCTTGCCCTTACTTCTTCTTGCTCTTCTGGAGAAAGCTCGGTCTGCATGCTGGATGGAGGAGTGCTGCCTGCAAAGACCACGCAATCCTCCTGTGTGCCTGCAGCCCTTCTCATGGGCAGCGCAGCTTTCCCCTGCCACGACTCTGCAGAACAGGAGGAGGCAGCGGCAGGAGTCTCTCCTGCACAAAACCTCACCTCCTTGAACCCAGCCAGCTCCCAGCAGCAGAAGCACTGCAAAGCTCTCTGGGCAGGCCGGATCTGCAGAGGGCTGTAAGAAGCGAGGCTGATGTGCATGCTGCATCCCCAGAGTGATACAGGCAGCAGGTGCCCCGGCAAATACGCTGCACAGTCGAGGGCAGGAGCAGTTGTTGAGGCCACATTGCAGCATGGGGAGAAAGTCCTGCGTGGGCTGAGGACAAGCAGGCTGGGAGCAGGACACAATGGATCAACAGCTAGATTCACACAAGGTCTAGCTGCCTTGTCTTGGAAAGAGCAAACAAGAGTCACGCTTTCCCGGGAACCCAAAAGGGAAGGCCTGTCCTCCCCTGGACCTGCTGCCTCCTTTGTGCCTGGTGCTCCAGACTGAGCACTGCCGCCTGGCGCTGCTCAGCACTGCTCTCTGCAGGGCACGTAGGACTGGGACTTGGGAAGGGATGGAGGGGATCAAGCCTACTACTGCTCTTAGCAGGCTGCACCTGCCTAGGGATTGGAGACCAAGGAAAGCATGTGGGGCCCTGCCCCGCTCCGATGAGCCTAATGCATGTGCCCCATGGCCCTCCTATCTCTCACTCCCTCAAGCCAGCAAGGACTTGTACGAGAGTAAGACCCTGCACTGGTACCCCTGCTCCTTTCAAAGGTGCTCTCTTGGTGCTCAGATGCATTGTGCGCAAGACCCAGGGCACAGAAATGAATCTTCTGCCATTGCCCACCATGGGATCTGGCTGAGCCATGATGGGCAGTGCCTGTGCAGGAGGTGGTGTGGGTATCTGACCCAGCTCTGCAGCCACACACGCTCTCCCTGGGCACTCCTCCACAGCGTATGGTCATATTTGCTTGTCCATCAGTCTGTCAGTAGGAGGTGAGAGCTCAGACTGGAAGGCATAGAGAAGTCTGATGGAGGTAATCAGTCACAGGCGTAGCCACAGAGGGGAGGGAGAGGCCTCGGCTCCATTGCAGGACCTTCCCATCAACTGATTACTCTTCCTACGCGGGAGGCTGTAAAATAAAACGTGATCTCTCCAGCATCAGGGCCCCCACTTCTCTGTTGATGTTTTACTCCTTTTTGCTCAAACAGTTTTGAAAACTCAGAATCTGTATTATCTGCATAGCTAACATCTCTGTTCCCTTTCCTTTTTCCTTTCATCTTCGTTTACTCTCTCTACATTTCTCATCTTCAATCAGGAAAAATCATGAGTCAGCTTTAATACCAGTGTCTTCATACCGTCTGCAGGAAGCAGATTACGTGGTACATACCTACTCAAAATCAGCAGACAGGCAGGAGAGCTCTGCCTGCATGTCCAAAGAATTTCTTCTCTGACCCTAGATTTTCAATCAGTTTAATTCTCTCCTTGTGCACTGGTCTAAATGTTTATGAATGTTTATGAGTACTGAACTGTGGCTATATTCTGGCCATCTTCATCCTGCAACCTTCAGGGACAGGTGTTCCAGTGAATCTTTTTGTTTTCTTCCATAGAAAATAACTCTTCCATGACTACTCATTAAAGTTTGATATGGCTGTTTGCGAAGACATGCACTGCTGTACTGAAAGATGGCAGCTCTTACAGGGTTCCTCAGCTTCTGGAGCAAATGTATTTCATCACAAGCACAGGACATGTCTGGCTTCTCACTCTTTTGGGAAAATAGAGATTTCTTCTGCCAATTCAGCGAAACCTCTTCCCTGTGGTGTCATCATTAGTTTATCCCAAGAGTGACATGACTCCTCCAGAGTAGTCACTTCCCTGCAACTATCTTTTGGCCTTCACTTCCATCCAAAAACTACAGCAGATGAGTGCAGCACCATACACGCCCGAAAAAAAATAAAATAACAACAATCAAGAACTTTCCCACACCAAATATAAAAAGAGTGGTAAGTGGTCCAACAGGCCAGGAAGCTTCAAGCAACTTGCCTCCTTGATGCACACATTCAAAATAATGCAAAATCCAGTACTCCTTGGAAAGTTTCTGGCTCTGGCATCCTCATTCCTGCACATTAGCATGGGGTTTCTCTCTCTGAAATGTATGAGTAAGGATTGAAAGCAGAACTGGCTGGGCAAGCATAAAATATTTGAAAACACCAACAAGAACAACATTGCCAACTTCGCCCACCTACGCTTGGGACCAACCCATTAACTCCAAACTCCAGCTGAACAACACAGCATCAATTGTTCAAACAACACAGAAGATTATATCCTCCTGGAATAAGTAAAGGGCAGTAAGCAGCTTTTCTAACGATTAAAACAAAGCAACATTTGAAACGTAAACGGACAAGTGACCCAGACAACACTGCAAGGACCCTCAAAGCATTTTCTCTCTTGAAAGTTTTCCCCTTCCACATTATTACTGAGTTTTATCCTTCAGAATATGAATGGGGAGTAAAGCCGCCTCTGTGCGCTCCACTCCCCACTGACAAACGTATAAATGATTCACAGCTGCATTCAGAAGACAGATCAATTAATCGTTGCAGCTCTCCAGTATTTATATTGGGCATCATTCAAGCAAGCCAGCTCTGAATCGATTACTCGTTGCTTCCAACAGCAGCAGATCCTGTACTTCATTTATACGATTATCTTTGTTGAGAACAGCACGGGTCATCTAGGACGAAGGACCCTTGCTCCAAAGAGGAGTTGTATTTCATCACAGACAGGACACCAAAAACTTCCCTGGACCCTGGGAAAGAGGCAACTGCACATTGCTGGGCTGAGCAGAGTGCATAAGCATGTCTGGAGCACTGTGTGGGAACAGGGCCTCAGCTCACAGCTGGTGAGGTATCCAGGAGATCACATAAACAGAAGCAGACTGTTGTATGGGGATTGCAGAGGGCAAAGTCATTTACAGGTGAGGTGGGCCTGCGCCTCACTCTTCCCCCCACCAGCCTTTCCCAGACTCAGTTGACTTCACCTGCAGTTTGGGTTCAAGAGGCAATGCAAGGTCAAGTCGCTGCCTTGCAAAAGCAGGAGGAAAGGGAGGCTTTGCTGAGCCAGAGGAAGGCTGCCCTGCCTGGCGTGCTGTGCCTACCCAACGGTGCAGAGCCACCCTCTGTGCCCCACAAGCAGGCAGCACCCTGGTGGACTCTGCTGAGAGGGAAGCTTTGCCCTGAACATAGAAAGCAGCAGGAAAGAATCAGACTCAAGGCTTATTTAAAACTCTCCAAAGGTTTATAACCTGACTGGCAAACACAATTTGCTCCAGCTGGAGTCTGCACAGGACATGGCGGGCAGAGAGAGGTACGTATCGGAGAAGAGGTAAGAGAGGAGCATTGTCCAACACATCATCTTTCCTACCGCAATCCCTTCCCGATTAAACTTTTTACCTATTTGTAAACCACAGTTTAGGGATAAACTGTTCACCTTGCTCAGGCAGGGCTGAGTCCCACACTCTGGAGTCGCAAGAGGAGGCCAAGAAATACTTGGATCCAGCCAGCCTGGCCCTCTGCGGAGAGGGAAGGTGCCATGCCCACCAGCCCGTGGTCCCCACACTGTACCTGTGCTTCCGACAGCATGACGTCCTTGATCACTGGCTGCCCTCGGGGCTCATTGTTTTCCAGCTTCACGTACGTAACCTGGTACCCACGGATCTGCCCGTGCTGCTTGTTAGAGATGGGCAGCTTCCAGCTCACCCGGATGGCAGTTGAATTCACAGACTCTACCTCCACCTTTCTCGGTGGGGCGCTGGGCACTGTAACACACACAGGACGGACAGTTAGCAGGGATCACATAACCGCTGTCAGCTACCTCTTCTTTGCTATCTCCCCTCCACCTCACTGCAAGGATGGCCCTGCTGGCACCAGTTCCCTGTACCTGCCCCGGAGGTCATACTGCAGTTTTCCAGAGCGACTGTATCCCTGACCCCTTCCCAGCATCCAAACACTTTTGCTACTCTCAGCAGGAAAGAGCGCGACCGTGATGTGCAGGAGCACCCCTAATAAAAGCCACTGTGCTGGATCAGACTCAAGGTCCATCCATCCCTCTCTTGTCTCCAGTGGTAGGGGAGCAAGGAAGAACACAAAAATGTAGCAGAATATAAAGAATATGGTAACCACCTGCAGCTCAGGGTGCCCTGTGGCAGAAGCAGGGGTTTTGAAGCTGCCTTTGCATCCTGCCTGTCACAACAACTCCGGTCAGATCCCTCTGCGTACATCTAAACGCAGTCCAGCAGCCGCAGGTAGCACAACTGGGCGCCAAACCGGCCTTGCGGGGAGCCCTGGTACCTGTCATCAGCCAGAGCGCACACACGCTCTTCCCCTGTGACAGCAAGAGGTTAATGAGGGGGAAAAGCACCATCCTAAAACAATAACCCAGAGCTCAGAGACAGCAGTCACTGAACTCAGCCAGATAAAGGGGCCCGTGGGGATTGTGACAGCTCTGGGGACTGTATTTCATGCACGGCTAGCTGAACGCTTTTTGATAATAAAATGAAAAATTACACTGCCCAGAAAATATCAATTTTCTTGCAAGGTGAGGCCCGTTTAAAAATGTATTTATACCCTATTTACCATTTGGAAAAATTACCTCCTTATTACTTTTTGCTCCTGCATTGACTGTGACAAAAATGTCAATGCTAAAAAATTAGCTTCTCAGTTGCTCCTGGAGAGCTCCTTCCGGCTGAATCAGCTGGGAGCAGAGGTGTGCTCTCCCTAGAGACGATACCGCTGCCACGCGAGTGCCCGGTACCCAAATGAAGGACTCCATCCTAGCACCTCTACTGCAGGACCCCTTCCACCCTCCACTGTCTGGGAAAATCCAGGGGTCTGGAACCCTGTATGCCCCAATTCTCAACACACCAAGAAATAATCAGTATTAGATAATTAGGGATGGATAGCTGACAAGCAGACATAATGAGTATTGCTATTTCAACCAACTAGATGGGAAGAAACAGCTACCCAGCAGGTAAGCATAGTTTTTAAGCTGTAGGGCAATTCATTATTTTCCCCAGATGCCCTTCTTAATTGTAGATAATTAAATAAAATACAGAAAGGAGGAATGGAGCATGTTAGCACCATGAGGCCAGCTCAAGGTATAGGAATGGAGGGGGCTGTGCTTGAATAGTTACCACCCCCTGGCTGGAGCTGCCTACGCTGTAATCCACAATTCACTTAGTGCAGTGACCTTGCACAAGCCACAGGGCTCTTCTGCCCTAGCAAGACACCTGCCCACACACACAGTTGGGAGTCCAAGCGAAACACCAGATCCTCCCCAAGAACCAGACAGAAGCTGTGTGTCAAGCTCGGGTGGCAAGAGAAGGCAGGAGACCTCGGCAGGACATGATACGGGGATGTTGTGGGGACACAAAAAGATGTGAATGTGAGCAGACGACAGTATTTCAAGGAACACTCTCCTACCCCATTATGGGAGGTATGTGCTGTGTCTGAGACCCAAACAGGGAAAGTTCAATTTGTTTTCAGATCACAGCTTAGCATTTCTCATTCCTTCATCATGGGTATCTACTGAGCATCAGCATGTCAGAGGGATATGAAATCACTCATGACAGCTAAGCTGGAACGTCCAACCACGGTGCCCAAAAACTGAGTGAGCTTGTTGCGACATTTCTGGGGTAGCAGCTTCCCCTGGGCTACAACTCTGTTGAATGAGAACTGAAGCAAACAATACAGGCAGCAGGAGACACACAGATGTGTTTGCCAGCCCAGGAATGCAGTCAGCGAGCGTTCCCAGACACCACTTCCAGAGCCACGGAGACGTGGGGGACAGTGGCAGCCCATTTAGGGAAACTGTAACATGTCTGGTTTCAATTTGCTACGCTGACTGGGCAATGCAGAGATCATCCTTTCTTTGCCCGGACGCTGCATCTCTTTCTTCTCCCATTAAATCTGCAGCTTCTGGGGTCAGCATGAAGCCATGGAAGCTCCTACTGTCACCCTGAGCTCTGGCACTTTCAAAGGAAATGGCTTAAGTCATGATGACATAACTGACAGCCTTGCTAATACAAAGCAATTTCACTTTAAAGCTGTCGTATCCAGTAAAGTGTTCTGTACATGCGATATTCTGACTCTTGAGTGGAAGAGCAGATTTATATAAGCTGTGGCTTGCCTGGAAGCTGGGGCAGGAAGCAGCTTTCCTGCGATATCTACAAGTTTCAAATGGATTTCTTTTCCCCTCTTTAGTTTGCTGGATTTCAGCTCAACAAGTAAACTTTAAGTCCTGATTTCACAATGTGAGAGAAGTCTTTAGCTGGGAGATCTCACGTTACCTTCAGTAAAATGGAAGCCACCACCAAACACTATAAAGCCAAAATGACAAAGCAGTGTAACGGCTCCTCACGCACGCAGGAAGCACTGCTAACACACACAGGACCCTTGTGGGACTACGCCAGGCCATCTGACCCACAGCCTGGAGGCAACCATCGTATCAAAGTGAGGGCCAGCAGAGCAATTCTCCTACCCCACCTGCAGCAGTTGACCAAAGCACTGCTCCTGACAGCCTCTGGTCCTGCTTGAAAAGCACTCCCAGGCCAATATCCCCACTCCCTTGCTCCCCTTTTCCAGCAACTCAGCTAGGAGACTCCTGGTCACCCCAAGGCAGTAGCTGAAGGAGCTGTTCTGTAACACCTACCATCCTCATCAGTGCGCACGTGCACAGGGATGCTCTCCGGTCCTGGCCCCACATCGGTGTGAGCCCTTACCCACACCTTGTACTCGGTCCATTTCTCCAGGTCCTTGATCTCCCAGCTGGAGTGCTCCCGTCCAATGCCATCCACCACATGCTTGGTGTTGTCATCTCCTTCCACTGCCTGGTACGCAATGGAGTACTGGGTGATGACCCCATTGCGGCTCTGGGCAGGCGGTGGCACCCAACTTACCCGGATGGTAGTGGAGCTGGTGCTTACACACTCGACTTCTTGGGGTGGGGCGGAGGGGGCTGGGGATAAATAAATGAAGCGGGGAGATGAAGGGAAATGAGTGGAAGAACAAACCAAAATGCACAGGGAACTTTTACCCAGCCAACTGAGCACTGAACATACATATGGAAAATCAGCCCAGTAGCCTCCTGGACAGCTGCCTGCCTTCCTCGAAGATCATCAAAGATGGCACTAGGGGCAATTTGTATTTGAAAGCCTGGTGAACAGCATGGAGACAGAAGTGCTGTTCTGCATCAGAGAACACCTCTTCCCAAAGCAGTTCTGGACGCTCACTTTACCATACACAACAAATGGCAGTAAGGGAAGGAGGGGTGTGTGTGAGAGAGAGACTGGTAGGGAGAAGAAAGATGCTTTCAGTGAAGATCTGAAGCAGATGGAAACCAGAAGAGGTAGGAAGCTACAGAAGGCAAAAGTGGCAGAAGGGGAAGCTCACACACCAGATTGTATGAAGGCTTGCAAAAACTCGCTCCTAGACAAGTGGAAGAAACAAAAGAGGGTGGGGAAAGCAGGTGACTGAGGTTGGCTGGAGTGTGTCCAGGCAGGGTTTGAAATCACGACCATCAGCTATGAGCAGCACCCTGACCCAGACGGGAGCCAGGCACCATGTGGAAACAGGAGATAACGTGGTTGTGCTGCTTTGCACGTGTGCCTAATATCTGGGACTGACTGCTTCATGCCTGCCAAGCAGGTTACCTTCCTAAGTCACTTCCCAGCCTATGGAGCTGTGCAAGGGAAGGCAGGCAGGTCTTGTCCCCTTCCAGGCAAAAAAAACACCTGCGGTTTGTGTTAACTTCTAAGCTCCAGCAATGTTAACTGGCCACAGGGGGAACAACAGGATCTGGGTAGCAGACGCTTCTCACTGGGATGAGGAGTGGTCCCCTCCACACAGCATTGCTGGGGAAGAGCAGTGAAACAAATCTGGGAGGTGAAGAGAGGGATTGGGAAAGGAGAGATGACCTGGACAAAACAGAGGATCTCTAGGACAGCGGCTTGGTTCATTCCCTTCTCCAGCCTTGCAGAACAGCTGACCTGTTTCATCAAGGCCCTGGCAGCAAGGGAGCCCTCTCAGGCAGCAGCAAGCTCCTTCTCATTTGCCCTCACTGCCCAGGGATGCTGCAGACAGCACACTTGCACAGAAAGCAAGGGTGGAAGCCCACCTGGTGGGGGAAGGCACAAGGGAGATGGGTGCATCCCTGAGTGCTTGCACTGAAGGCAAGAGCCCTAAGCAGAGAGGGCAGGGCACCATCACCAAATAAGTGCAGTTACTCTAAGGCTAGGAAGCTGTTTGGCCAAGCAATAAGGGAGTTTAAGGTAACTTGCTTTGCCACAGCAGGTGAAAGGCCGTTTCCGTTCTTCACTGCACCCAGAAACGCCTGAAAGAAGACTGGTGCCCTTCCCCTTGATGCAGTCCTTGAAGCCATCAGTGAACCACGGACAGCTGTCCCAGGGCACAGGGATAAGCCTGCCTGCTCGCCACCTGCACAAAGGCGAACACAACCTACGTTACTCCAGATGGGGGCACGGACCTCAGGTAATTAAAAGCACCCAACAATTGTGCCTTGGCTTTGCTGGGCACAGGTTGGCAGTGAGAGAAGATCTGAGAAAGCTGGGGACAGCAGGACTTCCTAATGCCACTGGTGACCTCTGCTTGCTGGGAATAAGGCCCACCTGCTTGCAGAGGCAGTTGTGGGCTGCATGGAACTCTTAGTGCCCATCCCTGGTGCCTGGGCTGGGGTGCCTGGTGAGAGGAAAGGCTGAGCGTGAGTGGGCAGTGATGGAGCTGGATGAGATGTTGCCTGAGCAGAGTCTGGCTGCTGCTATGGGAGCTACAGTGGAGGAAAGAGAAGTCAAAGCAATGTGTGGAAGCAAACAGTTGCCTATGTGAGGGAGGCAGAGCGGGATCGGCCCTGCCATCTGGTATATCGGAAGGAAGCAGGGGTAGAAAATGAATCCTCACGCTCTTTTGGTTAATCAGCAGAGAAGTGGCAGCGAAGAGAGTAGGAAGATACAGCACCAAAGCAACACCAAGAGTGACTCAGGGAGGGCATAAGGTAGACACAGCGCCTGGTGGCATCCCTCAGAGGAGACAGGTGGGACATAAGGAGCCTGGCAAGCCTTTCCTTTGCCACTATCTGCAAAGTGGCCCTTCATGGAAGAGACTTGCTCTGTCTTTGGGCCTCTACAGCACCCCTTGGGACGCAGCAGTGAGCTCCTTCTACAAAGGCAGCTTTGTCTGGCAGTGTGGGCAGGTCAAACGTTGGCTGTTGACTGGGTAAGAGTCATATACATGATGTGCAAGACAAAAACTCAGATTAACACTTAAAGAAAGCAAAATAAAATTTGGTAACATGAGCAGGATCAACTTAAAATGCACAAAGAGTGGAAGTGTCCCTCCTGGGGCCAGCAAAGAGCAGACTGGGTGGCCAGCATGCACCTACACATGCAAATGTACCCACACACACACTGTGCAAACCTCTGCTGCCTCCAGGCTACTCACACTGGCCTCCCCCGTTGGCCCACAGCAGCCCTGTGCACCCGTCCAGCCCACCTACTCCTTAAGCTAGGGAAAAGGCAGCCTCAAGACCCACCTTCGTATTTTAATCGAGAACAGCATTTTAATGCTGAGGCCTGACGGGCACAGAGCTGACGCTCCTCTCCTGCATCATACTGCTTGCCTGAGGCACAGCAGACTCCTGGAAAATTCCCCCGTGCTCCTCAGGCCCTCAAAGCAGCATTGCTTATACTTTTTGCAGGGCACCCAGCAACTAAGCAAGCAGCTTAGCAGGAAAGGCAGCTGTCTCCTCAGGAGATGGGGTCCGAGCTGTGCTGCTGAAAGGGTGCAAAGGGACACTGCATCCCTCTGGCCTTCCCAGACAAGCATCCCTACCACTCCTGAGCTGGGATGCCACAAGAAAAGCCTAGCAGCAACAATACAGACGTCCTTCTCCAGCCCATTAGTGACTCATTAGTGATGATGTGCCTCCTACCTTACCCTTGACCATTTTGTCAGAGCCAAGAATAGAGCCTGAAGACAGGCTCTTTGGAAAGCATGAGTCTGACTGCTCCTGCACTTTGTCTCCCACCTGAACATGTCAACCTCCCAAGACCTGACAGCCTTTCTCAGGGCAACCAGATGCAAGAGTGCAGGAAGGAGACCAATTTGAAGCTGGGAGCAACACTCTTTCTAGATTAGTAAATTCTAAGGCCACAAAGGACTGATCCAACCATCTAACGTGAAGTGTTGCTAAGTGCAGGCCAAAGAATTTCTGCCTGGAAGTCGTGTGTTGTGCACACAACTTCTGCCAAGCTAAAGCAGAGCTTTCTGAAAGATCTATTTGACTTTGAGACCCCCAATACACAAGAATGCACTCTGCCCTGGGACTGTTCAGCCATGGTTTGTCACCCTCACTGAATAGCCCAGTAGAAACTGCCAAGGACTTTTCTCATAGAATAGAGTGCCATCAGAAATCTTCTCAACCAGGACCCAGTCACTTCTTGGATAAGTTGAAGAACTCTTAGGTCCCTCAATGTAAGGAGGGTTTCATTGGTCAAACCAAGGTATTCCTGTGGCTTTTGGCCAAATCTCTTCCAACCCGTGCACATCTCTCACTAAACAGATGTCAGAACCATTCAGCTACTGCTCCACCAGCCAGTGAAGGGACAACCTTAAAAACAGACCGGTATGAGATCCCCTGTGAGCAGATAGCATGTGGTGTAGGTCATGGGGAGATGCCAGCCTTGAAGAGTCCATGAAGCAGAGGTTTCTCTTACGTAGACTGTTATGAGACTCTGAAGGACTCATTTATGCATGGAGCTGTCTCCGATTAAGTGTGTTCAAGGATAAGAGCATCCACTGATGGAATTAATTTAAGTTGCAGGAGAGTTGCTTCAACCTTTGCCTATCAATGCAAAAGCTATCTGAAATAGGTATACAAATCCCCACACTCAGAATTTGTTCTCAATGTTCAAATATTTATAACTGCATGATCTGAACCTCTCTCCATTTTCATACCTGTCTATCGTTCAGCACTAAGACACCATTAGCTCACTTAACGAGGTGGAGGAATCCCTGTGACTGATATGTTAATGAAGCTGAGTTTTCCTCAAAGAGAAGGTCGTTCCAATAGTGAGCAGAGCTGCTCTTCCCTGCCTGAGCTCCCTTTCTAATGGCCATCTCAGGCACTCGGCTGCTGTGCATGCTGGTGCTCTCCCTGCAGGGAAGGCTGGCTGCCTTTGCCAACTGCTCACCCCACATAGCTAGTAAATCCCAGACAGACGCTGCTAACGGAAATGTCTTTTTTCCCCCTTTTAATGCTCTTTGCATAATGGCAAGCCCAAAAAATCGTTAGTGAAAACGAGCTTATCGCAGGGCCCTTTGATAGCTCTAATCTGCTTATGCGCAGCACTTTGAGCTGCCAATCAGAGCAATGCGAACTCCTGCTCTGTGATCACACGGGGCAGAGCGAGGATGAAAGTGATATTGCCTGGGTCACCTCATTATCTAGCCTCTCTATTAACTCGGCAGCAGCTTGTTCTGGTTTCCCCTAGCGCTGCAGTCCCAGAAGCAGCAGCCTCACTTGCTCACACAACCCAGGCAAACTGACTCCTCCAGCTGCCTGACAGCCACATCTGGCTTCAAAGGATGCCTCACCTTGCAATCAAGTGTATGGAGCAGGCATGGACTCCTGCGGAAGCAAGGCAGTTGGAATGGGGAGTGAAGGGGTGAAAATCCAATGGTTTTGGAGACAATCACATTTAGAGCCAAACATCCATATGCTGCCTGTCCAGACAGCTTGTCTGCATGGGAGTGAATTCATAGAGATGCACAAACCTACTCAAATCAATCTCTCCAAAGCAATTTCCCAGCCCGTTTCACTCCTCCATCAGTTTTTATGAATCTACTCTTAGGGACAGACGGCATGCTCAAAAGGACACGAAGAAAGAACTTACCACTTGGGTGCACCCCCTCTGCCAAAGAGCCCTGATCCAAAACCCCAGCTGGCTTTCCCCATTACACCTTTAGCAAACTGCACGCTGGCACGACAAGGGCAGAGGCACCAAGCTACTCCGTGCCCAGGTGATGGAAACTGGACTGCTTTTGCTTTGTCTTCAGTAGTGCAGAGTGTCAGACACTTACTGGATTGGGCAGTTCTGGCTTCGATCGTGGGGGTGTAGACTCCTACCCCCAGCTCCGAGCGGGCACCCAGACGGAACTTATACAGCGTGTCTGGTTTGAGACCTTCCACAGCATACGAGGAGGTTGGGTCAAACTCCACTTTTTGCTGGCAAATAAAGGGAACCACAATTATTTGGTGTAGTTGGGAGAATACAGAAAAGCTGTCGCTCGGCTCCCAGAGCCAAGGGAATAGGCAGCCCCATCACCCATTGTGGCCCCACAGAAAGTCACAGCTGTGCTATCGAACAGGCTGCAGTCCTGCAGGACGCCAAAGCATGGAGCTTCCTGGGTGAAATACAAGGACTTTGGTTGGAAGCAGACTTCTCTGAAAGCCAGGGTACACTGCCTGGTGTTCAGACTGCACTCACTGCCTGACAGCTTTGTGGGAATGCTGGGTCTAGTTATACAGTTCAGACGAGGGGCACAGGACACGAGTTTGTTTCCTCCCAACAGTGTCTGCTTGTGAAACAGAGTAAAGCTCTTGCCCCGGAGTAGTCGTCATCTCTAATGCACCTGAACATTGCTGGTAAAGGACTTGTTTTGCTCCCACTTTGCCTGGAGGGTACTTATTTCTGGCAGCTCTCATGCTGCTATAAACACAGGAGGAGGAGAGGACTAGGGGACACTGTGCTGCTGTGATGGCACAGTCCTCACTGTGCTGCCCAGCAGCCAGCACTACATTTGATATATTTAGAGCTGGACTTCATTTAGGGACCTGACAGTAAACGTGGAAGGGCTTTCTCTAGGCCACCCTCAATCTGCTCCTTAAGTGTAACCAGTGCTGGAGCTGCAGTCACATTTTGGAGGCCATTTCAGACCCACCTGGAAGCCCTACCGGCCTGCAGGACTGTTTAAAGGCACCAACAGTAAGGATGCCTCAGGGATGGTGTCGTGGTATTCTGAAGCCTTTCCAGTCCCAAACCAGTCATTAGCTACTTTGCTGGGCATCAACAAGCACTGCTGAGGTCACTTACACAGAAGCCAGACAGAGATTGCCATACTCCTATCACACGCCCACGAGACAGAAGAAACACGGAGATGAAACAGTCCCGTTGCCTCCCCAGCTCAAGCAGACACCCTTCCCAAGCTGCTGAATTGTGATGTCTGGCCCCAAGTGCTGCTGATGCACAGGCAGGATCCTCACCTGAGTGCCATCCTCCCCTTCCCAGTACAGCAGCTCATATTTGGTAATGCGTTCCTGAGAGGCAGGCAGCCACGTCAACAGGATGCGGGTATCTGACTCTGCTTCTGCCTGGAAGTCGGCTGGCTGGGCGGGAACTGGGGACCAAACACATGGTTAGTGCCAGGAGGCAGATGCAGGGAAAGGAGTCGCGTGCCTATGCAGAGTCTGTTTCACCTTGCGAGGATCCTCTTTCATTCCTTCTGGACCCTCCCTTCTTCCCTCTCCCCCGTACTGTGCTCTTGGAACAACACAGGCAACAAACAAGGACCTCTGGGACCCAGGCAGGTGACTGTGGGAATTGCGCTTGCTTCCAGCCCCTGGCTGCATCCCAGCTCCTTCCTTACACACGTGTACTCACACCCCAGAAGGCCCCGGCACAGTTGCATAGGTTCATGCCCAGGACCTCACATCACTTTTAGCCATCACATCCCAGACAAAACTGTGGGGCGTGTTACTTGTACAGAGATTGATACCAACTCCCCAGGTCAAGCTGACAGCTTAAATCCGATGGCTGTGGGGTGAGGATGCCACTCTGACACGTAACCATTTGAGCACCAAGTGCAGTTGCGATGCCTGGTGCAGATCAGACACGCAGCTGAGCCGCACACCACTGAGGTGGACACAGAGCTGCAGCGCTTCATTCCATACGTACCCCCTTGCTGTGTTTTGACCTGGATGATGTCCGAGGGGGGCCCGTCGCCCACCGAAGTAAAGGCCAGGACGCGGATGCTGTATGTGGTCCCTGTGATGAGGCTCCCCACAGTGGTGAGATGGCTGTCGTCGGTGTTGTGTTTCTGCCACATGTTCAAAGGCAGATGCGAGTCGGTGGTATAGTAAACGCGGTACCCTCTGATCTGTCCATTTGGCTCCTCTGGCTGCTCCCACTGGACCAGCATGGTGCTGGCACTCAGCATCCGTGCCTGGACTTTGAGGGGTGGACTTGAAGGAGCCTGTTCTCCTGTCCGGGCCTCAACCAGCTCACTGGGGGGACCTCTGCCAATGTTATTGACTGCGATGACCCGGAACTCATACTCCGAGAAGGGGCTGAGCCCACCTATGCTATAGCGGGTTGTTGCCACACCATCCACCTCCTGGAACTGACCCTCCAAGGATTTGGGCTTGTACTGGATGACGTAATATGAAATGGGGTCAGAGTTGCCTGAATCCCAGGTGAGGGTCACGCTGGTAGCTGTCGTTTCAGTCACTAATGGCTCTGTTGGAGGTTTTGGCAGTGCTGCAATTGGAAGGCAGAGAGGTGTGATTTAAATAATTCAGTCAGCTCAAACCCTGCAATGTGCACGGGGATAAAAATGGAGCTGCCACCTCCCATTAACATTCTTCTTTAAAAGGCAGAAATCATTTCATACTCTAGAACATGCATTTTTATATTACCATATATTGCTTGAAGTGGTTCTTAATGGAAGGATAAACAGAGCAATCATGTTATTAGACGTGCTTGACGCACTTACCAGCAGCAGGCTAAATAAAGGTAATTCAACAGGGATGCAGGAATGTTTCTGTCATGGGGGTTCAGCTGGCAGTGGGAAGGTGCTTGCTGGGCTGGGCTGGCCCCAGAAGCCAGGTGTACAGCTGATTTACAATGGATACAGTAAAGCAATCAGAGCACCACAGGTAATCTGGAGCTATGCTCCTGCTTCCAGAGAGACAGCATCTTAGGCCGTAAGGGAGTTCATGGACAGTGCTGTTAGATGGGTTGATGGGGGAATGCCTTGTAAGTATTACAGTGCATGCAGGAGGGATACAGCCAGAGAAATTACCAACTTTCACATCCACTATTTCACTGGGTGGTGTGTCAAACTGCAACCAGACAATAAACTGTTACACAAGAACTCTGTGACACTGACATCTCTGAAGTGTTAATGAGAATGCAACTACTGCAAGCAAACATTTCCAGATTTGCCATTTTACCAAAAGAACAAAGAGAATGAATGTGAGAGAGATTTGCAGAGTACACAAATACTTTAAGACAATGACTGAATTAAAGTCTACAGTAAGTTTAAACCTCCTATGAACCACTCTAGTTAACGTCATTAGTGACTTGTAATGCAGCTGTGCTTGATGAGGAACTAGGAAAAATGCTCAGCCCAAATTAAGATACTCAAGCTCTTCAGTCTTTGGCAAAGCCATTGGGTTTCTAGTTTCCACATGGTTCAGCTGAGGAGGGCAGGCTCCTTAGCGCAGGAGAATGACTGCTCTGAGTGCCAGGGAGGATGCCTCTTCCAGTGCAACACGAATACTGCAACACAAATACTGAGAAATTTGGCAAGGGCTGAACTGGCGTGGGAGGGAAGGGCATGCAGCCCACACCCAGACACCACACCACTACCCATGGAGGACTCAGGGAGGGCAAACACATCCCGCCCAAGAGTATGGCCTGAAGCAACACAGTTCCTAGAGCATCCAAGAAATTGGTGGCCTCCCTGAGGCTTTCCAGGACAGATGACACTCATCCACACTTTCCTTTGGAGAGCTGCAAGCTTGACTCTTGCCAGCCCTTGGGTGTGTAGCCTCCATGTGAGCAAGGGGCAGGTCTTGTACCTTCACTGCACTTACTGCAATCAGCTCTGTGTCATCTTGCTTCTTCTGTCTGCCCTGCAAATGGTCTACTTTCCAGCAAGCACAGGAGAAGCCACACTGGTGAAGGAGTTAGGGACAGAGGCAGTAAAATACCCAGAGTGAAGGTGCAGAAAAGACAGAAACAAGGAGGAAGGCAAAGGGCTAAAGGAGCTCAGCAGACCACTCCCTGTCCTGGGGGCCTCTGCAGTTCTGGGGCGGCAGTGGGCATCATGTCAGCCAAAGAGGGAGCGAGGCAAAGCCGTTTCAGGTACAAAGAGGTAAATACTGGGAACCATCAGTGCAATGGTGCAGTTCCTACCTCCTCCCTCCATGTCCACGTCCAAACCACCTCCCTAACACGCCCCTTTTCCACACACTCTTGGGTAAGCACTACATAACCAAGCCAACCACTGTATTCTGTAAGAAAATGGGGGCTGGAAAAGGTACTGACTAGCAGGGACTGTGAGTGAAGGGAGCGATGTGCAGCTAAGGTTAAAAGTATCCTCTGACTAGCACCAGAGAAAAGAGAATTTGCTGTTAATCTCCAGGTCAGAGAGGGATAACACTCAATTCTGTGGTTTGTTCAAGCAGGGACTTGGTGCTAAAGGTGGCCATAGTGCAGGAGGGGGCCTGCAAGAACAGATGGACTCAAAAGATGACGTATCTGTGGAAATGTGAGCTAGAAATCAACTGCAAGGATAGGAGGAAAGGGATAGTGTGATCTGTTCAGCCCCAGATGGGAAAGGCAGGACACATTCTTCAGCCTCCTGTTAGGGAGCTGCCTGGGTGGGCTGCCCTGTACCCAGTGGTCAGCAATCAGCAATAATGTCCTCTCTAGGGCAAAGCTACCTGTGAAACAGCAGCAGGAAGCATGCCCTAAGGACAGCAACAAAAGAAAAAGAAAGGAAAAGAGGCAGAGCAGTAAGGGAAAAAGGAAAACTGACAGAGGAATATGCAACAATTTTAAAATGAATGTGTATAGCTCCTCACTGCAGGGCGGAGCGATGCTCATTCTGGTGAGGCTCACAGACACTACACATTGCTGGGATTAACCTTCTTCTCCTGCCCTTACTGCAAGAGGACATCTCTGTGCAAACAGCTCTCTGACTGCAGACACCCACAGACCCCTGCCCCAGGACCTCTGCCCCTGTACTGAGCTGATCCTGCTGATGCATGGAACAAGCCAGAAATTGCTGAGATGAGCACCAACTCAGTGAGGTTCCTTTGTGGCGTAACAGGGACCCAGCCTGACACAAGCCTGTCTGCCATCATGCCACATGTAGGGAGAGAGGAAATGACCTCTAAAGCAAATATTATACTGTGAGCAGGAAAAAACAAAAAGTTGTGTGTTTGGGAACCTCCCTTGCAAGGTGTAAAAGCCACAGGAGACTGCAGTCAGTTGGCTGCACCCAAAAACACTTTGGCAAAGGGCTATACCATTGAAACTCAAGTAGGAGCACCACAAGGAATAAATCCTTACCTTTGACAGTGATCTGGGCTGTGGCTTCGATCATGCCAAGGGAGGAGATGGCCACACAGGTGTAGTTGGCAGACTGCACGATGTTATTCAGCTCCAGGACGTTCCTACCGACGGGCATCTCATCCTCTTTGGTCAGTTCCTCCACACCAGCCATCCACTTCACATAGGGCATTGGAGCACCTACTGCCACACACGTGAGGTTCACGCTCCCCCCAGGCATCACCTCATGGTTGCTCGGAGGGATAGAGAATCGAGGAGCAACACGCCGCACTGCAACAAGGAGGAGACAGCTAGTAGGGTCACAGAACCAGCAGAGAGCACTCAGTTGTATTGCAGGGGTACGTGAGGGGGGTTCAACGTTTTTGCCTGTCTATCCCTCGGGACAGATAAAATGAAGTGCAAAAGCTGTTCACTGCTTTGCCAAATTGCACATAGTTTGCTCTCCTTCCTTAGCCACTGGCATCTTATTAGAAGAACTCATTAAGGGATGGCTCAATCCATTCCCTCCAAACATAGCCTTTTGAAATCATATTACTAACATGAAACATTCCTCCATTTAAATTACATCCCTTTAATTAGAGAGCATGCACAAATGCCAGTCACACACTCTCTCTGTGCAGGGCCCACTGAAGCTCTGCAAAACGGAATTACCTGCTCAATTTATTAGCTCTCGAGTAAAGCAACTTGTCCCCTAAACCTCGCAGGGTTTGGGCAGGAGCAGCAGAAGGGTTTCTTTCTGAATTAGCACACGTGTGCTACTAAATAAAATATAATTCCTTTCAAAATGTAACTCAGGTTCTACCTTGGCTCAAAAAAAACAGTCACCAGAGCTGCATGACATTGTCAGGGCCTGAACAGATCACCTTGCTGGGCAGGAGAGAACTAATCCTGACAGATGTGAGATCATATCCATTTTGACAGAAGAGAGCTGGGCTGGCAGAACCCTTCCCACCTTTGTGGCAGCACTTCGGGAGATGTATTCCTCCTTATTTCATTGCACAGCTTCTCTTCATATCAATCCCTTGCTGGGTATTTCATTCAAGACTTATTTGTAAGCAACTCTCAGCTACAATAAAGCTCTAAAGCTGCCTGCCATATGCATTCCCGTCAGGAAAATGACACTGAGAAACGAGGCCCCTTCTTCAGGGTTAGTGTTATGGGCCTATTTAAGCAAGGGTAGAGAAACAACTGTGCTCGGTAAATCTTTGTCTCCTCTGGGCAAGCTCATTTTAATCTGTAGTTAAAAAGGGAAACTGCTTGAACGTGTCTCGCCCAGCAGCCCTGCTCTCCTCTAGCCTCCTCCACTAGAAAGGCAGCCCCAGAGCATCGCCTAGCTTCCCGACTGACCGGCTCCCGAGGACCTTCTCCCTGTCGATTATGCTCCTCCATCAGTGCATCGGGCTGGCGGAGCAGCGAACAGCCACAGCGCTGGGGGAAGGTGGAAATCGGGCAGGAGCCTGAGCGGTGCCAGCTCACAACACGCTGCAGGCACAACCCCGGCCCCATGGGTGCTGGGGGTCCGGGGGGACATGGCTCTGCTGGCTTGGCTCCTGCCACCATGGTGTCTCCACAGACGATGAGGCTGCTGACAGCCTGGCAAGCCGCGGAGGTGTCAGCTCTGGTTGCCAAACTGACTCTCCCCAAATGAAATTTCACTAGTGCTCTCTTTGATGATTCATCCCCGAACCAACAGGCTTGCAGAAATAGACTGAACACGGAAGCCCCCACGCTAGCATGTACAACAGAGCTGAGACTTCGTGATAAATTAGACAATACTGTCAACATTGTGTGTGTACTACACATCGTCTCGGTGACAAAACAGGGCTAATTAGCTCCTTACCAGCCGGGGGAAGGATAACTTGCTTTGCTTTTTTTTCCTTTTTTTCTTTTGAATGTCTAAATCCAAAGTCTTGCTGGTTGTTTCTTTTAATCAATTATTAAATCTCCAATCAATAGCTACATGAATGATCGCCAGTGAGGCGTTACCTGACTGATGGGGCCGCGCTCCCCAAATGAGATAGAACTGAAAGTGTACTCAAGCGCTACGCAGTCATGAAAATACAGAGTTAACCTGATGGACATGGCAATGGTTTAACATGATGGCGTGTATTTCCAACCAAAGCATCCCAGCACCATTCGTTAAATCAGGTTTCATTTTCCAATGAACTTGGCGTCGAATTATTTCAGTAGGCTATTCAAATTCCGTCCCCATCCAAGGACCAAACCCACCCACCCACACTGTATTAAAATAAAAAAAAAGACCGAACTTTGAGGATAAAGCCATAGATGTGCACAGATCACTCACGCACATGCACCAGGCAAACAGGCTGGCAGGCACCGGAGGTCACTACAGAGTTGGAGAGAAAGTGGTGTGAGGGCAGGACAGGGAGAGGGAAGGTGCACGTGAGCTCACAGGGACAGGGGAAGACAAGAGACTGGAGGATAAGAGGCCATGCAGGAAGGTCAGAGCCCAGCATGCACAAACAGATTTTGACTCCCAGCCCTGTGAGACCAGAGGCAGCAGAACCCACTGCAGACCCCCCTGCACCGTGACCCTGTGTCAAGCACTGCTTTCAGGGTGCTGCTGGGGCCATGCGGAGCCCCATCAGTGCCACGTCCCCCTTGTTGTGTCCTGCAGAGGCAGCGCCTGTGGGCACTGCAGCCCACCCTCCCCAGGGAAGCCAGATGCCAACCACCTCTTGCTCCCCTCTGGGCAGCACAGGGGAGATGCACTTCAAAGGGGCTGGGGGCTCTCTCAGCAGTGCTTTGCAGGGTGAAGGGAAGGGCTGAGCCCCTTCAGAAGTGGCTCTACCCTGTCCTACCCACAGGGAAGCAGCAGAGGTGGCTACTGTGTCCATGTGCCTAGAGAAGGGATGAATGGCAAGGAAAACTCTCCTGCGGATCAAAATGTACAAGAGGGTGGGCAGGCTGCAGCATTGCTGACCTTAACACGGGCCATGCTTCCTGCACACTGCAGCCTGCAGCATGCCAGGAAGCTGTGCAGGGTCTCAAGTCTCAAGCCTGGCAACAGATGAGCCGTTAAACAGGCCTCTGTGGTGTATTTCTGCGACCCAGAATGGTTGAGCCAGCCTCCCCTTGTTAGCACACCGGCAGAGCTGCTAAGATGGGTTTGTTGCTCCGCACCGGAGAGCAGTGGTGCCCAAGGCACCGCAGCTGCTAAAAATGGATGCCACGTGTAGGGGTCAGCTCTCAACACGGGAGGCAGAAGGGCGTCAGGGCAATGCCTTCAGAGAGAGATCTGGCCCAGACGATACTCTGGCAGGAGCGAGTGGAAAGGAAGGGACAGGCTCCATCGGCCTCCCATACTCTTGGGGGATAATTGGCAGCTTCTCGTCACAGTCAGTATGGAGGGAGAAGGGGAGATGCTGTCAGTTAGCATTAGTGAGAGCTGGCAGAGCTCTCACAGCAGCTTGCAGAGCACCATCAACACATTCCTCAGGCTCAAGCCAGCGATTTAAGTTGCTTGCTTCTCTAGCATAAGAGTCTGGTAATAATTTAAATCAGTACAACTCCTCAAAAAGCAGCATTCTTAGAATTTCTGTCCAATTTACAAGTCAAATCACATGGGCTAGCACAGCCCATGATGCTACCTTAAGTGCTCCAGAAAATTTTGTTGTTCCTCATTTACTGCAGCAGTGAAATTCCCCTTTTTATTACAATTTTCTTCACAAGAATTTGCAATTTTTTTTTAAAATCTTCTTTTTGAATAAGCATCAGAGAAGGTGGTTTGGAGGTTTTGCAAGAACAGCACAGGGAAAATTGCTGTGAATATTAAAATTATTTCAATGGACAATAGTATAATTCAGAGGTTTAGTTAAACCAGCAGACTGTCAAAAATGAGATTCATTGTCATTCATCCCAAGAAGAGGCATCGTAAGGGCTCTGTGCTGCTCCACTATTCAGCATGCCTCCCTGGTGAGCGTTCCCTGGGAAGTGAAGTGAAACCCCAGACGGTGAGCAGTGCAGCACAACCTGAGCTGGTGCCCTGGATCCCACAGGACAGGGAGAAAGGACAGAGTGGAGACTGGTTCCCCACTCACTGGGGGGACCGCGGGGAGGAAGGAGGGGAGCAAGCAACACAACAGCCACAAAGGTTGAGATTGACAAATGTTAATAATTCAGCATGCATTAACATGTGCATTCCTTGCCTTGAGAGCAAAGAGCATGAATCGATTGCCTGGCTCCTTTCACCACAGGAGTGGCTGTTTCCTAACGTCTCAGGTTCCCTCTGAGGGTGACGTTACCCCCTTGGAGAACCAGGGACACCCCCCCTCCCTGCTGCTGTCTGCAAGAGTTGTAAGCTCTGAGCAAGGGCACGAGTGCTCAGGGCTCACAGGCCGGTGCTGTCAGCCCCTCTCCTGTGCTGAGACACTGCTGGCAAACAGCAAGGCTCTGCTGGAAACACAGCAGTGTCAGGAGGACTGCCCATACTTCTGAAACCCTGCGGTGCTGCTAGGGAAGGGGAAACCAAATTGCTTTTCCCTGCTGGCTGTCTTGGCCACAGTACAGCTGAGCAAACAACAATGCTAACACCCCTCCCGCAAGTTTGCAGAGATGGAGGGACCTCTACTTGCCTGCTCTTGCTTCTGGGTTTCCTTGGCATCTGCTTTACTCTGGGCTCCATCCTCCCCATCCCAACACCCCCTCCCCCATTGCAGGCTCACTGGGCGCTGCCCCATGGCGATGGAGAGCTGTGCCCGTGCTTTGCACGCTTCTCTGCTCCTCTCTGAGGCAATCCCAGCTGCTCTGCTCCTGCACTACTGTCCTGACATGCTCTCCCCAGCCCCCAGCACATCAAAGGCAAGTTTGGAAGGCTGTGCTCTAACCTCCCAACTAAGATGAGTAGTAGACAGTGAAGCAGAGGCACCTCTTTGAGAAGGTGAGGCTGCCCAATTTCACTACTACAGCCAGGCAAGCTGGAGGATCCGTGGTGCATGGGATGTGCTCATGCCCTTGCCACACTGCTACCCTGCCCCAAACTCCTGCTTTTCTCAGGAACCACCTGTATAAGAGTCTGGAAGGAGTGAATTTAGGAGATATGCTCAAACATGATCATCGGTCTGCGTGGTTTACTCATCTGTAGACACCTTTCATCTCTCCCTAGTGCTATCATTTTAAGGAAGGACTTCAAATGGAAAGGCAGTTGCTGGAGTCTCACAATCTATTGACAGAATCAACAGCAGGAGAGGAAAAATTGGAACCAGAAAAAATGCATTTACAGTCTAATCTTGTGCTCAAACAATGCTGTACTATTTATGCTCCCAATGCATCCTTGAGTGCTGACATTTTATAGACAATTTCCAAAACAGGGCCTTGCCATTTTTGGATTATATTTCAGCTATAACTTTTAGGTCTAATTATTTGCGCTGACAACCACATATAAAAGAGGATATATCATTACAGTGGTGCAGCACTGGAGACACATCAGCATTCAGCATACTGACATACTAATAGCAAAGTAAGGGAGAGCAAGATTGTGGAGCTATGCAATTTGCATTCTCTCTCTGAAATTTCTCTGATGAAAATAACACAACATTAAGGAGGGGAATAAGCGAAAAGATCCACTGTATCAAGATAAAATAACTCGTTAATAAATAACCTTGTAGCAGTCACAGAGCAATAATTAAATGCATGGGTGAGCAGTACACAGTTTTAAGTAAAGCTGGAAAAATGTAAGATGTAATTATCAGTGCCAAACAAATTATAAGCACGGCAAATCCCAATGGAATATTTAGAAACTAATTTCTGGCTTCACATTAAATATTTGTGTACGTGGGTATTTTTGGTGGGGTGGGAAGGAGGGGTCCACACAAAGAATGAGAAATTATCCGCTCCTGCTGGCTTATATCCATTCTCAGCTGCCTCCCCTCAGCTAAACCATGCGGCTAAAACGTTTAAGTGCCCTGTCAAAGGTTTATTCTCCAGAGGTGCCTGAGCCATCACAGCGGTGCTCCAAATTCACTGAAATCTGGGAAGCTTTGGGCCTTGGCTTTAATTTCTTCTCTTTTCTTCCTTGTTCTCATTTTTCATCATTGTCTTGGGCTCAGGTAATTTTATCCTCTACGAAATCTATTTTTAGAGGGTAAACAACAAGGGCCCCGTGCCTCAGTACAATCTAAATGAGAGCACGTTCCAGGGAGAGAAATGGGAGCGAAGTCAGTGTACTGGAACAACTGCTATGACAACTTGTTAAAACTTGTTCCAGTGATGATTATAAGATCAACTCATGCAGCTGTCTGATGGCGTGTGTGAGAGGAGCCAGGGTCTCTTCCCCGTGCCACCCAGGAGCAGCGCTGGGCTGCAGAGCCGCTGCAAGCATCGCTCTCCTCCGATGTGTGCAGAGGGACAGACCCTCCTGGTACCTGTTCGGTGAAGGAGTCATCTCTGGAAACTAGCTCAGGACTTCTGCCAAAAACACCAGCTTTACTCAGCATGAAATCATGAATGCCTCAAGCTAGGTCTGGAGCTAGATTTAATTTAAAAGCTGGAGCTGCCTTTCACTATTGTCCTTTATTCACCCCTGGCTCTCTGAGGGCAGCAGGACAGATCAGGGCAAAGCACAAATGAGGTTTTGCTGAGTGGCTATGAGCTCCTGCACACGTCGCCATGGGCCTCCCTGAGCCATCCTAGGTAAGGCTGGGGCCACAGCCAGAGCCCCCTGCTCTCCCGCCAGCAAGAGAAAGCCCCAGCCCCAGGGAAGAAAGGAGAGGCAGACCTGCTCATGCAAAAGGCCCTTGTCTGAGCACGGAGCATTGGCCACCCCCAGAGCGGGAACTGCTGAGGAGCAGGAGGCTGCCTCAGCGTGAGGGTCTTGCATCTCCCAGCCAGCTGCCCCTGCTGCCCTGTGGCGAGGGAGGGCAGCACACTGGGTTCTTCTCCAGCTGAGATCAAAAGCAAGCTGTTTGCCTCTAGAGAAAATTAAAACTTTTAAAGCCACAGGAGGAATTGAGGAACCTGCTCTCCCTAGCAGCTCGCAAGGGGACTGGAGATCATTCTGATCTCTGCTTCCAAAGACTGCTCTTGATCTCCGGCCAGAAAGCAGCAGCAGTTTAGAGGTATTACACCAGCACCTAGCACAGGTAATGGGTTAGAGAAGGACCCCGCATACAGGAGCATGCACTGCTTCCCACCCTACCTTTGAACAAAACTGCCCTGGCTAGTATTTGCATGCAAAATATATTCGGTGCATTTTAAATCTCAAGCAACAAAGGCATGCAAGCAAAGTATCAATGCCATCACCAGAGCCACAGCAAACAGTAAGCGGATTTCATCAGGCACACTGTGGCCGTGCCTGGAAGGGAGCCAGAGTCTGTAGGGCCCCCTCCCCTTTTGGGGATGGCTCTCCTCTCCCTACTGGAAAAGTCCCATCTGACGTGGCGTACTGTAGATGGATAAGAAGTGAAAAGGACCAACCTTCTCGCTGATCTGAGAGATGAAAGTTTGTTTTGTTTGATGGCAGAGTGCGATGAAGATGAGGAGGGAATAAAAAAAGACAAGGAAAAACACAGAGAGTAAAAACAGGCCAAGCTTCATCTGTCCGCACACCACTGAAACGACAAGACAAGACTACAGAGGTCAGCCATGACTTCCCACCGTGCACACACACCACTCCATGTCATGGACAAGAGTGTGCCACACTCGCACCGCTCTGGCCCAGAGGAAGGCTGGCCCCTCTGCGTCCCTGACCCGCTCACCGCTCGTCGAGGCAGGGCAGAAGGGACTGCACGTCCCACAGATACTCACATGGAGGGTGCTTCAGGGGTGGCCCGGCGCTGGGCCAGATGCTGGAAGCACAGACACGTTTACATGTGCAAAACACTCATACACACGCACAGAGCAAGGGACTCCAGCCATCACACAGACTGATGTGCTCCCACACACTCCAGCTATAAAGATGATGGTAAAGGCACTTTAAAACCATTGACCACACACTGGGAAGAGCATATATGTAGATCCAAATTTTATCAAGTATGAAAGAAATGTTCCAAGTGGTGAATGGAAAATCTTCTACCATGAAGAGCTGCTCCCCCTCTCCAAACAAAGAGCTAAATGCAGCAGAGAGGTATTAGGCAAGTGACAGACATGCGCAGTCTCAGCTGGGCTCAGTTTCGGGAGAGCCTTATTGGTACACTGTGCTGCGAGTGAGAGATGGACAAGAAATCAGAAGGACAAAAACACCCAGAGAGAATTGAGCAGGTCCCAGTTTTTGTTCCTGCGGGAGAGACAGTAGAAGGTTAGTTGCATTTTCCTTACAGACAAAGGAGATCTTGTTTCTCTAGCAGGAGTGACCTCACTCCAGCTACAGATCTGTGGCATATCAGCTGTAATCGAACCCTCACTGGGAGAATACAGAAGTGGATTTGATAGTTAAAGACTGCTTATGAGTCACATTTTTGATGAGGAAAGGAGAAGGTGGGGGGAGGAATTTGCTTTCCAGCAGAAACGCTGCAAATTAGAGAACAGCATGTGGCATTATACAGTGCAACAGTACAGTCAGCCATTTCCAGTGATTAGAGGACAGGATTTTAACCAACACTGACATGGTACAGATCAGGCAACAAACTGCCAATAACAGCTACAACAGTGGCTTATGAAGTGTAACGGAGCTTGCAGGAGAACAGCAAAACAGTTGTTTACGTTTCCTCAATTGATCTGATACCAGGGGACCAGAACCAGCCAACTCAGAGCTGAACTGGCCCGTAAGTGAGGGCCACATCCCAGTGAGGACCCCCACACAGACATCCTCAAAGCAAACAGTCCCAACTTAAAGTCCAGGTTTCCTCCGGCTTGCTTCAGACACTGGGTTTACCTCTTGGTGCACAAAACATTAACATAAGGCTCATTTAATCCTGTGAGACCCTGCAATGGGAGGGAACCTCTTTATTGCTGCTCCCAAGTCACCACTTTATTTCCTAATCTAATGGAGCGTATCACATCTGCATGGCCGCAGCAGACAGTGAGGGGCTTCTGCCTTCTGCTCAGCTCTTCCCAACAGGGAGGATTTGTTTCCTGCCCTTGCCCAGGAAGGACAGTGCTTCTGGCAAACCAAGCATACTTGTGAACGGCTGCATTTCTGGAAAGCAGCACTAACATCGCAACAGGGGAACACAAACTCCAAGTGCTGCAAGCGCGGATCAACCTGCTGCACCCCTTGGGACTGTGCGACTGAACAGCAAGAGGCTGGTGTAAGACTGGGGGATGATGCTGAAACAGCTACAGGAATACCCATCGCTGCTGCAGAAGCACAGCAGCTGCAAAGCCTCCCCCTGCCTGTTGGAAGCGCTGACGACCCCAGCCATACCCAAGGGACTTGCTGGGGTGCCGCATGGCCTGCCCGGGGCAAGGTGAGGGGTGCTGCTGCAGCTGGAGGACGGCCAGGAGCTTTGTTTTGGGATCATGCTGCATCAGCGTGCATGGACTGGAGTAGGCTCTGGCAGTGGCTTTCCCTACGTGTTGACTCTTCAGATTAGAGTTGGAAAGGTGAGGAGACACATGTGAAACACACTAATTCAAACATTACTTTCTGGTCTGTCAAACAGGAACAAGTTTGGGGCCTGCTATTTGTCACTAATTGCTGGATTATCTCTTAATCTCTTATTATATTAGTGGCTTATGGGGAATAAAAACCAGTAGCAGGCTATTTTGGAACAGATGTAAGGCAAGAGGGAACACCTGGGCAGAAAGGTCTCTCTCCATTCCCTTTACTTACTGCTTAAACAGCTGCTGCTTTATCTGAGATAAACCTGATAGATGGTAAATTGAAAGTTTCATCTCCTTACAGATCCCATTCACATTCTCTCTTATCTCCAGTTCTCTATCCATGTCACTCCTAAGCTAAAAAGCACGTTTTACCAACAGGTTTTCTGCTTTTTTACAAAACAAATGACTAGGAGCAGTAACAGCAAACATCTCCCCCCTACATAGGGACAGAAGACTTAAGGCTGAGGCTACCCAGAGTATCCCCTGTGCAGAATACCATGGCTCACTAGGCACACGATCGTGTTCCCATGAACCTGAGCCGCCTGGCAGCTAACTCAAACATGCCAGTCTATGTGCGAGACAAAGCAAGTCAAGTCACAGCAGAAATGCCGCCAGAAGATAGCAAACTCCAGAAGGCAAAAACGGGGCTCCTTTTGAGATCCAAGTTGAAACAGCAAAGAAGCAAAGAGCGAGGCTGCATCAGAGATGCGTCTGCCAGTCCTGACTGTCAGATGGCTACAGCTCTCTGTAGGCAGAAATTCCCATGCCGATTGAATTTGGCTTTTACCCTGCCACAGACATACTTGTCTTATACAGCACCAGCAACACTCTAACCACAGCAGCTTGTTGCAGAAAGAATGAGTTTGGGCTTATGGGAGGCTCTGCTTTTGTGTATTCTTGGGCATTAGCTCCCTGAAACAAGGCAGGGGGCTGTGGCCAGGGTACGAATGCACAGGTCTGAGAGTTTAGATCACTAGCTCAAACAAAGGAACACATTTCTAAAGCTTTTCAGAGTGGGAAGCTAATACTTTCCTAAAAGCAACAAGAAAGTTCATTATCCCAATTGGCTCTGCAATTCTGCTGGGAACTGCCAGCATCTGTCCTGAGCTGAAAGCCCTCTGGTGCTATGCAAGGCATTAATATAATGGCAAATCCAGACACTTTGGAATCCAAAAGACACAGAGGGTAACAAAAACCCAGAGGGGGATGAACCTTTTCCTGCTTATCTCCAAAAGCACATCTTGTGTCTCAAGGACTCCATATAAATCAAATTTCATCCTTTACAGCTTTTAGCGATATAGAGGAACAAAAGGACAGATTGTCTTTTTTACGCCAGATTACATGAGAATAAGACAACCTCCCATTATATGCGATGAACAATGTTCTCATGCCACAGTGATGAGTATATTCCATCCTAGAGAGACAGACAGGATGCTCAGGGCACCCAACCATCCTTTCCCATTCATAGTGCACACACATGCATGCATGAATTCAATTAAGAGCAGAAAATCTCAGAGCACCAGAGATGGATTTCCTAACCCTTTGTGCAAGTGGATATGGAAGGGGAGGGAAAGGACATTTAGTCGGCACAGATACGCAGGCCTAATTGTTCCACAGACGTCTATGCAGGTCATGTGAGGAGGAGGGGGAAATCGGTTTCCAAGTCCATTTCTGTGTTGCATTATCATGCACTGAGCCACCAGCCACTCTTCTTCTATTTTCCATAAAGGCCATTTTATAAATAATCGGACTTGAGTCTTGCGTTGCATTTTTAACCGTCAAAGGACTTTGCAAGGAATAAAACTGTTAAGCTTATTTAGCTGAGTTCTATAAAGCACATTGAAATCTTTAGATGAAATGTGCTAGCAGAAGGACAAAGAACAATTATTTATTAAATCATGATCATTAGAATCATTACGGCATAGCAAAATGCTCAGAGAAACACTGACAGTGAACACACTTCACCCCAGGAGAAAACATGACAAAAATATTCATAGTAGTATATGGGGAAGATAAAACTCGGCAGAAGCCTCTATATGCCTCTCCATCTCTGAAGCCAGCCAGCTCCAGTACAAGGATACATGGTCGGAACAGCAGGAGCCATGGTGCTGACGGAGAAGCAAATGTCTGTTGGTGTCAAGTGCTGCGCAGCTCTGGCCACGCTGCTGGCTGCGTTCACCCCGAGTCTGCTTACAACTAGCCGAGGTGCATCTGCCCAAACTACAGCTGCTCTGACTCTGGCTGTAACAGTGGCTTCAGCATGCAGCAGCACCCGGGGGCAGAGGTAATGAAGTTAAAAATACTGAAATCCCATAAAAAGGAGTGCACTTTCTTCATCAAAGGGTCATTGCACTCTGTTGCATTGCTCTACTGCAGCATTATCTTGAGGTCAGGACTGCACAGTGTACACAAGGAGATCATAGCCCTTCAGACTCACAGCCCTCCTCTGCCATGTACCAGCTGCTGAGGAGTAGTTACTCTGTGGCCTCTATCATGGCCTGGTTTTGCTCCTCCTCATGGTCCAGGGCAGACGTCTGTCCGAAGCAGCAGTCTGGGTCATCCAGTTTGATTCAACTGCCTGTTCACGTTTCATATCATCCAGACACCTCCGTCACAAGTCCCTCAGGTCTCTGCTTTCTGTGATGGCTGCCAGGCCCTCAGGCACCGGCAGTGCCCCTCTCTGGTCAAGTAATGTCATCCCCATCAACCCTGACGAGAGGCAGGTTTAACGGAGCACATTGCCAGAAGTGTGCATACAGCTGGGTTGTAAACAAACGTATTCCCTGTTATTTAGCCATTTTTGAGACATCCCCAGTTTTGGTCGCTGTTTGACCACTGGCCTCAGCTTTAACTCTTCTGGCAATACCCTCAAGCTTTGACTGCTGTTGCTATTTTAGCTGTTTTAATATTACATAAGCAGAAAATGCCCTTTTTAAAGGCTTCAAGTTTTGTTGCTCCAGGCCCATGTCAGTCATTCAGAATTATTATTATTTACACAAGGTCCTCACTGCAGTAAGCATCATATAGCCGCAAATAGCCATTTTGGTGAGCTCCCTCTGTGTCTGAGCCTAAGCTACTGCCAAGTTCCCAAGTGTAAAACCCTGTGGAGGCCAGAGAATTGCTGCTAGAGACAGAGCCACAATCCTAATTTCATTTTGGGTGATGGCTCCTTAGTGAAACTTGGCAAATAAAACTCCAGACTCCAAGCAAGTTTCCCTGCTGCCAAACGAAATACTAGCCTGGCCTTTCAAAAAGCAGACCAAGAAAGCACAGATTTTTGCAGTAATATCGTTTCTATTCATTGCAGTCTGATTTACTAGTTTGCAATTTGGGGACAGAGGGGACAATTCAGTTTTAAATGGTCTTTTATTAAAAGCAGCTGTGCAGCTGCTTCTCTATAGTATGCACAGCATTTTGGGCCAGGGAACTTGCTGCACTTGCACCACTGGACTGTGCCTTGAAGGCCTGAAAAGCAGCACTTAAGAAGTGAAAACTGGGCAGCAGATTTCTCATTTGATGGGAAGTATGCAGCCAAGGCTCCAATAAGTACTAATCAAATAGCATCTGCATTGCTCACCACTGTAAGCAGCACTGGGGAACACACCTAGGGAACTCCACAGTGTATTAATAAGGATATTCTTATACACAGTCTTCCTGTTCATCTGCCTCAGTGAAGCAGGAAAAAAATAATGCCACGTGTAGAGAAAGAGAAAGGCAGAAAACACCTTTAATGCAGGGAAAGAGTCAAATAACAGTGCCTCTACTGAGGGGAGCACCACACAGGCCACCACTTTCATGGGCATTTCATTGGACAAGACTTTTGGCTGAAAATGCTCCTCTTTGTGTAGACATCCCTGAAGCTGTAGGCAAATGAAGAGTGAAATGTGTTCATAAAAAAACCAATAGCGTAGGTGAATCAGTGCAATTACACTATACTCCCAGTGAGCATGACGAAATGACACCACCTTTTTTTTTTCCACGCTAGGTCCAATCTGCCTTCTACTCTGAAATCAATTTCTTGTGTGTCTTGAATCAACTTCTTGGATTTTTGCTGCTAAATTAGACAGTAAGCTCTCTGGATTAGAGGAATCACATCTTCCATACATTTCTATTCCCTGCCCTTCTCCCTGCAGCACCAAGTCCCAAATCTAATCATTGTTACAATGTACTGTAGTACATGTAGCCACGCACCACAAATGGGTAAGTGTTCCTTCATGGTGGTAATCACAACATCCAGGCCAGCACTGGCAAGCACAGGAATATGCCACTGTGCCACATTTGAAGTCCCTGCTGTGCCCCACATAGCCACCTTGCCCTGGCATGCTCCCCGCTCTTGCTTTCACTCTGTTCTTGCTCCTCCCATGGTCTGGATGTTTTCTGCAACCCTCCATGCACGGAGGGCTGAGGAGCAGCAGTGGGAGGCAGTCAGGTCCCAGCGCTGGTCCCCAGCCCCATCCCAGGTCTGCAGCAGCAGCCAGATAGACCTGTCAGTCCAGAAGCAGAAGGCTTACAAGGGTTGCTTTCCAGCACACTTAGCAAGATGAAAATAATAGCTTCAAGGAAAATGCATCCTTTTTCCTTTACAAATCCCTGGTGTGGAAATGTTTTAACTTTTAATGAAGTCCATCTGTGCAGAAGTGCTGGCTCCAACAGATTCACAGAGACAAGACACTGGCATAGCCTGCTCCTTCCTCCTCCTGCTCTTTCATTGATACAGGAAGCCCTGAGCAGTGCCTGGATACTCCTCAGCACCCAGTATCTTCCTTTCTTAGCCTGAAAGTCTGATAAATATGCTAATGAGCCTGTCCCTTCTAACACAGCACACTCACAAAGGATTACCTAGGAGGCTAGGAAAGGGGAGGACATGATCAAAAACATAAACCCCAAGAGTTAAGAGACAAACAAACATTTAAACTATTGAAAATACAACAGGCAGTAAATGAGAGTGGGCATAAGCAGCCCTGAGAACTACACAGGGTGGAATTAGTACTGCTGCTCCGTGCTCAGCCAGGCTTTCTGAGAAAGTGGCCAACTTCTTGGGTATTCAACACAATGAGGTCAATCATTATGAAACCACCATGCAGTGGTAGTGCAGCCGACACATTTACTTTCCACTGTAATTTAGCATTAATTAATGTCTTCTCTAGTAAAGATGCAAGCACTTTCTGAAGACCCTACTGGAAGTCGCTGATCCATCTAATGACAACACTGTAGGACTATCACAAGAAGTAAAAACTTCTTTTATTCTGTATCCCAGACCTGAGAAAGTAAGATTTTTCATGTTTTTCCTTGCTTGTTAAAGAAATGAGATATTGTTCTGGGTTTGACTAACTTCAAAAAGTCATTAACTAATATAGTAACAATATGTTGGGGTTATTTTTGTAGAACATTTGCTATCAGAAACTATATGCACAAATACCATCTAGGACCTAGTGCGCACAGTGAATTTAATCTGATAATAATTTATGGGGTATCCTGTCTTAAATATACAGCAGGGCTTTATCAGGATCACACAGGTTGGAGACTGACATTGTAAAGATTATGTGCAATAAAAAGGCTTGTTCCAAAAATTTATGCATAAGAAAATGACAGTTAACAGCAAAGCATATGTCTAAGAACGTGCTTCCTTCAGTGAACATCAGGATCCTCTCACGTGTGCAGACCATCCACGGCCCGTATCTAGCCCAAACAGGACAGACAAACCTTGCTGAGCAGCAAGCCAAGTGTAAAATTCAGGACACTCCTCAGTCCTACAGGATTCACTTGCTAAATAAAAAGTGTTTGTTAGTAAGAAATCAAAAAGTTGTTAAGAGGAGGTTTTTCAACCTCTTGAAGCTCCTGTGCCTTTTTTTCAGCCACACCTCTATAGAAAACAGAACACTGAGAATCTGAGCATGTCACAGGAAGCAAAAGCACCCCAAATACTGCAGCCAAACGGTTGGGTATCCACACACACCTATGCAACAACAGCCAATCTGGTAACTAGGATCCTTTCCCTCAGAGTGAAAATTGACAATCTGGGATGAGTTTTAGTACAGCTTGCCTGAAAAATGAACTTGCAAGAATACGGGGAGTTTACAATCATCCATAATTACATTGTGAGAGTGATATGAGTGATTCCACTGCATAGATATAGCTTCACATTCTGAATATGCTTAATTGGATACTTCAGTCTTCCAAAGACTTATAATCCAAATCATGCTGCAAAGCAAGAATGCGGTCCCCCAGAATAAGCAAAGAAAACAATACCAGAAGCCACCCTTAGAAGCAAACACACAGCATGTGAAGACTTAATCATTCTCAAGTCCTCTTTCCATACTAACCAATGCATACACAGCTTTAAGGTTGTTATTTTCTTTCTTCAAAACAGAGGAAGGAAGAAATGAAGATGAGATTTTATTATTAGACAGTTGATTTACTATGTGGAAATAAAATCTGGTTCTAACTTCCTAACAAACAATGGGTTGCACCAGCATAAGAATCTTCTTTCTCTTCTTGGGAAAATCCATAACTGCATTTCCCAGGGGTTCCTGACCAGTGGCTCTGGTGATACAGCGTTTCATATGAAGCAGCACATTTTTTTTTGCTGAAATGAACAGAAAGTGCACAGGGAATTTAGCCCTTGCTTCTCTCCAAGCTAACTTAAACATCTTTAATGTAGAGAAAGAAAACTGGCAGGAGACTGTCCTAATGTAAAACCTAGTTCTTCTGGTATGTTGAAAACAGTTTTAAATCAGCAACATAGCATAACCATTAGAAAGATCGCTTTACATGAATTGCGCCTAATTTCCAGCAGGTTCCCAGTGTGAGCCACTAATACCCAGAGGCTCAGTCATCGATGCATGTAAGATGGATTAGGACAACTCCAAAAAGCTGTTCAGTTTTTAAAGATACACGTTTAGGCAGAGACCTAAATATTGGCTCACCTATAGCTGAGTACCTCTGGCTCATCAGAGCATGACCAGTTTTACACTACTCCACCAAAGGTTAGTTTATATGAAGAGGATTAAGCACCCCTCAATCCCAATTAAAATAACCATGACACAGTTAAGGAGTTCAAGGCAGAAAGGAATTCCAATTCTGCCCATATTTTAGCATTTTACATAACACCATATAAACACCAAAAACAGATTTCCAGAAATGCTGAGTCAAACCCAATGTGGATCAAAGATATCCTGGAACTTAACTTGCTGTTTTTTGAGCAAAAGGCCACGTCACACAATCCACAGAGCGTGATCAGGGCACTGAGACAGGGAACACACTCCTTCACTGAAAGCCAGGGAGCCTTTTGGGCAGGAGGAGAGTGACCTCCTTGGGTGGAAGCTGCTCTTACCTCGAACGTAAAGGTTGGCTGGGGCAGAGTAGCGGGTTCCTGCGCTGTTGGTTGCAACACATTCGTATTTGCCTTGGTCTGATTCCTCACTGTTCTCTATTTGCAGAGCTCCTGTACACAAACAAGATGACACAGACAATTCAGGTTATAGCAAATCTGGTAATCAAACAGCCAGCCTCAGAAAAGGAAGGCCGTGCCCCACGCTTTTAAAGTATCTTCCTGGACCCACAGGTATCAGCATGCAGCCAAAAGGTACCCAGTCTGCTGTTAGAAGCTTGTGAAATTGATTATTGTTATTTTTTTAATGCACAGGGAACCAGTTACTGATGTATTTCTAACCGCCCCAACCACTTATATTCATTGCTTCAATAAAGGAAAAAACCATACACATACACACATATTAATTACAGCTTCGTATGGGACTCCTGTCTAATAAAAGGACCTTTAATAAGCCTTTAATCAAAACAGCCAAGCACAAAGCACACTAACTGTAGCTGTTTGTTTCTTATCTGATGCACACAAAGCCTAGCAAACACTCAACAAATTGCGATCTTCCTGCAGAAACTGGCAGAGTCCCATCTCTCCCACCTCACCACCCCTCCCTTCCAACAGACATCCTCTTTTGAGAAAACACTTCGCCTTTCGTCAGCTTTCTCCATGTCAGTGATCTCCTTGTTCCTTCCGATTTCATTATAGGTTATATAAAAAGATGAGAGACTCAGCCTGAGACGTCAAAGATATACACCAGTGCAATACACCCATTTTGCCACGTGGTGCTGGCGTGAAAGCCACCCTCCCTTTGTCCCAGCAGTGCCAGCGTTGGGTCAGGAATAGTTGCTTAGCCCAGACTGTAGGTCCCTTGGGACACGATCTGATCCCATCCCCAAAGTGCCAGATGCACGAAGGGCACATCCAAATAATTGCAGTAATTGTCAGAGCGCACAGAGTAGTAATTTACACAGGGAACCTGTAGAGTACCCATGATGTGGAAGTGGGTGCTGGTCTAAGGTGCTTTTCCCTCATCTGCTCAGCCTATTCCTCTGGTGTCCAGTACCGCTCGGCTCAGGATGCTGGTCTTTCATCCAACTTCTTGCCTAGCACAGATGACTGCAAAACTGGTCACATCTAAACTCCCAGAACCGGGCTCCATATGCAGACTAAAATATGGAGACACAGAGAAAGAAAGAAGCAGGATGCATATGACAGCAAGCTGGCACCGCAGGAGCGAACGGCCGTTGGCCAGACACTGAAGCAACTGGTGCTCAGCCTGCTTCCCCCAGGCAATGTGGGAATAATTTCTAAAGTGCCTCCAAGTGCTCATATTCTGCTGGTTAGGATTGCCTGTAAGAAGGGAAATCTGCTCACAAACCATATACTGAAGTAAAAGAAAACATTAACCCCTTTGCTTGTAAGGATCTGAACTCATTTCTGACTGCCACGGTTCAAAATGACCACTGAGAGCGGCACTGAGAATAGCTGGTGAAATTGCCTTCTCCCTTCTTGCTGGTTCAAGCTGCAGAGGTCAAACTCAGTTTTTCATATCATCAGAACAGAAGAAAAACTAATGTGAATCAACTACTGCCACCTACATTATTTAGAAGGATAAATTGAGACTGTAGCATAAGTCTATATGTCATGGGGAAAAATGAACTTCCCTGGGTTCTGCCATATAATAAAAATGATGTACAGAGCCCTCCCTATTGTTACATTAGTGCTGGAAATGAGGCTTCAGCTAGACAGAGAAAGCTTGTTTGCTGAAGTCTTTCCATCTACTAACAAAAGGACCTGCCAGTTTTCCCTAGCCACGGCGGTCTCTGGACACCCACAGGCCAAAGCCTACAGAGCGCTGCTGCTTAATTCAGGGAGAACATTGAATTTCTACATGCTGTCTGGGAAAAACATCTTCAAGCAGACAGCAGCATGACAGGCAGTGGAGCAGGATGAAGCTTCCCAGCATTGACAAGATACAGAGAATCAGAGAATCTAGAAATGGAAAAGACCTATTAGGTTATTTTGTGCATCCCTGGGGGCCAGGGCAGGATTGCTCCCTGTTGTAAATGTACTTGTGTTCTGTCCAATCCCATTTTAAATGTGCCGATTGATAGGTCTTTCACCACTTCCTCAAGGAATTGATCCCACAGCCTTGTTATGCTCTCTGTCAGGAAGATTTTCCTGGAACTCACCATATATTATCCCCTTCTTAATTTCTGCTCGTTACTCTGTGGGTACCACGTGCTGCTGAGTTCATTCTGAGTGCCTGCATCAGGCTTGGCTGGGAAAAGCTGTTTGCTGTAAAACTTGCACAAACTTTAAAAAAAACAAACAAACAAACAAAAATGAGTGGATGTCATCACCCTGAGGAAGACCTTATCTCTGATTTAGCCTGTAGCCCTCATCACCTGGCTGGGCTGAAAGCTGAGCCAGCTTCAAGTGACAAGCAGTGGTATCTGCCTAGAAAAAAAGTAAGATCCCTAGATAATTCTGCCATGAACACATGCCTTTTTATATGCCCCTTTCAGCCATTTCGTACATATCACTGGTATTTATACCCTTTATACTTGTGATCACCATGCCTCTTAAATGTCGGTTAGTCAAACTATTTTTTATCTCTAGGGACCTCAACATCAGTGCTGGAGAAAGAAAACATAAGAGGATGAAGAAAATGAAGGCAGAGGGGAGTTTCAGATTACACACTGTAATTGCCTGTCAGTTCTGCAGCCAGCACGGACTGATTTCGAGAATCATACTACAAACATGTAACATGTGTCAGCAACTGCTCAGGGACACTAGACAAGGCATTCTGGTTTTGTCTGGGTTGGCATGACTATTCAAACTGTGGCATGTCAGGAGCAAAAGAGAACCCAGAAAGCAGAAGGAAGTTAACGTAAAGCTCTCAACTGAACCAGAAAGAAATCAGTTACTGCAATAAATCATCATTAGACAAACATACAGATCCCGCAGTATAGCTGACAGCTAGCAGAAAGTGGAAGGATCATATTAAACTGATGGCGTCAGTGGGACTACAGGGGTTTTCCTGAAGGACAACCTACAAGTATGTGATGGATACAGGAAAGCGTAGGGTACAGAGATTTATGAATAATGTTAAGAAGCTCAGACATTGCTGGGATCAGAAAGCTGGAGACATATATGCATCTGATCCTTGGGAAAAACTCCCTAAGTGTAAAATGCTCCAGGCCCTAGTTCAGTCATCCCAGAGAAAGGCAATAGCTTCATCTTTTGGAGGATTCATGTCTAAGCTGGACAAGACACAAGCAGCTACAGGAAAGGAAGAATCAAGTCCTAAGTAGCTGCTTTCCCTGAAGTTCATGGAAGCTGCATCCAAAGACCCTCAAAAGCGCAGTGAATTCTTTGCTTTGACAAGTGCAAAGGACCTGATTTCTATTCCTAGCCCTGTCATCATCTCATCTTATAATCTTCTGTGCCTCTGCAAACCAAGGCTAGGGAGGCTGATTTACTTTTATTCATTACTTTGGGATTTATGTTGTGCAAGTTGCTGAGTAAAGTCTTGTTCACACAGGATGTTACTGCAGACTTCTCATACAGACTCCTTGAGTGCTCTGGTGCCAGGTGCCTTGTTCTCACTTGCATGGCCGAGTCCTGATGTGCAATCAGATAGCACGGCTTCAGTGGATGCACAAGGACCATCTACCATTGCGACACGCACATGTGTACAGAGAGCAACAGTGAACAGCTTGTTCGGGAGCTCGTGGGGCTCTGCAGCGGTACGTGCTCATCAGAGCGAAACCTCTCCCTGCTGAGCACCACTCAACCTCTGCTGCCTCCTAAGCACCCTGAACCAGAGCGGGGCTCCAGCAGAAGAGGGGCAGCCATTCCTCACCATGCTGTGATGTCACGTCAATCTCACTTGTGGCTCAGATCTGTTCCTGATAACACATCTCAGCTTATCAGAGAGCTGACAGCTCCTGAGAAAAGCCCCTGGCAGCTCTCCAGTGCCCAGGAGAATGGTGACAAGGGAGAGCTTTGTGGGGCTGAGGGCAGGAGACGGCCCTGCTGACTGACAAGCATCCCTTATAGGTTCTTTACTCCATGCTGATATCTCCTTGATGGTTCCTTCCCCTCCTCTCCCAGCTTTTTCTTTTGCTCTTTAAACTCGGGCACAGACAGCAGTCCCATTAGCAGCTCTCCAAGATACTTATCTATTCAAATACACTTGTGCTCAGGCAGAAACATTAGCTGCAGTGACAGTGGTTAAAAGAAGCATTTAAAAAGTGCACTGCACAGAGTGTGGGGAAGGCAGATCCTGATAGGGGCCACTTCTTGGCAGCACTGGGCACTGTTATGCCACGGAGGGCTTGTCACTCTCTCCTCTAGGTGACAAAATGAACGTAAAATGCTCCAAGCTGCCATACAAATTGATCTCTCTGAAATCCTGCTCCGTAGCTCACTGGGTGCTTGTGCTCTCTTCTCCCAGAGAGCACCGCACAGAGCTCAACACAGCAGCTCTTGGGATGACACTCTTCTGTATCTGTTCAGGTCGGAGTTCCATCCCCAGCAGTGGGACCAGCTCCATTTCTCTAGCAGGGCATTCACACTCTCAGCCCTCTGGTTCAGAGTGGGGGGACTGACCTTGTGCCCTGCCTATAAAATTAGCTATGGAATGAAATGCTTCCGTAAGTACCCAGGAGTCAGGGGAACCAGGCTGCAGTCACAGCACTCATCTAAGGAAAGGATTTGCAGTGCAGATGTTAATGAACCTGGCTACCTGAGCCTGGCCCTTCCTCTCAGGGAAGAGACAAATTTTGCCCACCCTGCACAGCAGAGGGTGGCTACCCCAAACCCTTCCCTTCTCTTTCCCCCTGCCTCCCAGGAGCTTCCTCCACAGAAACACCGCCTGACTTTTCCTGAAGCAGTATTCTTAGCCATTCCTTCAGCCCGTGCTCAGATGTGGGTCCCGATCCCCCTTCTGCTAAAAATTCCCTCCCATAACCATAGGGTTAGGGTTAGGATTAGGAGAATCCTCCTGATAAAATTCAGGGGGCTGTGGAGCAGGGCCAGAGGCAAGTCCAGACCAAACAAGGACCCATAAATGTGAATAAGATGGAGAAAGAGACTCTATGAAGCCCCGACAATGAGGGCGTTGGACTTTGACACCATGGCTGCTGCCCGACGTAACCAACACTTGCCGTGGGAGCTGTGAAATACTGAAAGACACCAAAACCACACAAGAGTCACTAATAATGAAAATAAGCATCTCCAATATTTACTATTTTCTGTAATTTATAACAGCAGCATCTCCCAGCTGTTACAGAGGATTGCACCTAGCCTCCACGCGCCATCAGCACTGCCAATTATGCAAACCAAGATAACTACAAATATATTTTCATTGTTAGTGTTCATTATGGTCATTATGCGTGAGAGGCCAGGGATTGCCATGCAAAGGGTCTGCTCTGGACGGCAGCGCTGCTGAGAAATCACTCTGCTGTGCACTAGAGAGAGCTGCTGATAGCACCAAACTGCCACCACCAAGCTGGACTCCGGGCAGAGAGGGAGCAGAGGAGACTCAACGTGCTCGGCAGCACAAACACTCCTCCTAGACAGTGGAGTTTCAGGATGCTCTGATCTCTCACCAGCAGGTACAGGAAATCTCAGGGGACTCTGCGTCAGAAGCAAAACGACAGCACTGTCAAATGCACAGTAATGCCTCTGTGTGCTTCTGAAGGGACACGAGTCAATCTGAATCCCGACAGTAAGAAACATGGCATTACAAGCATTTCCAGGCACTACCCCACCCAACCTCCCCCCGATACTGTCTGCTCCTGCAAGCATATCTTCTCATTTTAAAATTGTTCTCCTTTTGCTTTTTTTGTGTGAATAAAGAAGCTCAAGAAACAGGAAAAAAATCCTTCCATATACAAGGTGCAATCAAATGTACAAATACATGCTCAAAAAGAGACAGCAAAATTCTTTTAGCTTCCTCTAATCTCTTTGGATAGCTTTACGCTCCAGCTCGCAGGATAGTGTGGAAATACTGGAGCTATATTTAAACCAGTTTGCTCAGGACTGGAAAAGGTTTAGCTGCAGCTATACAGAAGTTGGTGCGGGTGTTTACCTGGCTTCTCAGAGAGACAGCTTCTGACACCCAAGTGAGCTGATCTAAAGTTAATTCAGACAGACCTCTGCTATGCTGACGTCTGCAGGGAAGAAATACTCTTATGTATAGGAATCTCAGATATTTCCTGTGGTGACAGAAAAGTAACAAATAAATCTGACTGGAGAGGGAAAACGCCTGAGATGATATTTCTTTACCTCCTCATGTGCATCGGATCTAATGCCTGTTCAGTCCAGCACCCACCAGAAACACAACAGTGCTCTGCTCTCTCTTACAGCCTGGGGCAGGAAAACACAGCCAGGTTTCACTAAAGGTTGTGCGAGTTCAATTCCAGAGAAATGTTGGAAATTAACACCTTATATTCCACTTTGAAAATAAGAATAGGGCAGAATTTGCTTAAACATGGATTTGCTGATACTATCTGTGGGTCACCTTAAGAAGCTAGCTGATGCCTCATCTGGTAGGCATCTGCCAGCTCCATGTCTTTCTGATGAACAAATAGGGATTTCAAGATTAAATTACTATCTGGGGCAGTCCCAGAGGGGTAAAGAGTGAACCTAGAAACTGAGATTCTGAATTACAGATGGAAGGTCCTCCCATTTCAGGGAAGCCAGAGAACGCCTTGGACAGAAAGGATCAAATACGTGGGGGTAAAGTCAAACAAAGTGTTCAGAGAGAAAAATCTCCTCCTCTTTGGAGGGGTGCATGGTAGAATTTCTCAGGTTGTCGTCTCACTAACCACATGCTGCTCCCTGTAAGTGGGTTCAGCTCCAGCACAAAGGCCTTGGGTAACACTCGAACCTCCTGAATACTCCAGACACACAACTCCTAGCAACAGTCACAGCAGCAATTACATCAACCCAAAACCTCCCCTTCCTCCCCCAAACATTATTACCAAAAGGGTTCGTTAAGAGTCATTAGTTCACCCTTCCTTTCAGACCAAATGAATGGATTCCAAAGCATCAAACTTACCTTAATGAGGAACAAGAGTGCAGCTGGGTATAGAACATGGCAGAACAGTCACTTCTACATGGACACAACCTCACCATCATAAAAGCACTTTCATCTAATCTGTCGTTATCTTTAGAAATTCAATGACCTCCGTTTTAAATAAAAGGCATTAGGCTGACATAAATCCTCTGGGAGAAGCCAGAGAGCAGCACGTGGCTTCTGTTTGCTCTCACAGAAATGTCATTTTTGACATTCAAACAGGACACATATATTTTAAATAATGTCAAGGGGAACTTATGTTTTATGAGATGGATGGTTCTTTTCACAGAGATGTGTTCCGTTCCTGAGCAGGACGTATGGAGCATCCACGCGGTTCTGGTGCTGAGTCACTAATGTCATCAGACAGGGTGGGCACGCAGCGAGCACGCGGGGAGGCCCCGGGATGGCTGCGCACTCGGCATGCATGGCTGGGAGCTCAGAGCGCTCGGCTAGTTAGCGTTCAATCTGTCATTTCATTTTAGGATTTGCAGTAGAAATAGGAGATGAAGAAATAGTTTAAGGAGCTTGTAACATCACAGCTGTCAATCTCCAGTGTTCCAGAGGGAGGAATGACAGATATATAAGCCCATTCATATCAAAATAAGGTTTGCAGTCTTTTTCCCTGACCCAGATTTGCTACAGAGGCAACTTAATGCAAATACGCATCAAATGGCAATTCACATTTACTATAAAATCACTTAACAGGAGCTGAAAACATTAACCCCCAGCAACAGAACCAGTTCCAAAGAGTCAGATTATTAACTTCCAGCAGTGATTCAGGGAAAAGGGGGAGGAAAGGGGAGAAGGGGGAAAACTGAACGAATGAGGTCGTGTTGATTTGTAGGTGGTAGTCATTCTGTCAAGAAATCTAGGGGTCAGTCAACAGGGGTAACCAAAATCACAAGAGAATTCAGAACGGCCACGTAACCCTGATTAACACGCTAATGTTAATCTAAAGGGACAGCTTTGAGTGTTTAGGCTAGAAAAGACAACACTCCAATTGGAAAGTCATTACTGGTGCATACAGGCTGTGAAAACTAGCCAGGGACTGTGCACACTGGGCTGTCAAACCAGGGGTGGGCTTAATTAATGAAGGCTTAAAGCAGCCAGATGTGCTTCTGATTCACCTATTCAAAACAGATCTTTGTGCTGCAAAGAAACATCAGCATGTCCAGCTCAGAAAGGGGGGTCTGGGGCAGCGGTTCTCCGCTCTGCCGCCACAGTAGAGGGTTAGCACATTTGAAAGGCAAACATGAGGAACGCAAACAAAGGTGCTCCTTATCCCAGAGCCAGATTTGCTCAAACTTTCAAGAATTTATCTCCTTCTGAATAGATGGAGATGCCTGTCAACAGCAGCAGAGAAGAATTTGACTGTTCTCTTGTGAAAATGTTACCTCCTTACACTTACACCAAAGCAATCCATCTAAAATCCCCTAGACACAAAACCTCAGAGGCCACAACTGCGCGGGAAGTTCAGAGACTTGCAGGAGCTGCAGGAGACGTCAACCCTCCCATGGCAGAGGCCAGGGACCATTTTCCAGTTTGCAAACTTTCCGTTGAATAACCCCCTTTCAACAGTGCAAAATCGCAATGGATGACTCTACAAGAAATCACGCTAAAAACCAACCAAAATAAACACACTAGTGGGAGAGTGCAGATGAGCAAGAGCGCTGGCAGAGTTAGGGCTGAGAGTAAAAGCTGGAGATGAGAAACACCGGCGGAGAAGGGACAAGGCAGACAGGAGATGGAGTGATGTGACAACTGGAGGCACATTTCAGCATTCTTACCTCTGATCGGTGTACCACCTGGTGAGGTAATTTGAATGCAAATAAGATTAGAGAGAAGCATTAGTACAAAGAGGAAAGGAAGAAAATTACAACTAAAAAGCAGAAAGTTTTTTTAAAGCTAGAATTTGTATTAGCGCGACAGGAATAAACAAAAAGAAACTGATGTGCAATAAAAGTCAGAGTGACACTCTCAGGAGGTTAGTAAAGCTCATTGCTTCCAGGAGTGCAGCATCCAGCCCTGCATCTTGCCATTAAAGCCACCACCCTCCTGAACGGGGGCTGAACTAAGCTGCTGAGGTGGTGGTGCTGGCTGACCTCACCACTTGCATTCACCCACACCACTGTTGAAGCAGTTGAGATGGAGGACACGTTGGGAAGATGGTGCAGTGCCCCTTCATTCCTCATACAGAACAAGGAGGGGGTGTCCTGGGGGCTGTGTGACCGTGAGTGTGCTGGGCAGGAGGGGTGGAAAGCGCATGGTTGCGGGCACTAAGTGCAGTTTTGCTTTGAGGTTAGAATGACCAGTGGGACAAAATCTGCTCGCTTAAAGACATTAAACTAAGGGGAGAGGGTAACAAATCACTTTTGAGCCATTCTCTGCATTTGCATAACCCCTGCATCAGGTTCCTTCTGGCAAAGAAATTGGTGTCATGCAGAATCAACTTTACATACAGAAATATTTTGAAACAAAGTAGTTTCTGGTAATGTAACAATGGCACACTAGCCAGATCTCTGTCGTTCCTGCCTAATTTGGTTGTTAGCTGGAGAAAGGAATCCCTACCCTCTTTATAAGGCACTGGAGATAATTTGACATGCTATAATGAGGAGTATCTTATAAGGAGGGCTTCTCTGGGAGTGAGGTTAAGTTATCCTGTTGCAATGATCTATAAAGGTTTGTTTTGAGGTCAATGTGTTTAGCAAGTGGAGGATCCACTGGTCAGTGTCTTGAGTTCAGCGCACAATCAATAACAAAGCATGATCGAAGGGGAGATGCTCCAGCTGGGCAAATTGGCAGGGAACCTTTCTAATCCCCACTTTTGTCCCCTTGGTCTTATTTTGCACATATGAAGGCTGTTAGTATAAGGGAGAGATTCATGCAGATCGAATCTGTAGGCAGTTCATGGTATGTGTTGGTTTTATGCAGATTGGTAGGATCTGAACACCAAGCACTTACCAAAGAAAACTGAGGAGTTTAAACAGACAGAAAAACAGGGTTAAACAGGACACAGTGTGTCAAATCATGTTCAGTGTATTGATTAATAAATACCAGTATGCATACAAGAGTGTCGTGTATCTCAGATTTACAGCTCATTCCATTATCCACAACAATGATCACCCAATGGGAAAGAAAGACAGAAAAGAATTTCTGTAAATACAAAGAAGGCATATTTTAAGCATGTTTAACTTGCCTCTTAAAAAGTAATTACGATATTTGTACTTATTCTTTTTCTTTCCTAACTACCCTTTCCTTTAGGCAGAGTCCTTTCTCTAAGCAGGAGCAGCAATTCAAACTACTCATTTTAGCATTTTCCTCTGCCAAGATGACATTACCCCATTCTAACTTTATGTCTGGTTATATTTTCTGACGCTTTCTATCCACAGATGACTGAAGCATCAGGAAAGATCTTGCAGTGACTGAAGTTGTGGGCAATCTCTCTCGCAATAATAAATCTGCTGCTTATTTATCTGTCTTAGTAACTACCGCTACCCTTGACAGAACAGTCATACCCAGAGATACTTGCACGGAATAGCACAGCCATGGAAAACAGGGTTATTTCTCTTTGCCTGTTTGGAAAGTTTGCCAAGTGATATTTTTGTCCTGTTTGGTCTAAGGCCTTCCCCCTCCCATCCCGCCCATTCCCCATCCCTTTCCACATTCTCAGAGTTAAGAAAAGCATCGCCACAGTGTGTCACTTCCCATGGGAATAGTGCAATGACTTTGAGCACAAGCCCAAGGGGCAGAAAACAGGACTTCCTTTTCTCTCATCTGGCTGAAATAGTGTTTGTTGTTCTGCCCTAGAACTGAAAAGATTTGCAGCAAATCTTTAAATCTACTCCCTGTAGAGGCTAAACCCCTTCTCTAATATGCCATTGTCTACACAGAGCTCTAAGAGCAACTGCATACTTGAAGCAGATTCCCTAAAATGTAAGTGTGACCAGCTCATTTTTTCCTGCATTAAATCCCAATCCTCCTGGCCTCCAAATGTAAGCCAACCCTTGTGGGAGCAGCACAGAGGCTTGCTGTATTTAGCGCAGTGTTTGTTCTGGGTCTCTCTCACCTTTGCAAAGTTAAGGCATTCACTCTTCACTCAGAGGACACCATTACGGAGAGTGCACAAGGCTTTTCTGTTGGACCCCATACTTCCTCATCCAGAAGGACTAAAAGTTCCCATTCGCCCTTCACATCATATGGCAATGCATCGCTGGCTGTTGTCCTTTCAGGGTGTCCTTCAAAGGGGCCAAATCACAGCACATAGACCACAGAGTGCCAGCATAAGAGAGTCCATCAAGTGATGGGGGTGCCATCACTCACATGGTCACTGAGGCCAACTTGTGTCCTGTGATCACCGGGCCGCTTTATGGAAAGGGCACCCCAAGATCAAACTTCGAACCCAATTCATTGTGTTGGAAAGGTGTGAAACACTCATAAAAGAAGGAGAGTTTATTTCCCCGTTGTGATAACAGACACTGAATAACACCTGTACATTCACTTCAGTCAGGAATGAATGCTGACCTTGACTAGGACATTCTCTGTGTACTGGAAGCACCCAAAGCAAGGCAAAACATAGAACGATACACTGGAAAGCCCCATGGAATTATTTGCATCAGGATTTCCCAGTGCGGAGGAGAGGCTCTGTTGGAGAAGGGACTTCACTCTGCTGACACAAGCTCACCCCAGACTTATCAACATACCACTTCCTTGTAGGAACCTAAACCACCAAAAAATCACTCCAAAGCAACATCAAACAGGGAAACCAAAGCTCTTTCTGGCCGCACCTGGGCACTAGGGCAGCGCAGGACTCAATCCCAGAGAAGTCTGACAGTGCTTTTGGCTACTTCCTAACATAGTTTAAGGGGAAACTATTTTCGGAAGTGAAAGTACTACAGAAAAGACTGGCTATTTGCCACCAGCTGCAACAGGGAGTGTGAGTGTATCCCATCACTGCTGTGTGCACCTCACACAACAAGACCCAGATGTGCAGTATAGGTTCTTCCAGGACATAAAACTTGAGCTGTCAACTGGCTGGCCTTGGCAGTGCTTCAACTCTCATGTAGTCAGTCCTTTCTGAGAGAGCATCCATCCTTGGATGTGTTTCCTGATCCTTTTGGATAATACTCCCCAGTCCCCATTCTTTAGGTCTGTCCTTACACACCTTGTCCCACACTGATGCCCCATCTGATGTCTGGACTCAAAGCTGTTTCTTGCTGGGAGCTGAATGTCTTCTGTTGGGTACTGACTGCTGGCTATTACCAGTGAAGCGGGATATGCTCATCACCACCATTACACTGAGATCGGCACCACCTCTTCTTGCAAGTTTGTCCTGTGTATGTTGGGTATTCCTTTAGTTTCCAAATAAGTAGTGCTTCTACCTATAGGATCAAGACTAAAATGAAAATGCTTGCTGGTATCTCTGAGAGCACAAATGCAGCGAGATGATCTGGTGAGCTGGCTCCTGCTGCTTCTTTGTTAGAGGCACCTACGCTTTTCCAGAGAGTGACTAAAGTCACCTGCAGTGCCCTCTCTGACACTTTATTTGCAGTTAATTGCCTGAAAGCCACACTAGGGTCTAGGATATGGTTCCACAACTCAGTTAATTGATGATGATTAAAAGAGAATTATACTTGTTGTAATACCAAGTTCTTTACTAGATGAAAGATGACAATGCTCCCTGAATTTCTGGAGTTTTCTTACATGGCAAAAATATCTGTATGTTAACATTCAGAATAGTTATTTATTCTAATTTGACATTTTGTTTGTAAGTTTTCTGAAGAGCAAGGTGGAAGAGCAATTCTTCAACTATGAAACTCACTGGTAGCATTCAAGAACTTTGAGAGTACAAATACCATCAGAGTTGCCTTGAAGTCTTCAGGAGCTTGTGATCCAAGAGTCTTTACAGAAGATCTGTGAAGTTTCAGTACAATCTGATCTATATTAAGAGAGTTTCCGCCACATCATTAACTAATTTTAAAACATGGCTAGAGGTGTAGCACTGGCCCTTGCTGCCAGAACTCATATATACATCCCCTGCCATACTACAATGTCCGGACAGTTTTCAAATCAGTTCAGCCAAACAGGTTCTAAATGAGTTAGCATGCTGGGGAGGTGGTTTCCCAACCCAGAGCTGGCCTTAGATCCTGTGTCAATGACTGAGAGGCAATGACTGAAGCTACGCACCCTGGAGGAGAACAAGGAGTTGTCCTGAGTCACGGCACTTGCAGAAAAGCAGCCTCTCCACAAGAGGTGGGAAGTATTAGCAAGATGAGCAAGGGAGAATTTTGCTACAACCAGCATGAGTCAAAGACCTTGCTTTTGCCTTGATCTGTGATAATGGAGATTAAAACCTGTATTTATTTGTGTTCTCATCTTGAGAGCAATTAGCCCAACACGTACTGGCAAAACTACCCAAGAGCTGGACTTAAAAAAAACCAAAAAACTAAGCATTGCTTGAGAGGAAAGATCTATGTATTGGGGAGAAAGTGGGGAAAAAAAGCCCTCTAAATGTAAAGAGTTGTGCTGTCAGAAGATTTAATGAGAAAAATGCATATACACACATAGAGATGTAATTAGTAAATGAGGGATGGTAGGATACAGGGCAGATTTATAAACTGTGTATTTGCTCCTGACAAAGACACCAGTCCTCTGGGGTTAAAATAGCCTAAGATGACAGCTTGGTTGTCTTAAACCACAAACTCTCTAGTACCTTGACAGAAGATGAACAGACCTCTAGAAATTGATGTTCAGAGCCCCCTCGGGCACATGATCTGACTGGATGCAAGTTCAAAGGCCTGCCTGAAGCCCCCAGAGCACTGCCAGCCCACATAACTGTGAGTGTCAGAAGAGAGCACCTTTCCCAAGCATGCTGCTGCTTTACCTCTAGCTATTTATTCCACACTAGGACCCTGAAGAAATGAAATCATCCCTCAACCCCCTCTCTAAGTCAGACTCCAAAGCTACTTTGACCTTTATCACCTATATTTAGTACATCTGAATAATAATATATTATGTTCTCATTGAAGGTCGGACACTCTATATATGCAATATTGGGCTCACACCGTGCTGTAACTATTTTAACTATATTACATCTGTCTAGCTTTTATTGGGTTTTAATTAAATGAAATTAAATGAGCGTATATTTAGATTGAGATAGTATAAACTGACATTCATGCAGATATGCCAGGCTGGCTGTAAGATATGATCTTAATGGAGCAGAGACTTTGCAAACTATTAAACTCTCCCATATAATGAGTATCTATTTAAATACTCTTTTATTTGAAAAACAACTCTGCCCCACTACGGTGTAGTGCTGGAGAGCTCAATTAGCACCTTGCAGGATGGATCAGAGACTGCCCAACCCATCACGTTGCTCACACAGGGTGACTGCAGTCAGGTAAATAGGACTCGGGCACTTGAAATTGCAGGCCCTACTTTATATCAACCGCAAATATAGGATGAAGCCACAAATGTGAGCAGGAGTTAAATCTCTGGCCCATGAGAAGACGTAAACTTCTTGCTCCCCACTCCTTCCAGGGTGGAGCAGAGCCTTGGTGAATCTTGGCATTGTATCACCAGGTCCCTGAAAATAAAACTTCACTCATATTTGGAAGTTTCTTGCATTGAACTGTGGAAACCTCCCTTACTACATTAGAGAGCTAATCAATTTCTTTCATGAGTCTGAAGATGTGTGCTGCTCATTGATTTCTAAAAGGTTCCCTTGACACCTCCCTTGGTAATTACTGTGTCTTCGGCAAGCAGCTAGCTCTAGAGTTTGAATCCCAGGTGAAATATTCAATTGAGATGTTGCTCAAGAACAGCGAATAGGAAGCAGAACTTGGACACACTGACAGGGTTTACTAGTTTGTTTTTAAACTTTCTATCTCACTAAACTTGTGAAGCAGCTGGTAGAGAGGCAGCCAAGTGCCTGTGAAAAGGAGGCTGGAGAACATACAGCAAGTGCATCAGGAGCTGCCTTGCTGCTCATTTATGGTAATTTCTGATGCTGATTTAGTCAGCTATGAAGTGAAACACATCCATGTGCACTTTCCTATTGCTGCTTCCTAAAGCTTCTCAGAATAATTAACAAGTGTGATATTTTCTTTCAGCACAAACAGATCAAGATTAAACCATGTTGTGGGGGAGATAAGCTAAAGGTCACTGGGAAATTTCATAAGCTATAAAAGCGTTAGTATAATTAGCACTCACTGGTACATCAAGGTGGGATCAGGAGTGTCAGGCTGGGTTCTATTTTTGATGAGAGTGATGTCTCATTACCCACTCCCCCAAGTGCAAGCCTACTTCTTACCATCCAAGCATCATCAGATTTATGCAGAGGGCTCCTGCTATAGGGAAATGTGTCAAGATGTTCACCTTGCTAGGAGGAAGATGGTGTTGCTCTGGCAGCAGCACTCATAACAAATGGCTTTTGAGTGCCCAGAGATACATCGTGGCCAGGCAAGGCGGTCTGCCTCTTTTTTAAGCGTGAGACCTTTCTAGACCAAAGTTGTTCCCACTCTGTACTTCCTGTAGGGTGCTGTGGGCTTTTTTTCCCTCAACAAAAGTTGCTGTGTAGTGCTGCTGTGCATTGTTAAATAGCCACTGCAATTCACATTGGGGAGCTGCACTTCATCAGTGAATAAAGCAATGTTTTATTTTCCTTAATTCTCTAATGGGCCTTACAGTCCTGGGAGACTGAACAGTGCAGCAGAAAAACAAGAGTTCCTTGCTAAAATGAGTGCATTCTCAGCCACCCACAAGAACTAACCGCCTGTATTTCAATAGCTAGTGTTTGGCTTATCAAACAAAAAAATAAAAAATAAATGGTATATTTCAAAACTGTGTCCACCTTCCTTTGAAATCCATGGAATTGCTGCTGCTTGGATTTTTCTTTATTCTTGTAGTGTCACATAGCAAGAATGATAAAGACCTCAACAGAAATCAGAGCACTGTCTTGCAGAGTCAACGTAAGGAATGAAGTAGTATGTGACCCCTGATTGTAAAATCTGAACCAGTATCTCATTGTCCTGATTTGCACTGTGCTCCTATGAAAAATATCTGAGACCTGTTGAGTTGGTAGTGAAATGTCTGAGCCTACCAAGGATTTGGGGCAATGTCAAGACGGTCTACCGAAGAAGGAATCCAGGTGATGTTCCAAAAGGCATGTCCACTCTAATGTCTCCTTTAACAAGCCACGATATCCTGCCAGAGAGGATCAGCTCCAAAAACTGTTTTTATATTGTAAAAGAAACAAGCTCAAATCAAATTGACATTTGGGTTTAGAATTGCATTTCAGCATTTCAGGGAAAAAATAATAGTAGCAAGTAAAGAGAAAAGGGAGGAAGAGTGAGAAGGTAGGGAAGGCTTACTTGCTTTGCTACCTTACCCGAGCGGAGCTGCTTGATTCGCCCATTGCTAGTCGCAGTGTCAACAGGCAGGAAGTCCTTGAACCAGGAGATTTCAGGATCAGGGTTTCCGCTGGCAGCACAGAGCATTGTGGCTGTGCGGGCCTTTTCCACCACCTTCAGCTGTGGGCCCATGTCAATGGTTGGGAAGCCAGCTGGGAGGTGGTCTTCTGCAAGAGGGAAAAAATACACAAGGTTAAAGAGAAACGTTCGGGCGTAGCCATGGGATACGGTTGTAGTGACAGCAGTGCCATGGTATAGCATCTGTGCCTCTGCTGGAAAACAGCAGCCTGACTTCCCTACTGAGAAGGTTTTCAAGCCCTTAAAGCACATTAGGCTCTATAATGAGCATTCATTACACCAATAGAGGCTTCCACTAAATTTAACTCCGTTTAAATCAATTGCCTTGGGAAACGTCCATAATTTTCATTGATATGTAAGCTCCATCTATTGTTGTTAATAATTCAGTAAAAGCAGGTATTTGCCTTTTTGTGGGAGGGCTGAGTTGAAGATAACAGACAAACGCAAAGCCAAATAGTTTGAGGCATCTTGAAAAACAACAGCTAAACAATAAAACCCCTTAGAATGGTCCAGAGAGGCCCATTTTCTCTTTTTTTTGACTAGGAACATTCTGTCACACTGGTAGGATAGACTGTAAATCTCTTCTTCATGCCCCCAAATCTGATTCAGAAGGCTTTTAGAAAATAATGAATGTAAAGCTAATGAGCACACTCTGCTCATGATCCGCCTCACCAGAATGTGCTGTGGCAAGTTCCTGGTGCATTTTCTGGGCTGCAGAGAGCAACAGAGGTATGTGAGAAATGGCCAGTGCACATTCTGGCATGTCTTACTGAAAGACTATAAAATGAGGCATCGCTGTAACTGCTAAAACCATTCATACAGCAGGTATGAAAACAGCTAATTGGGTTTGCTGCTGCAGAGAACGCTCAGGTAGGCTGGGTGGAATACACTAGGCAGGCTTCACTGATAAGCCAAGGCATGCTCCAACGTCGTCATTCAATAGCAGCTGCAGAACAGAGTTTGTTTACTCATTCTGTGGCAAGATGTACTGTACTCTGCTAAGCCTGAACTGCAATCAAAAGGACATACTTTCGCAGAAAAAAGAACTTGAAGAACATTAAGAAGCTTTTAAAGTACCAGAAACTCAATTATTTTCAGCATGTTTCTTTTTTCCCTGTTTTAAGGAAACTTAAGAAAACCTCCTCCTTTGGCAAATCCAATTCTGCAAGGCTCCCAGCCCACTGCAGTGTTTAAACAAATAGGACTTTGCCATCTTCTCAAGTCCCAAAGGAGTCTAAACTTGCTGCAATTTGAGTTTTCCTGCTATCGTCACATATCTGGAACCATAGCCCTCGCTCTGACAGGAAGGTACTAGCAATAGGTCACCTCAGGTGGTTCCTTCTACCTGTATTGCCACTCCTGCAGCACACACGGCCTGTGGTGGCAAATCTTACATATTTCTCCCTAAGATCTCAGGAGAATTCCCAAGGCCTTTGACTTGTTTGCAAATCAAGACCCTGTAGCGCAAGGCAAGGCAACATCTGCTGTAAACAAAACAATGCCCTGGAATATTGTTTTTCCATTTAGATGAGAGTGGCTATGAAGCATCCAAGGTTTTCTAAAGGAAAAAAAAACATTTCCCAATGCTTGTTAAAAGCACAAACCATATTTTGTCTCCCAGACCATCCTCCCTAGAAACCTCTCTCATCATAAGCAAACATAAATGGAATTTTTTTTTTTTTAAATGAAAGGTACCATGAAAACTAGTTCTTTTTAATTTGCTCTCCATTGATTTTCAAAGACAAAAGGTACATAGAGCTTAACTGGAATGACACCAGAGCCAGCATTCAATAACAAGCAACAGAAGCACTCAATACTGAGCAACCACAATGCATACTCCTACATGGCTGAAAAGAAACAAAAGAAGGGTACACACAGAAGTACAGCATGGTATACATTGAAAAGCAAAGGAAGATACATAGGAAAAGCAGTAAACAATGACATTCCCTTGGATTGAGGCCAAGTTTGCCTAAAGTGCAGCACCTTGCTATTTACAGTATTGAAAGCAGATGTTTACTCTGGGAAGGCTGAAACCCTGAAGTGATCTAATCTAATCACCATGATTACCATTGACAATCCTTTCTGGTTTGTTCAAGATTTTACAAAGAATGCACTGAGCTAAGTATCACCCAGTTAACTTTGTCCAAAGTCTCTGTGGAGGCTTAGCACATAGCTAAAAGCAAATCTGAAACCAGCATTTGTGCAAGAAATCTCTTCCCATCTGCAACGATCCTTTGCCCGCAGAAACAACAGAGATCAGAAAATCCTTCACAGTGTCTGATCCACAGGTACACAACCAGCCTGCTGCACTGGAGATGCCTGTTCAATCAAAATTAGCAGTCTGTGATGAGCCACAGACCAGCAGAAATTATATGATCTAACCTTGACTTCACCAGGTACAACAGAGAGATGCTGATTGCAAAGACCTGGCAGCAAAGCTACCTCTGCCATACTAGAAAGCTTAGATCAAGCCTCTTCTGGACTCCAAAGAGACGTACAGTGCTGCTCCCATACCCTACACCTTCAGCAAGCCCAAACCATTGTGGAGCCGAGATGGCAATGCTGGGAACTCATCCCCTGGACAGAGGGCACAGGTGACCACCAGGTGATGACCCTCAGCCCCCAGACCCTGTGCTGAGCTGGACACAGACAGGCACAGGCAGGCGTGCAAGGCTTATGCGGTGCACAGTCTTATCCCTCTTAAATGCACACAAACCCCAACACTATAGCAGCAAATGACAGTAGTAGAGAACCAGTGTATCCTGTGCAGTCAGAGCCACAGCAGACTCCCTGGGCTAGCACTGGTACTGGTACAGCCCAGCTCCCACGCATGCCAGGAGATTGAAACCTGCCTATCTTCTGTGGCCACACTACCACCAAAACTCAAGCAAGCTGTGCTGGCATGTCTGCATCTACAAAAAACAAAAACGCACAGGCAGCAGAGATTTGTTTGATCCCTTGTCAATCAAACGTAGAGGCAACTCTGGCATTTAAGAGTAGCAGTGTGCTTCCAGGAGGCTGCAGTCCCAGGTCGCATCGCTGTGTGACGAGACACCAGGGGAAACCTGACAGCCGGTCTCTGACAGCTCCTCAGACACCCAGAGGCCGGGGTTCTCCTGCTATTAGTTCTGGGGTAGCTCCAGGACACCTGCACCGGGCCAAGGTCACAGTGTCTGGAGCTCAAGTAGAAGGATCACCTTCTCCAGAGGTGATCTAAGGACCTCAGGTGCCTGTACCATCGTGAAATGGGGGACGTCAACTACTCCAGTAATCCCCCATAATGTGTGGCTCTGGCAGCCCCCTGAACTCTCCTGGACAAGAGCGGCTGTGGAGAAAACCTGAGCTGGTCACACCACAGAGCACAGCCTGGCACAGGCCCACACCTGCCCTGACAGCAACACTCCTGCAGAGATAATGGGGTTTTGTTCCAGCCTGGCTTGGTGTTGCTGACTTCACTGGGACAGTGAGGGATGTCTCTGTTCAAACACTACAGGCGACGATAGGAGTTCAGAGCTGTTCTTACCTTGCCTTCCCCTCTGGCAAAAGTCTAATCTAGGTCTAATTATGAGGTTCAGTCATGCCTCGGCTCCTTTCAGCCCTTGCTAGCTGTACTGACTTGTCCGCACACGGAGCTCATCAGTAATAGCTATCCTTCTATTCATGCCAATACGTGGATACCCTTATTCTAGAAAATGAGTTTGTCAGCACTTGGTTTTAATCAAGGATAGCTAGTGTGCTTTTAATACACATTAAACCAGGCTATGAATCTGCTTTCAAGTGCAGACTATCTAAACCAGTTTTTCTTTCTGGGTTTCAGATACTTTCAGAAGGGGTGTACCTCAGGTAAGCGTTAGGTTAGAGCTAGCAAAATCTAGGCACAAGCAGGATTTCTTCAGGCATTGTAAGCTCTAATTCCCTCCATGGACTGCAGCAGCAGAAGCAGGAATGACAGAGAAAAAAGCAGAAAGAGAAGAGAGAAGCGGGAAGAAAGGAGAGGGAAGCAGCAAGAGAGGAAAAACCGAGTGGGTTTTGCAATTACAAACAGAAACTTGGAAAATCCATGACCAGGCTGAGGTCTTGCTAGCAGCAGTCACCAAGGAGCCAGGAATGTCCCTCTGGCATCTAGCATGACAGCATGTGCAGAGGATATCTCATACTCACTTGACAGCTCCCTTTGCTAATCTCCTTTCTGAGGTGACAGAAATCTAACCCTCCTTCCCTTACAGCTCTTTTGTGCCACACATTTCCCATCTTTAAGGGAAAAGCTAAGGTAAGAAACCTTTCCCGCAGTCCCAAACCGGAACCGAGACCTCCTTTAGAGCAGCTGCAATTACGCAGCTCATTCACTAGCTCCCCAGAAAACTGCCTTTCTTGAGGATGCTGCCGTGAGACACATACCCCTTGGGGCGTCCTTATTTTCTGCATCACTCCAAATATCAAGATGATAAGGGACATGGAGGCAACTGCAATTTATGTTTTATGAGAAACACGGATCAGCCCCAGCATGGAACGGTACGTGGATAACAGCTGCTTACAGAAAAGGCCTGCAGAGGAGTCCGTGGTGAGCACAGCTGTTGATGGCTGAATCCTAAAGGATTATGCCCAGGATTTTGCTCAAAACTTGTAATCTCACACAGAACAGAAAAGTTGGAGAGGCTGGATATCAGGTTCCTACTAGCACAAACCCCATACAGCACTCACTGGTCTTGCAGCCACACAACTGTGGGTTTGGTTTTTTTTTTTTTTTTTTTTTTTTTTTTTTTTTTTTTTTTTTTTGGGGGGGGGGAGTGTCACACCATGAGTTGGCTCCTGTAAAACCTTCCCCCTGCTACTGTGAACTTCCTCTGTGTCAACATAGGAAACGGTATTTTAGAAATGACAGTGTGAACTGTAAACACATTTATGGAAGTTATTTGTCAAATTCTTCTTCCTATACAAGCCAGGCCTGCTTAGTATCATGAGTCCAATTGCACAGGACAGAACACACGTACCAAACACTATTTCATAGGTTCCCTACCCATTCGGTGGGGCAGGCTGGGATCTCACCCAGTTCAAGTCACCAGGGCTGAACCCATCCCGGTAAGAGGTAGCGGTTTGATGCAATATAACATAGGATGTTGCAGGGGTAACCCTTGTCTACTGACCGACTTGTACTTGATGGATCAATGGAATTACCTTAAAAATTTTACAAGCTTCCAAATCTCCCTTTGAGACACTGAAACGCATTAGCAAACGCAAAATTATCAGTGCAAGGAAGATAGCCTGGGTAGTCGGCAGTATTAACCAATGAAAGATGCAAGCCGGTAAGATCGTAAGCACATCACAATCCAGGACATCTGTTTGCTGAATAAACAGCCCTAATTCCTTCAGCACAGGTTACACAGCGCGGCTATTCAATTACTGCAAGACAATCAAAAGCAGTCGAGCAATCCAGCGGCCCAGAACGGCATCATTTTACATGATAAGAAAACCCTGACACTGCTCTGTTCAGGTTCAACTGAAGCTGCACAAAGAGTGTTTTATCAGCCATTTTGAGGTGATGCTCTCTTCCTGCATCCTCTTTCTTACAAAAGCCCCCTAAGAGGTGCATCAAAAATATTAACCAAATTCGTGGTCTCCAACGGCTGCCCAGGGTTGGGCTACCGCCCATGCGGGGAGTGGTGGGAGAAGGAGAGCATTTGTGTGTGCTCGCTGACGGAGCCAAGTCTCATGCAGGTTAATGAATGCCCCCTCGACTTTGGCACTGCCTTGTAATTGCCTAAGGAAAAGGTGGGGCAGTGAAACCAACCTGTTTCAAAGGCAGCTAAGTCTTAATTACTGGGTTAGTAAGTATAAAACAGTTTCAGGCAGGCAGAAAATACAAACAGTCATCTATTGATGACAAGGTTTTTAATGACAAACTGCTGGTTTTGTATGACATCACGCCAACGTGACATGCTGAAGCCGCCTGCCGAAAATGGGGAGAAAGGCGCAGATGAATGGGTGGGTGTGGAAATGAGCTCCAGAAGGACTTCTCTGTGTCACCATGTAACCACATGAATTACTGCACAAGAGCTTACAGTAAACAAAGTATTCACTATCTTTTAGAAAGATCACAGCGGCAGCAGCAGCAAAACAGTTCACAAGAATCTGAGTCAGTTCAAAACAAAGAAAAGCACTGTAAAGAAAATTTAAGGAAATACGAGACTAGACACGGCAGAAAAGAATAAACTGTCAGGCACATTCCCACCCTGGGGGCTCACGGCATGGGAGCTCACAAGACCTGCTCATTCTAGAGGTTATGAGTCCATAAAACACCCAATGGAGACAGGGCTACCCTTCAAGTGCCAGAAGGGTGCTGCTAACATTGTCATTTCATGGCTGGACAGCAATTATCTCCATTTAAAAGCCACCAATACCTTCTTGGTAGCACAGTTGGCCATTCCCAAGCACCTGTTTATCTCAGAGGGGAGCAGGACAGCTTTGCAGAGAGGCGGGTGCTCCCAGGAGCAAGACATGGCAGCACCTCCCAGCTGGCTCTGACACGGATTCAGCCTGTGCTCCTGCCAAGTCCCAGCGCTGCTTCTCCCCATACTCCCACATGAGTGGCAGTAAGGTAATGCATGGTCGCTGCAGCAACGTGTCCCCTCCCCAGCGCTGAGCATCCTGCATCTGCTGTGCTCTGGCCCCCAGTGCTCCGTCCCACCCAGGGAGCAGCCTTGGTTCTCTGGGCCTGAGGGGGCACTGCATCCCAACAGGAAGAAACAAGTTGTTTCTCCCAGCCCTTAGAGATGCTGTTACCATCCAAACAACCTTCCTTTGTGCCTCATGGTGCCTCTTGACCTGCCACAAGGAACTGGCCAGGACAAAAGGTGCTGCCACAGATGCAGGGCCAGCCATCCTTTAGGCAATATGTCCTCCTTCCCTTTGAGAAGCACTGTAGCACACCACTACCAAATCCCTCCAGGATACACCAGTTACAGCAACACATCACCCATGGCTACCTCTAAGCTTCTCATGGGGTAGCTAATCTACTCTAGATTTAGGCTGGGACACAGAAAAGAGCCAATGCTCTAGAGGCACTGATGGAGGCAACAGCTGTCACACTCCAGCATGGCTGTACCCTAAGCACAGCCCAAGGGAAGGCATGAGAAAGGTCCCTCTGGGGAGAAAGTGCACTTCCACTACCATGGCCTTGCACTCCTCTGATCCAGGGTCTTCATAAACACTGCAAGATGTGCTGAGATGACTGAGTCTAGCCCCCGCTTCAATCGCGAACAAGCAATTCCTCTCTCTCCTTCACAGATAACAGCTTGTGACCTCTGCTTGACGGAGGGCAACACAAAGATGATTAACAGCTGCTGAAGCTGACTCAGAGCAGACCAGAAGTAAGTATTTAGTCACAAACTCAGGCAAATTAAAGGTTGGCACCTGCAACCCACTGTTTCAGTTCTTAGTTTAGGGATCCTTCCTAGGTAATAATAACTTCCGCTCAGTATGTGTCAGCTGTGGAGTCTGCTGTCAGCCAGGAGACCTCAACCCATCCTGGAAGAAAACAATTATTTACATCTTTATCAGATTAGATTGCAACAGTCAGAGATGGCATTTAGAAAATCCCTACTACCACATCATCCTTCAGTCACCCTGTCTACCTCTTCTTGCTTTCCATCCTGGCTTCCTCACAATGACAGTCACGTTTGCAGTCTTGGTCTTAAACTCAAGCTTCTCTAAGACTTAGGCCCAATATATCTAAAAGAGCTAAAAAACTTGAGAAAGAAGATTATAGCAGAAGCTTATGTGGTCAGGCTAAGTAAGCTCTGTGCCATAGGGTAGAGCCTCTCCACACTGACAACAGTCTCGTAGAGTGGTGCAAAGCGTGACGCAAAGCCCCTTAAGAGATGAGGACCACTCTAGACCTCCTGCTTCAAATCCAAGCCCACTATTCTGCCATGAATGTAGAGCAATATCCACAAACAACTCAAAGCCAAAGACACATTGAAACAAGCATTTTCTTGAGAGACCAGAGAAACTAGTTGTTCATGTTAATGAAGTACTAAAAAGGGCTTAGACTGTATGGTACTAAAGTCATTTAAGGGTTCAGAGTATAGCACAGGAGAAACTACAGCCAGAAATGTCAATATTGTGGGTGAGGAAGAGCTTACACACAAATAAAACAGATCATATCTGCGAGATTCCCTGCCTGAGCAAGTGTCCCATTTTTAACCCGTTTGGCAAGAAGAAAGAAAAAAAAATTTTTTTTTTTTTTATTTCCTCCCCCAAAATTACAGCACAATTTCAAGTAGGTAAAAATAGAGTTTTGTGGGTCATATCCAACAGCTGATAAATAAGCCAAGACTCTTTCAACAACTATTACAAAAAACCTCATCAGCTGGAAGTATGCATTGAAAAAACTCACAAAAGTTCTTTAAACACAATGAATTCAGAAAGGTTTTTCAGCCAGCTATTAAGGCTCCATAGTAAAGGAACAGTAAAAGACCACCATGCTGTGCTTACAGGCAGGACTGTGCCATTTGTTGGTACCAACTGTTGAATGTAACCGCCTGTAGAACTGTTTTCAAATCATTGTTTCTTTTTAATATTTTATACTGAGAAATACAACATAACTATTGCCACTGCACATTTCCTCGTGACAGAATATATAAACACACTCCCACTAAAACATACCCAAAACTTCAATCTTTTCAGAGAAAAGCATGGAAATAGCTCTTACTTGTATTTTAAGTCATTTAATAATCCTCTCCATTTTCCATACTACTTCACCTGCACTGATGTGATATGCTATTAGCATAGAGATTTTCATTTTTAAGATGTGCAATCAATAATGCATTTCCATATGCCATTAAATACAACGTGTGGTTAAATTAATGGAGCATCTGACTTTTGATCCATGTATGGTTGGTTGCAGTTCAGTGCAGGAAAAAATGCACGAGAACTGAGTTAATCTGACAGCAGAGCTCTCCCACGCTTTCTAACATCAAGTTTCAGATTAAAGTGAAGCATTCCTGCTGCCACTCAGCTGGAATACTAAATCTGTTCATTTCCACTTCACAGGCCAGAATGCAAGATTTTTGGTCACTTAAACTCCTACTGAAAGGGCTAGACCATGCTAAAATCTGATTTCTATTTAGCTCCTGCAGCCTGTCTGCACCATTGCCAACCCAGTGGCTTCTCCTCTGGGGGAACATCACAGCCTCTCAAAGCAACAGCGGCCAGCAACTCTCAAGCAAAAACTTTAAGATTAGGGATAGGAAAAAGTTGTATGTTTTGACAAAACAAGCTGCTGTAAAAGTCTGCTTTTCTAGCAATTGTTCCAACACGGGAAGGAAAAAGCACTGCCTTTCCTTGCATCTAAGCTACTGAAAAACATTGAAGGGCAATGACTGTTGACTTTTTAAGGATAATTACTGTGATATTACTTGAGAGAGAAAAAGAACTCTTGTCTGTCTTTCACCCTCCCCAAAAGCCCCAAACAAAAACTCTTGAGAACATTCTAAATATTATGGAAATATTAGCTTGGAAATTGAAATTTAAGATTGTACTGGGGAGGAGCTAGAGAATCACTAGAGAAAGCACAAATATGCTCCAGTTCTGCGTTCACAAACTGCCAGTCCTTCAAAAGGAAAATAAAGAATCCCCCCCTGGAAGAACACCCTCCCAAAACACCTCTTTGCTCTCTGATCTCAAAGACTAAATGGAAACTTGAAGGCAACCTCCAATATCGCCAAGCCATGGGATGGAGTGGCTCCGTGATGCCGTGAGAGTTTGAATCCCAAAGCTAGCAATCAAGGCGTGTGGGTGTGGGAAAGGAGGACAAACACAATTGTTACAAAAACAAGGCTCCTCTGCAGCAAACAAGCTGAATAGCACCAGCCCTGGTCCTCAACAGCCTGCTCTGCTCTCTGCCTCCCACGCTGCCTCTTCCCTCACCCTATGCCTTTTCTCCAGCACTATCCTTTCCTGCCACTGTCAATAAATTCTCATGCATGTGGCTGCATCTGCCATTTCCTTAATTGTAGCGACCGGTGTTTTCAGCAAATGCTCAGAAATTGTATAAAAATATTTTTAATGAGTTAGCAAGACAAGTACATAGAATCAGTCCCAGTAAAGGCCAATACAGTAAAACACAAATTAAGTTTATAGTCCAAGGCATTATTTCTTTATAGTATTCAAAAAGAAATTAACCTTTAAGAAAATATTCGCATATTGATATCAAGTACCTCTGTGACTCTATGAAAGTTTCTCATGTACCTTTTCTCAGAGAAATTCTATTTTAAAATGAAACAATAAATGTGAAGTTTCAATGCACTTGTTCTATTGCAGCCAGCTCAGGCATAGAGGGTCAGCAGGCATGGAAATCACTCGAGAATTGTGAGAATGACTTTAATTTAATCTGATCTCCAGACAGATCAATGATATGGCAAATCACTGCTTTCCATTCATAAGTTTTAAAATACTCTATCACAAAAACCATCATGCGATACTGTGCAACTAATGTAATTTACTTGGTGGGGAAGTGACTTTTTATAAGGGGGAAAAACACAGCAAGACTTGACCAGAGTCAGGGACAGAAATATTCTCTTACTATGAGCTTTATGTCTTATATTAAGCCATCACTTTCTAGAAGATCCATTAATTGCACTGGCTCCAGTATCACTTTAGATGGAGCCTCTGGATACCTTAACAGTCTTTCAGAAACCATATGAAGTAGAAAGGCCCCTAGTGAAAGACCCATAGCAAGCCAATGGAGATATGCAAACACAAATAAGGCATTGTTGCCAGACAAGTGATGGTTTTTAATGCTGGGATGATGTAATTGATCAGAGTTTAACAGAGGGCATACTCTTCTTTTTACAGATAGCAAGTGTTGCTGAGGCTCAATATCCTATTTACTGCTTTGCCACAACACCCATCTTTTCAGAAAGATGTGCAATAAAAGGAGTGGCTGACAATTTCAGCCAAGGCTTTAAACAAATCCCCAGTGCAGGCCCTCATGAATTAAAGAGCACGCAACAGATAAATGGAAAGCTGGCAGTGAAACCACATCAAGGCCAAGTGGATAAAAAAAAATGGCACCTCTTGGCTCCTGTGGTACTCATCTTAATATAAACCAAATGCAGGAGATCAGCTGAAATTCCTTTGCTGTTCAAGGAAAATGCATTCCCTAACATTAGACTTATTTGCTGTTAGTCAAAGGTTCATTTTATCAAATGATCACTACGGAAATTGCGAGTTTCCCCACCCCTCTTCCCTGGCACGCGAGGAGGGCTGCAGAGCTCAGTGGCATGGCACTCCTCCTTCCCAGATGGAAGGTTGTGTTTTCCTGAAATAGGGTCCCTACCTCTTCCATCAAAACATTAGATCTACCAGATACAGACCAAGAAAGCTAAACAACCTTCTGGCAGCCTTCAGCTTCACTATGCTGCAAAATTAACTTAAAGAAAGCTTTAAAAGGATTTTTCCCTTCTTGAAAATGGAGAATAGTTGGCCTTGATTTTTTAAAGACAATCTGCAATTTCTCCCACTGCAATATAATTCCAGGTTTCTTTAGGAAGATCCCTGCACTAGCTCCACACACTAGTGGTTAGGAGGAGCGGTCTCCACAGTAGCTGTTGAGGTTTCCCTTATTTCTTTTTCAAATGGGAAATCACAGAAAAGGGGGGGAAGATAGTCACTGTGGACTTCCCAAGACCTTCTCATGCACTAAAGTCAAGGTTCAGGATAAACAGAATTGAGAACAGCTACGAGGGGACGTCATGCTCTTGCCCTGTGCGAGTTTTGTTTCATTCCCGACTGATTGGCAGGCAGCATTTGACAGACAGGGGCTAAAGCACCGTGAGGTTGTAGGTCTTCGAAAACAATTACAGGGGAATTGAGTGCATGAATTGGTTTGTCTTCCTTGCTCTTTTTTGCTCTGAACCATCTTTCCTTCTGTCCCTCACACATACAGATGGCTATACGTGTTACTGCCAGCCTTGTTTTGGTGTTTCAATGCAAGGTATACACGGCTGGGCTTGCAAGAGAAGGTTGTTCCTACAGGGCTCTCAAGGCCCACCTTTCCCTAAAACCCTCAGACGTTTACACCAAGAACTTTACAATCAGGGTGATGTTACTGTGTTCTCCATTTCCTGGTGCGTATAAAGTAGCCAGCCCTGCCGCGGGACACGGCACCTCCACCCTGCTCTGTCGGTACGTGCAGGGGTGGCTGGCTGGCCGTGGCCGAGCAGTCCCACGTACTTTCCCACATTGTCAGCACGGAAGCATTGCATTTCCAGCCTCACGGTCACAGCATGTGCTTTCACCCCTGCTGCCAACTCAGGAAACCACTGCCGCCTCTTTCTTTAACCCAGCTCAGGTTAGACCAGATTTTCTGGTATAGATAACAATTGCACTATTTACATTTAATACACCTAAAGGGAAGACACCCTGGCTTTGCTGGAGCAGATGCCTTAGAAGGAGGCTCAAATACTAAAAAGCATGTAAAAGTCACAGCAGCTTTTGACCTGCTCCAGCACAGTCCAGGTGATTTTGCCTGCACAGACTGCCCAAGCAGCTGACACGCACCGAGCTGCTCACTGCAAGGTGTCAGAAACGATAAAGCAATACCATGGTTTGATTTACTGCCAGGCGAACACCGGCTGGCAGCGACCACACACAGAGAGGTCAGGCAGCACTGTCCTTTATTAGCATGTCAACGATTGCTGCGCTAACATGCTCACGGCTTAGACTCCCGAAGTTGGAAATGTGAACATGCTTGGGTATAACTAATTGGAAATAGGCCCTGAATTCCTAATAACCAAAGTTATCGTCCCTGGGATTTATGCCAAATTAAAGACAATTAATTTTCCTCTCTTGATTATTACACACCTTAATAGCTCTGTCCTTGAGTCAGTTCCATCCTTGATGTGCAGAGCCCTTTAGCTCAGTCTCTAAATTTTGATGTGCGTGAAGAACGGTTAATAAGAAAGTTCTGAATCAAATCCGAGCTACCGTATCAAAATCTCTCATGTTTTACAACAGTGAAAAAAACAATTGGATTCAAAGTCTACTTTAGATCCTAGCTTATAAAGGCATTTGCTGCATAGCCTCTGCACTCTAGTCTTTAGAGGCCTTAAACAATTCCACGTTTCCCTTTAAGATGTTCTTTTAAAATATCACATAGCAGTATATACAGATAATCAGGACTGTTTTCATTAAATGATTTCAGTGAAGTTCACTGGCTTTATTTGATATACAAAAGACTATTTAACCTTCTCCCAAGATACTCTACTGATGTAATTACAAGCAAGAGATGAGGCACAGCTCTCCCAGCTGCGACCACTAACAGGAAAGAAAACTTTCTGCTAAGCAGACGCTGCCATAAGTCTTTCCTAGGGGATGTAAGAGGCAGGTATCTCCTTGCAGATAAGAATACTGTGAATCTTCATTTCCTCAGCTCAGTATACCGTGTACAGGCCACTGGCGTTGGGACTATTCAGCTAGAGGAAAAGTTGAGAGGGAGCGTGTGTTTAAGGTAAAATAACTGCTGGCATTTCTGTTGTAGGCATCCCTCAGGCACAAAGTAACCAAGACCATGTGGTCCTTTTCAGAGTGTCAATAGCAAACCCTGCAGCAGGGCTTACTCCACGGAGGCCCTGAAGACATAGCTGTGATTTTCAGAGCTGATGGAGGCTCAAACTACATGCTCACCTGGGAAGCAAGAGGACACACTTGCCAATGACAGAAGTGGAACAGGCTGAACCGCAGTGGCTCACTTTGCTGAGCTGATAACCAACAAAAAATGCCAGACGGAGACACCCTGCACAATGAATCTCTGATGTTGGAGATGATCACGGGGGCCTCAGGTTCCTTGGGAAAATATTTTCTTTCCTTCCAGAGAGGGGTTTTTAGACCCAGGATCTGCCTGAGGGAAGACAAAGTAGGTCCCTATCCTGTCTGTGAAAACCAACATAGTCCCAGTCTTCTCCAGACAGCGCTCAGTCTCCTCGTGACTGGCCTCATGTCTCAGCAGCTGGAGAAAGATCTTAGGGGTTTCTCTAGGAGACAGAAATGGCAGGAAAACCACAGTCCCATGCAATCTGAGCAGCCTGCTCCCAAGGCTTGCACACCGCAGACGAGGGTCTCCAGCAGACAGTCAGCTGTTGGGATTTTCACCACATCTCCTCCACAGCAGACCTAAGGCAGATCTCTGCAGAGCCCATACAGAGGAAATCATTCCCCGTGACAAAGCAGGAGAGGAATGTCCCAAACAAAGCCATGAATGTTGCCATGTGAGCCATGAGACAGTTTCATACTGTCTGTTGAGTCCTCGATCTAAGGCTAGTATGGCTCTCCAAAGCATTTCACTCCCTAGGTTTCTTCTCCTCTTTCTGCTGAAGCCTGGTCAGGACATACATTTGGTTTGCACCTGCCTAAAGACAGAAAGATTCATCCTCAATGAATGAAAATACTGGAAAAAGTTGGGGAGAGGAAACCTCTAGATAACGCGAGGCAGGGAGAGCATGAAAGCCTCCCCTCAGCTTGTGGCTCATGAACAACCCTGGCCTGCTACAGAACAGCAAATAAACAAAGGTTCACCTTCTCACACATGCAGGCAGCAAGCAAAACAGCAAAATAAATGAGGCAAGTGAAAATACAATTTTTATTTGGTACCATGAGACAACATTACACTGGATACTCTATATATTTTTTCAGAGAGATCTGAAATTAAAATACCTGAGAAACCCTGGTTTGAGAAATAGGGCCCTGCCAGCCTGGGAAGCTGGGCTGCCACATACACAAGCTCTGAGCGCAGACCTTGACACACTGAGAACAAAGGCAAAAGGTTGATTCTTCCCAGCAAACCACTTGCAAACAGAATAAACAGCATCATCTTACATTTACATTGAGAATAGAAATTAAATTAGCAAGTAGATTTTGATCATGAAGTGACCTTTAAAAATCATTGAGAGAAGAAAACATTAGCCACCATTATTTGCTCTGATACAGATCCCTCCTGAAGGCAGCTTTGTGTGCAAAATATTATTGTCAATTTTATTTCACATTTTCAAGCTGCTTTTAAGAATTTAAGGTGACTTATTTTCTCATTTTTTCATAGACAAGCTTTTCTGTCTTCTTTCTTCATATAAACACAAATTGGGAAAAGTACTGTAGCTGTACTTAAAAGAACTGGACAATTTTATGACGTTTAATAACATTTGTAGCTATAAAGGCTAAAAACACTAAGCGTAATGAAATCTCATGCTCTGGCACTTAAGGTATTCTCTTCCTCTTGTCCCACATGCTGAATCATGGAAATAGCGCATGTCAGTATGGGAAGGAGAAAGCCTGTTCTCCTTGGAGACACCCAGAGGGGCTGGCTATGGCTGGAGGTCAGAGTAGCAGCCAGTCAGGCTGAAGGTAAACTGCTATGCCCCGCAATCTCTTCTCGCTCAACTGTATTTATGATCACCATCAACATACTAACAATTACAGCATCCATTGCACAAATCTTTATGAGTTTTCCAAGTGAAAGTGGGCTTTTCTTTCTTCCTGGCTTAAGCAGGGTTATGGAAAGATTACCAAAAATTACACCTGGTTTATGGCTTCAGCAACCACATTTTCCTTCGGTGCTCTCATCGTACCTTGCTGCTTCCTTACTTACATAAAACTACAGCGATTATGCAGAATTCATGTCTGCCTTGTGACAAGCTCTTTTAAAAGTCAATACCATTTAGAATCTGCTTTGACCTTGCATTTTGAGAGACATAATACCATGTATGACTCCATCCTGCACACAAATTCCCTTATTCAAGCACCAAGAAAGACGAGGGTTTTGACAGCTAATACTTTCTCTTAGCATATGATGCTGCATTTGCCTAAAGCTCAAATTAGGCCAGGCTTGCACTTTCAAAATTTGGTAACCTCTTACGGTTTCCACCTTCATTCATTCATTCATTCAAAAAAAACCCAAGCATTGATACAGCTTAATCACTGAACTGTAGATCATGAACCATCTGTTAAAATTATCTCTAAGCCATTTCACCCTTGCAAAGGTTTCAGACATTGGATGGCCCTTGGCCACTTATTCTTTTGCCTTTCACATTTGATATTCTGATTAGCTAAGCCTGAACAATCTACCATGTTATAAGGGACGCCACAGAAAACGAAGTGGCAGTCAGGTTGTACCAGATGATCCAGTAGTCCTTTACGATGCTCAGAACATCACAGCACAGAAGATCTGAAATTCCAGTAGTTTTTTCCAGTTCCCATACACCCAGTTTCAATTCTCTGCTGGCTGCACTTTTGTTCCACTGCCTAAATACACCTAGCCCAAACCTCTTCACTCCATCGGCCCTATGTCTCTCTCCACAATCCAGTTTTGTTGGGAATGGTGGCCCAGTCCACCTTTGCCAGCTTGTTCCTCAGGAACACACTCTTGCTTTCTGAAAGTCTCCTGCTCTGAAGGACAGCATTTCACCTGGCTTCGTCCCTTTTCAGATTGGTCTTTCTAGCATATTTATCCACTTATGTGACACCAGCTACATCAAATACCAACAGCGCGTAATGGAAAAAAGCATAAAAAATACTGTCCAGTCCCAACCATCTGCCTGTAAAGCTCAGTATTCCTACAACTGGCTGTCTCATTATTGTCTGTATCTTAGTCAACAAAAGAAGACTGAAATTTCATATATCATTACTACCTCAACTAGCAGGAAACAAAAAGTTCCCACATCGGTGCACAGGAGGCAGGGAGCAGCCCACAGGGATGTGGGGGTCTCCTTCCCTTGAGCCGTTCAGCTGGCCCCATGGCTGCAGGGATGGAGAGCTGCCCTGTCCCTGTCTGCCAGTTTTAGGAGGGAATGAAGCCCTTTGGTGTAGCATAGGAGAACGCAATTTTTTATAGCACCTGGAACTAAGCAAAGGTGTAAAGAAAAGTAGAAGCAGGCAGAGAGAAATTAATTGCATTTGAGGGCTTGGGGACATCCTGGGAGCAGAGAGTGCCCACCATTGCTCATGGGGGTCATGCATGTCCCTGTGCATCTCCCAGCTGTGAAAAAATTTGCTCTTCCTAGTGCAGAGCAGAGAGATGGGGAACGTTACTTTGAGTGTTTTGAGCAGGCTGCAACAGGCTGTTGCTCTGGTGAGACAGGTTCGTCAGCACTGCCTGACCTGCCTTTGCTGACAGCTACCCGCAGGCTGATCTGCTGAACAGGAGGAGGTGCGGAGGTCTGGGCAAGTGAGCTGGTCCCCCGCATGCCCTGGGGCTGAGGAGATAGAGCACAGCACACGGGCTGCAGCACGTCAGGACCAGGAGACTGCCAGCACTGTCTTGCCTGGGTTTGTATTAGAATTGAACTAAGCGAGCTGATCAGTTGAATGAAGAGCACAATTTGTCAAGCCGACCTGCAAAGTGTGCCCCATCCCCCTTGCTGTGGTATGGACATGCCAGAGCCTCTCCTTGCAAGGAGTGTGCTGCAATCCTGTCTGCTGCCGCTTTATGAAGAGCTTCTCATAAACTTGCCCATTTGCAAGCCGCATGCAGCACAAGGCATCGCTGCAAACTCATAATTAAATTCATTACTCCATACAATTTTAAGCCATTCTTCAAATAATTACAGTAATTTGATAAGCAGAAATCACATAAACCTGCTGCAGTTTTATCTCTCCCATTTGCTGTCTGAAGGAAAATGTGTGAGTAATTAGTCAGATGATAACAGTCTGGGTTATGCAAGCAAAACAAAATTAATATGATCCTTACTAAAAAAAATTTAAAATAAAATGAAACCAATGACACCTTAGGCAGCGTGGGGTGGGAGCGAGGGGAACGGCAGCAGCCAAAGGGAGCGAGAGCAAGACGATGCTGTGCTGGCCACGCTCCCCACGCCTGCTGCGGAGGCAGGATGCTCCCGGGAGCAGCTGACCTGCAGCTAGTGCTCCTCTCTCCCAGGAAAGTCACGTCAGGTAACCTTGGTAACTCCGAGGCCCGGTGAAGGCAGGGGAGGCGGGAGGCGAAAGCTTCCTGCAATATTCACGGGACCATGACAGAACATTCATTAGCGCTCTAATGTCAGGAGGAATCAGCAGCCCAGGCGGCCGCGCCGCCCCACTCCGCTTCTCACCTTGTTTATGAGGTTCCTGACCTTTCCTGCTACGAAGCGGGCAAGTCGGCAAACTGCAGCTCACGGTGCGCTGAGGCACGGGGAGGAAATAGCAATGAAAAATTCACACTGCCGGCTTCTCCGGTGAGCTCGAACTCAGGAATTGAGAACTGGGGAATGCACAACATGCACCGTCTCTTGCAGGCCCCTGGCTGTCCTTTGGGCTCGTCTGCCTCCCAGGCTGCAGAGGTGCCTCCAAGCAGATGCAAATCCCCCACAGGCACGAACACTGCAAATGCCAGGGGACCCACCATGATGCGGTGTGACAAGGACTGTGTCAGCACCCTGCTTTGCAGAGGAGGCAAATGGAGATAAAGAGGTGGGACTGCAGACTGTGAACATGTTGTGATCAGCACAGATCCCAACTCCCTGAGTGCCTCAAGTCCTGCTCCGTCCACACGACCACAAATTCAGAGCTGGAGCTGGCGCGAGTCCTCTCTGCACAGCCACACAATCTCTGAACCCTACTGAAAAACATAAGGTGACTGAAGGGTTAATAAACCCAAAAAGGCCAGGGATGAGTTTTGCTAGAGATAAGGAAACATGGAGTATGCTAGGCTGAAATAGAAATGTGGCCTGGCCACAAGATCAATAAAGAGGAGAAGGCCAGAGCTGTGGTTACTCTGGTGCTTGGATTAAGAGCTTCATTGGGTTTCTGCAATCAGAGCTGATGATCCCACCAAAGGAACAAAGGGAAGGCTCCAGGCCCTCATTTCACAGAGGAGTGAACGAAGAGTCATCAATTTTCTGAAAGTGACTTTATGCCTCGTTAAGACCCATCTAAATTATATACAAGATGACTTCCAAGTAATGGAAAAATGAATCTGCAGACAGTCCTTTACTTTTCTTTTTCCTTTTTTAATTTTCTTTCCTTAAGGATGTGTCTCCAACCAGCCTGAAACCAAACACTTGTTTTGGGGAGAAAAATTCCCATCGCTACAGGGAGATATTTCAAAATTAGCACTTCAGTTTTAACTGCAGCTGCACCTTTCACGCTCCTCTTCTTCCCCTAGAGCTTGGAGCACCCTGGCCAAGAAAAGCGATTCAAGTCCTAAGCACCACACATAATAAGCAATTTATGAACTCAAGCAAGATTAGCTTTAAATACCACACTTTCCAGAGGAATCAATCTCAGTGTGGCAGCTCCACAGATATTTGCTTTTTAAAAAAAAAAAAGATCTTAAAATGAAAGAAATTTCACATCCTTAATTTGGAAATAAAGAAAAGAGTGCTGACTAAGCAAGTTCAATGCAACATAAAAGTGGGAGGAACAATACACTGGGACAAAACCCCCACACATTCTTTTAGCATGTTATTTTACCAGCTGCTAAGATCAGAGTCAATTATGAGTGTGTGAAAGAAAATCACAGAGGCTGCACCTCCTTCCACCACACAGCCATGGCTCATGACCCTCGATGAGGTCCTGGGGCCGACCCGACGGCTGCCCACGCGCTGGTGTGGCTCTGCTGCTGCCCCCCATCCCCAGAGCCGCACGCCATGCTGGGGACAGGCATCATCACTTCATTGTGAAGCTGATTCAAAACTGGGGCATGTCACCAGGAAGGATGATGGATTCACTGCTGCTTGGGATCTTTCAGAGGTGAAAAAAATTATAAAAAGTCTTCCTCCAGTCTGCTTGAGAAGCTGCATCGCTGGTGCATGCGTGTAGAAAAGGGAGTTTGGGCTCATGGCCTTGAGGGTGCTGCCTGGTTTGGGGAGCCAAACTGCCAAGCCCTGGCACCTACCTCACTGAGCAGGCCAGATGCAGGAGTGTAAGGCTGGGCTGCCCCCAGCACACATGTAACAGCTGCGACAAGACAACTTCTAATCAATTCCCATAGCCCGGGGCTTCAGACAACTGTCTGCTTTGCTCAGGGAGGCATTTTATTTGCAACATGTCCGTGGTGTTGCTTCCTTCCCAGCTTTCCTTGATGCAGCAGAGCAGTTATAGGTATACCACGGGGCTGGAGAGAGCAACTGTTGAGGGTTGCACCAGGAACAATCCCATGAAATCTGCACAAAGCTAGGGGATCAGAAATACTAATGGACCTCTGGAGAGAGAAAGCAGACATGGACCGTGGGAGAGGGAGGAAGGGCTGCTTCCCCACCCGAGCAGCCCAGTGCAGCTTGCGGGGATGGCACAAGCCCTTTGCAAACACGCTCCTTGCTTTGTGGGGACTTTGTCATGAGTGGCTCCCCTGAGGCTCCCGCTCTCCAGCCATGCCTGGGGTGGGTTTCCTGTGCAATGACATGCCTGGGTGTATCGCAGGAATATCTGGTGAGTGCCCAATATGTGAGGACATTAGGACAGATAACCTAATCTCCCTTCTGATCTCACACTACAGATACCTCAGGAGTCTGCTGACACAGCAAAACTGGCAGCTAACTCTGCTATTTCAGCTGTGGGTTTCCACTAGGGTCTCTAATCAATAAGAACAAATCAGGCTGCAGGAAACCACCGCTGCCATTTTCGCTGCTTTAACCAGATCTGATCCTGTGTCCCTGCCAGAAAAGTTAAAAGCCCCAGCTCGGGTGACAGCAGTGAGTCCCTGGCAGCCCTGGACAGGGCCATGCCGCCGCGCTGCCGCAGCCTCGCAAGGTGCTGGCCCTGCCGCCGTGGCTGCCGCTGGGCTGGCAGGGCAGCTGGCAGAGTGCTGGAAGCCTGTGGTGCTCCAGACATTTGTCACAATTATTGGGGATTTATGAGGACAGGGATCCTGTCAGTTGTCTGTAATTTCACTCTGAATGATACCCCCTCTCTGTAGGCGGTAGTCTATGAATTAAGCCACCCTGGAGGGAGAAAAGGAGATGTCCCCATTGAATGCCTCTTTGACAGACACGTCACCTAAATAAGCTCTTCTGCCCAGCTCCCCAACGCCCGCTGCGGGCCTTGGAGTAAGTCAGTGTCCACAACACCCAGCCCAGCAGCGTGTCTCACAGCGCTGTGAGGGGATGGCTGCTGGGCACCAAAGACGGAGCCCAGCCCTCTGCAAGCTGGTGCATACCCCATCATGGCTACACTGGAGCTGTGCACAGGTACTAAAACCTAACAGAGAGCACAGGGATCTGCATTAGCTGATTGTCTTCATACAGGATTGGCAGCTGCAACTACTAGAAGCAGTTGTCCATACAAATCTGTGAGCCAGCAAAAGCAACACCCCCAAAAGCATAGCACAAAACACTTTAGAAGAGGAGGGATACCAGGTGGTAAGGGACACATTTAATCGAGACGCTACCTGCAGCTGTCCCATGCATACACATCCAAAACCCACACTGCCCTGCTTCAGTTTGCCTAGTACCGGTTTTGTACTACAGTAACACAGCAAGCGCTTTGCTCCCTTTGCTAATTACAAAGACTTGGCTCTTGGAATGATACCTGATTGCAGGCAATGATTTTTGCTAATGTAATAGCTCATCTTTTCCATACCTGAAACTCTGGAAGAAGGAAATACTCCAGGGGGAATACATAATGTAGCGGGAGGCATGCCACACACCTCTTTCTATGAAACTATAATCCCAAGGCTTCACAGCTCACACAGTTCTACTTACTGTACTACAGAGGCACTCTTCACACTAGCAGAAATGTTGTGGAATTCATTTCATAATCATAAAAAACCTTTTTAAATAGGTGTTTTTAACAGTTGCACTAGATTTTCTAACATTTTTGTTGTATGGCATCACAGTAATTCTTTTTGTGGGGCTACACAGTGAAGAAAAGAACGGTACCATTATTGATGCTCTTTAGATCATTAAATTTCTATCTTTTAAAGCAACCAATTCTTGCTAATTAATGTTTAACTTTTCATAGATAATTATATTAATTCTTATACCCATTATTCCATGTGTGTTTTCAACAGTCCTGAGTTTCAAGAGGACATCAGTATCACCACAACCTCCCATGGGATACTCATTTGGGGACATTAATTTTGAATGTCCTACAGCACCTACAGCAAAACCAAATTCCACAAATCGTATTTCAGCAGTATGTATCTACCCAGGGAGACTGGCCAGTGACTGCATATTTATAACTGTAATTAACTGCCCTGTTTTCAAGAACCACCTTGTACAAGGTACTGACTAAGGAGAAATTTTGAAGGGAATCTGAAGTCAAATAAATATGTATTTTGGAGATAGAGAAGGTTGTACACTCTCACAGCTTTCCTAGAAAACTGTATCTCAAAGCATTCTGGCTGCATTCCCCATTTAGTAATCTGTATTTGAGTACTTCTTAGAGATTGGCTGACTATATTTAAAAATATTCATGACAACAATTTTTTTGAAGCTGAAGGAGCTCCAGAGCATCCCTGGCAGTCAGAGCTTATAAACTGCAGCAGGGACATGGAGAAAGCTTGCAGAGTTCATAGTGCAGGAGAGGGAAAGCTGCTATGCCAAGGCAGCACACGCAGCTTATTAAACACTGCAGGTCCAAAGAGAGTGGGCAGGACTGCCAGTCCTGAGTAATGCACAGCTCCATACGAACAGGATTTTAGTACGTGCTACTGCCTAGTGCAGCTTCTGCCCATCACTGCTGGGCATCTACAACAAAGCTGCTGCCTACTCCCCATGCAGCACATCTTCAAATGCCCAGGGAAAACTACTGCCCACTATGCGTGCTCATAAAGAAGCTCAGGCTGTGGTTACGGCAGGTATTTGCAAGTGTTATGAGTAGCTCTATAAAAAAAAAAGTCAGTCAAGTGCCCGTTGTCTTTACAGACAGCTCTTCTTCTTCAAATTTCGCTTGAGCTGCATATGGCTCTTTACAGAGCCACTCTTTCCTAAGCATCAGGGCTGTGACAACCAGAGTCCAGATTTTAACACTTCAAACAATTCAACGACCACAGAAATTTCTGCTAATGAGGAAATGTGCCAGTGTACTGTATCATTTTGCAAGGGAGAAGGAGAGAGAGTAGAAAAGAAGGTCTAGGCAAGGCAGTGACTGAAGGAAGAACTCGTAAGGACGGGCAGGCTGGGCCAGGTGGGCTCCTGCAGGCTTTAAGCCCAGAAGAGTCTCAAAGATGCTATTCAGCTCAGAAGGTGGAAATGGTCATAGCTGCCAGTTTGCTCCACAGGCTCTTTACGGTGGGACTGGACTGGATGTGAGCAGAATTGACTGGACCGGTTTGGTAAATGTCTCTGGAGAGGAAGTGTCTAACTAGGCACAAAGCTCAAGTAACACAGCAGCTACACCATACCAATGACTGCGCACAGACAAGCTATGGGACGCAGCAATGCCAGGACGGAGGGAGGAGGTCCTAATACAAATGCAGCCATCCCCATTCCCCTCAGCAATCATCCACATCATATATGAATCCCAGAAAGCATTAAGCCAGTAAGGAAATGCAGACAGAGGCAAAAAGTAATAGGGTCCCCACCACTAGTTTGTTTTGCTTTTTTAACCTTGGGGAAAAAGGGCAAAGACTTACGGTCAGGCAACTTTACAAAGATAGATAGTATAAGGAAGAAAGGAATTTCATTTGTTTCATCTAAACCCCCCTGGGCAGAGCTAGCATTAGACTTAAGTGAAGTATGCCACATGCCTCAATGGGAAAAAAGCAGATGGTGATGATAAGAGGACGAATATTTCTCCTTCCCATCTCCAAGTGCTCCATTTATTCCTAACTAGCTGTTTCCTGCTCAGCGCAGCAGATACTGTTCTTTCCCGAGCACAGCAAATCCTGAATGCTGTGCCAGTTCAGATTCTGGGACCAATGGGGTCTGGGTCTTGGTTCCACCAAGTGTGAAAGACCCTAACATCTTTCTGCATTTTCTAGCTACAGTTCGCAGTTACAGGAGACCTACAACAACTTAAAGAAAATAGCTTGCTAATGAATAATGAGCATAGGAAAAAGGGTGAGCTTTGTGTGTTCTTATCTAAAAATAGAACAGACACATGATTAGTTGTGAGCCATTTCCAGGGGAAAAAGGGAGATACCAAAATCCACACAAGACAATTGTGGTTACTGACATGTCAAACAAGGCAATGTCAAATAACCTGAGAACAACACTGCTGGCACAGGCCAAGCTTAGTCCACAGCAGTGCTCCTAGAAGCCACCCAACTCAGGTGAGAAGAAGTCCTTCTGCTAATGGAGTATGACTGGCAGCAGGAGCTGATGAACAAAGTTATGTTGCTTGCACCATCTGTTACCTGTCAGCTTTTCCACAGAGTTTGTTCTTGGGTAGTGTGCAACCGGCCAAGCTGGAGGATGGATCCTTTAGTTTAGTCAAACCTTTAGTTTATGCCAGATGTGCTGGCAGCTCTGTGCTACATTTTCTTTTCCTCCTAACTGACAGCTGAGGAAACCTGACAGCATCTTCTATCAGCTGCTGCGTTGCAGCTACATCCTTTCCCACTCTCAGGACTGCCAATTTCTCTCCAGTAACCTTGAGATTCATTTTCTGAGAAGTTGATGACATGCAAGCCCTGCATCCACGTAGTCCATCCATCCCTGCTCTTGTTTCCTGAAAGAGCTGTCTTCAGTTCTGCACCATATCAATGGGCTGAGAATCAGGGTTTGCTGTTAGTGGTCAATCACTAGCAGACCACAGTCTCAAAACGCAGCTCTTCCCTTTCCTTTACTTTGACTCTACTGGAAAGTCCCAAACCGGCACTGCACAAAAAAGCTCAGCCTTGGTTTCTGAATCTGGTTTTACAGTAACCTCCCAGGACCACCGCTGAGACAGTTCAATGGCTCACTCTCACCTGAAAGAGAAACATCCACTTTGGATGTGCTGGCAGGACTCATGGCATGTTGATCCAGCAGCGTGAGTTTCAGTACAGCTACCATCTTTCTGAGACCCCAAAGCAGGGACTTTCCTATAAAGGAATTTAAGTTGCCATCTGATGCAGAGTTGAAATTGCAAGGCAGAAGGACCTAGTTAACCTTGTGATGGAAGCCATGTGCCTTCAAAGATAGAGAAGAAGATTTGCTGCTAATTCATATGATTGCTTTCTGGGTTTTTCCTCCATGCCACCCCATTGGACATTACTTGTCGATAAGAACAAATTTCAGTTCATTCACACTTCAAAATAACCTGAGTGAAAATCAGCTCTTTGCCGTTTTCAAGGAAAAGATCTAACCAGAACCACAAAACTGAGTTAATCCAGAAATTACCTGCTACATTTCCAGGTAAAAATGATAAGACCAGAAAAAGCATTTGGTCACCTCGCCTGACCCATGGTATCAGACAAATTCCATGCAGCAGTCCTTCACACTCTCCTTCTGCTCTATTTCCACCTGCGCTGGGCTGAAAGGTCTTGCAGAAAGGTGTTCAGCATCCGATAACATCAAGAGATAGAGAAGCCAACACTTCCAGTGGCAAATCAGCCCCACTGTTGGAGATCTGAGCCTTATTTCTGCTTGAATTTCTCTGGTTTCAGCTTCCAGTTATTGATTCTTGTTCTGGCTCTGTCTGATGGATTAAACAGTCATTCTTCGCAGCCAGCGTCTTCTCTCACTTTCGGTACTCATACTCCACAAATATTTCACCTCTTGCTCTTCTTCTTTCTGGTAAGTGCAGCACACACAGCTTCAAGTCTTTTGCTGCATGGAATATTTTTCCATTTGTAGATTAGTTCTTGTGGCCTTTTATGTACCCCATATTGTAGTTAGGGCCTGCATTCCTCGTTGTCAGAAAAAAATATAGGCATGTAAAACCTTTGTTACTGTACTGTACTTGTCCTCAGGGTAACTTTGGGCAGAGCAACAAAAGACAAGAACCATCTCTCAAAAAAAATCTGTATTCCTAGGAAGAATGGCTGACCTCTCTCTCTCATTTGTACTTACTTCCTTCCTTCCCAGCAACAACCAGCAATAACTTAGCTCTTCTGTCCCTGTCTTCTACAGCTCCTACACTTACTTGACATGCACTTCACATATAAATGAAGCTCACTTGAAGGCTGGGATGAAGAGCAGTCCACGTAGGAAAAAATCAATTATAAATCTAGGTCTATTTCTGACAGTTTAGTCTTTCACAGAAAATGTTTAGTGAGGGTATTTTTATGAAATATAATAAATGTAATTCTTACTACAGCAATTTTGGTTTGTATATTATCAGTCCTGGCAAGATTTCAGGCATTGCTAGTCATAGTCATGGTGCCAGCTCTTTGTCCTTGAGGTAAGGAATGGCTTGTTCTCGCTTTCCATTATAAGAGCATAATGTGACATTTGTATAAGCAGCATGAGAGGAGATCAGTGTTTATCATTAGCGTCCATTAGACCTCTGCAACTCCTGCGACGACTCAGGTGAGAGGACAGTCTGCCTGTTGCCCATGCTGGAAACCAACAAAGCACCATGCAAGAAACTGTCCTGGGATGCCAAGTGCAGTTGTGAGGTCACACAGCTTGAGGCACACTGGACCATGCTGGTGAGAAGGGACATCCAAGCAAATGGCATGTTTGAAACACTTGCTTTACCTGCAGCATGTCAGACCGCTGGAAACCAGCTGCAGCCTCTGAAGATATTAATCTTGTTCTGAAATTTACTCTCTGTGGAACAGGATGCACCCCAAGAACTTACCCCACATGACAGTAACATAGTGCATATGGGGGAAGGAGGGATCATGCTAAAATAGCAGGCTTTGTATTTGTGTTTACAGGCTTTGGAGAGAGATGGGAAGAGCACTCTAGGTGTGCAGGTCTAGGGATATCAGGCAAGCTGTGTGCCTGGGGCAGTGCAGTTGAAGGCAACTTCTCCACCAGGGAACAAGGCAAAGGCTGATGGTACTGGCACAGCCAAAGAGCTAAGAAAGTAAAAGGCACAAACTCCCCGAGAGGAGAAGCTGTGTGAGATCTCTGAGTGCAAGGCCCAACAGAGCAAACTGGATGAGAAAGGTGAAAGAAAACCAGAGCAGGATCTGAAGAGGCACCGATGACCTCCTGACAGCAGGGGAACAAGCCTCTGCTCCAGTGATATCTTGATTATAATGGCAACTTTGACCACAACGGACTGACACAGTTTCACACGCATTTAGCATCTGAAGGAAACGCTGATTGCAGAGACTTAAACCGTTCATCCCCTCTCCAACTTCTTCTGTTGAAAAGTAGCCCCGGGTTCAACAGAGACAACAGTGGAGCCAACATGCAAAGAGGAGGGAGGAAAACTTCGAGCAGAAATCTAGCAATCAGGATCATCATGACAATTTCAGCTAGTAATTAGTAAATGGAAAGTTAATTATTGCTACTCCCCCCCTTCCTTTCACCATGGCTCACCCAGCTGTTCATAAATTGATAACCATAGAAATGAGCGTGAGCAGAGCCTGGGTAGTTGGTATTCATGCAATATCAAAGGAACGCATTTGCATTCTTTGCCAGAAGAATCAATTTACCTTGATTGATGATTGAACTTCAATAAGTTCTTTAATATTTTGGTCATTAACCGTGATGCCGTAACAGTGTCACCAGAGTCCTATTGTATTTCACACCATGGCTCTTATTAGCTGCACTGTGTAATATGCCTGAACTTCTAATTGAGCCCTTTTAAATATTGATAATCAACATATTTCAAAGAGGATCCTTCGAAATAAAGCTCAGCCTGCCCAGAACGCTTTATGAAGGCAGTGATTCCTGTCACTGGAGAGGCTGGGCAGTCCTGGTAGATGGCACAGGGTGCTGCTCAAAACAGCAAAGGCCTCCCCTTCTTCTTACTGTTTGTTTTGTCATCAGTTCATTTTTTTCGTCCCAATAACACTGAAACATTGCTTTCAACTACAAACTCTGCTCCTGCTTCAAAATGACCTGCAGTAATTTCATTTTCCCTCTTAGTAACATTTCAAAATGAGATCAGCAGTAATACTTCTCTTTATGCATCGGGCTAAATGTAGGCAGATCTAGACCAACCTTCCCAATGATAGATATATGGCTAAAGTCAAAGAGCTAGAGGCACTTTAATGTGCTATAAAAGGAAGTAAAACAAAAAGATGACATTGTTGGTATTTTGCAGCTGAAAAATAATTGAAGAAAATCAAGAAACAGTAGTTAATGCAAGCAGCAAAAAGAAGCTTCAGGGCACTGAGTAGGTGGTCTTCAGTTACAACAGCAACCATAGCATGGCACTCCTGTCCTTACTTTTATTCTCCTAAGCAGTGACACACTGACTATTTACTGTCAGGAGAAAGTGTCAAGCTGTTCCTGCTACAGATACGAATGCCAGTGATGCAAAATTGGTCCCCATGCACCAACTCCCGTTTGTACCGGAACAGCATACCCCAAGCCTATCAAAGTTGAACCTATGGCCTAAAGAGATGGCAGATAGCTCAGGTACGCATCTGCTGAACTGAGTTAACTCACTAGCAAGGTAAATTAGCCTGTGCTTTTCTCCACGCTATCAAAACAAGATCCTTTTTGAGAGCTAACGTGAGCACTTGTATACTGAATCCCATCTTGTGGTGTAGGTGTATCCTCAGCTTTACAAGGATACAGCCAGCTTGCTTCCAGTCGCACGTGAGCGTGGCAAGAATATGCAAGACCAAGGGAGAAGCTGATAACATTTCAATACTGTGTTCAGAGGTGAGACGATTAATGAAACGGAGATAGCAGTGCATCTATTAAAACGAGGGCACAGTGGGAACCTGCACTCTGTTCCTACTGCACCAATTGTCTGTTGAGTGGCTGGTAAGAATTAAAATTGTGCTGTCAACAGTCTAAGTCTCGCATGATTACACACCTTTAAAGCCAATCAGGAAGAAAATAAATTCAGATGCGTGTGGCAGGAGTTGAATAGGGAAGGTACTACAACAAGCCTCCATTACCTCCTAAGAGCTGGGCAAATACTAATCACTACAAAATCTCTTGACAAAACTAGTGGCACGGTTCAGCCTTTCCAGACACACAGAAATACAGAACATGTGTGCAAGGATCACGGGATCTTCCCACTCATGCTAGACAGCATACCAAAGCATGCCTCACTTCTCCACTGGCACTATCACGCAGATGATGCACCGTCCACAGCAGAAATCCACCAAATGTGGACCAAGGGCCTTTCCTGGCCTGATGACCTGCTCCTGAGGCTACTCTCACAGGAGGGTGCACCCTCTGTGGTGCACCTGACTTCCCTCAGTCCTGGCAGCCTGCGAAGAGTAGTCAATGCCAATTGCTATGAGCAAAACGAAGAAATTTCTATTTTATCTATGTGTTCTTTTCCCCCTCTGGAACAGTTCTAATTCCTCCCTTATCCAAACCTGCAAGAGGTGGTTAGAATTTTTTTGTAAATTTGTTGTTTGTCTTTGGTATTCTCTGATGAGAAAGTATAGCTGCAAAGGAATTCTTACCTTTGCATCTTTTGTTTTTGCATCTCTGCATATTAACAGAATATTCAATGAACTCATTTAACACTTCCCAGTGATCTACAAATAATCCTTTGTGTTTTTGAAATGTGGCTATAGGCAGAAAAAATGACTGCATCATTTTTTTAACGTAACTGTTCTGTTCCTTGTGTGTGATCAGTCACGTCTGCTCACTACATTAACAAAAATGAAGCTAAACATCTTCTTATCCTATTGTTTTGCAAAATAAATGTAGCTCTAGGAGAGGAAGCTGGCATCTATTCTGGCTCATACATCATTAATAGAATTACATGCAAAATTTTGAATTACTGTATCGCTGAACTAATATCCCAGTTTTACTCCCTGTTTTCCACTGAGCCTGTAGTGGTGGTAGCAGAGAGACCATCACCAGCGAATTCTCATTCTGGAGTCAAAAGACTTTCTTCTTCACTATCTGCAGTAAAAGGTGGAAATAACAAAAGACACACACACACCCCCCTCCTTCCAAATAAGATGAGCTCTGTAGAAGTACGGCAGTAAAAAAGCAAGCTTTTCTAAATAGTCGGCATGTACGTCCGAGCAAAATGCTTTAAATAGAGAGACAATGGATTTAGGGAGATGCACTCCGAATCCAGACACATCTCCAAGCACGCTGACATGACAGTTTCTCTGAAGCACCTTACTATCGAGGTGTTCACACACTGCGGCAGCTGCCAGAGGTGACAGCAAGATGGTTCTTGATTCAGCTTATTTTGGCTGAGCCTGTGGGTGACTTCGACCATATTTTCTCCCAGGTGCTGCTGCATTAACTGTATGAGGAATGCACGAGGCACTGAAGCTGACAGAGACTTATAGCTCTGAAATAGAGATAGTTACAGCTGCACATACATGCTTCCTTTCTTATTAAGGAAGAAAAAAGTGCTGCTATTTACCCTGTTAAGATCCCTAAAGCAATCTCTCAGTCAGCCTCAACAGGCAGGATGCCTCTACTGTGTCCTGCCTGGCCCTCTGAGCTGCAGCATACCAGAGCAGCCCATGGGCTCCCTTCCCCCAGGGAGTGCATCCTGCCATTAGTCCAGGAGTTAACTTGGAAAGGTCACCGCCGAGTCTCATCTCTCATTTTCCCACGAAGCCCTTGGATTACCTCCCCTTCCCGTGTCAAGTTCTCCTGCAGCTGATCACTCGAGCAAATGAGCCTTTCAGTGCAAGGAGGAGGCTCAGAATCGCATGCAAAACCACAGGAGGGGACGAACTCTGCAGGGCTGTGGTCTAACTACACAGGGAGGGCAGTCCAACTCAAAGGGACCATCCTGGTGAGGTAGATTAGCCTCAGTAAGCAAGACAAGACAAAACTTGAGGAGCAGAAGATGCAGTGCCAAGAAGTGAGTTTTCAGATGTGCTAACAACAGCAGCAAGTTGTTGCCAAACAGAACGGTGATTTATCCAGCAAGTCTGCTTTCACACAGGCAGACTCAACTATCTAGACAGACTTTGTTTGAGGATATGGGGAAAAAAAAAGACCCTTTGGCTCCAGCATGAGTATGAGCAGACACATGTGTGCGCATGTGTGTGTGGCAGTGAGAAAACAGTTACACTCAGAGTGAAGATTTTATCCCTGATTTCTTCAGCTGAAAACCACCACCACTTATTTTCTCCTTTGGTTACATCAAACTTGGCATTTTAAAAGCTTGAGGGTTTTTTGTTGGGTTTGTTTTTGCTTTTTTTCTACTTTAAACTGAGCGTTGTTTTGAATTTGTTTTAAGATGAATGTTGCTTTCATTCCCATCACTGGTTCCTAGACTGCATTTCTGAGCCTTTGCTGCATTCTCACTACGTTTAGCACTTACTAGGCAATTATCACTGACTCAGGTAGAATGACGGCATTTTTACAGTTCAAGCACACAGTTCTGTATTTCAGGGAGCTGATTTTTAAACTACTTAAATGTTAATAGCATCCACCTAATTGTACAGATCAGAATGTCACCAGCTAATCCTTGTGCTTTCCAGCTGATTTCTGTCAGCTGCTCTTTTGCTTTAGTTATCAATGTCAGGATATATTTTTGATCACAATTATTAAGGTGAGATCAGAAATACTTTTATTTGTATTCCTAGGTGCTTGCATCTTTCTGGTTTTAAACCTCACCAGCCCGTCTTTTGTTACACAAGCAGAATCTCAAAGCACTGTTAAAGCATCACAGGGTGGAATTCGTTTTTACTGCAATCCTCCATTTTCAAAACAACTAGTACATGATTGCTACCATTCTCAGGGGAAACCAGCTTAAATGTGTGTCCATATTCCCCCCGCATTTCAACTCAAAACATTTTATAGCATCCAAAATATTGATGTGTGAGAGAATTGAGGAATGTCCATTTGGGATCACAGGAAATAAACCACCTTCCTCTGCCTTCTCCCAGGTTCTCCTTTATGTTTGTTAAAATGGAATTTAGACTTAAAAAAAAAAAAAATCCTCAGACAGTTTCAAGGCTACCATAGCTCTATTACACCACTTTTGCTGTACAAGAAGCTATTTCAGCAGAAGGGTATGAGGAGTTCCTTACAAGCCAAAGTATACTGCTGTAATGGGAAATGATGAGGGAAAATGGTTTCAAAGAAAATCTATTACTATTCCCTTGTGATGGCCAAATAAAAGAGCAAATGCTATTGCCATTGAGTCACAAGGAAAGTGAAATTAAAGAGACTTCTGTTAATGTGCAGATTTTGACATGCAGCTCCCCAAAAGGAAGGGGTACAGAAATAGTAACTGTCATACAGTCATTTATTAATAGCTAAACTCATTATACATCTGCTCTGTGTAGACAGACTCTCCCACCAACTCAGCCAGCCTGGTCTGTGGGAACTGGGAGGGCAGCATGGCTCCACTATAAAACAAGCAGTTTAAAACAAAACAAAACAAAACAAAACAAAGCTGGTATGCAAAAGTGGAAAGGCATGACAGAAACAACACAGGACTAAAACCAGAAAAAGCAGCATAGATGAATCAAGAAAGTAGAAAATCCAGAATGACTTAATGCTGCCATGAAAGTTCTGGGAAATAAGGAGATAGCAGAACTAAATAACAGAAAAGTAGGTCTGATAAATAAGGGAGAATAGAGCACCATTTAGGATTTAAGTGCTTGAGCTGCTCAGCACTTTTCCAAAAAGAAGTATAGGAAAGAAAACTCAGCTTTTAGTTTTAATGCCAACGTGTTATGGGAATTAGCTAACAAATTTACTGTATCAATTGCAATTATTTTTTGCAAGTCTATAGAGAGCTAAGCCATCCGAGAATCAGAAATGCAACAGAACCTACTGCAAGAGGCGGCAAAAAGGGTGATCTGGGAATGGCTGCCCCGCAATGCCAAAACCATAACAGAACAAATGCGAGTGACAAACCCGCCTATGTTGAAGTGCCAGCAGGAACCCAGGACTCACCAGGGATGCAAAAACAGCAGGTGAGAAGAAATAAACCCAAGGTTTTTCTGTTGGTTGGATTACAGAGTCAACAGAAAAGTGTGCTATGGCACTTCGTAAAAGCCCATCCCCAAAACTGAAGCTGACTGGGATTAAATCCTGGTGGAGACGTCTGAAAACTTACTAAATGTCCATAACTAAAGGGTATGGATAAATGATAACATGCTACCCCTGAGACTGGTGTTAGGGACAGATCTTATTTAACATTTTAATTAATCTAGGAATAGGGAAATCATTGCTAGTCACATGGGGAAAACCCAAGTGGCAGGTTATAATTAACCACTAACCCACCCACAGACTGATGGGAGGAGGAAGCATCCGGAGTCTTCTATCCTGGTAACCTACACATCACTTATATTTTCCTTAAGATTATAAAATGCTTCAGAATATACTGTATTTTTCACCCTGCTTGTTCTGACCACGGCTCTGACTTCTACTGTCAAAATATACTGCAATGAGAAATGAGGCAGCTTATATATTTCACTTTGTGTCTTTAGCTGGCACGTAGCATTGATACAAGCTCTTAAAGAATTCACTGAATTGGTCAAACGTCAAGATGCAGCAACATTTGTATCTTGAATTTGCAAAGATGCAGGGCTTCTTTTTTGATGAAAAGCACCTGTAAAGTGTGGGGTTATTGTGCTCCCTTTTGCCATTTCTTGGATAAATGTCATCATTTTTAATGCTACCAATCTTCTTCTATAGCCTCTGGGGGAGATTTTCTACGGTGAAAAAATGGCTTGTAGGTGCTTAATTCCCATTAAAAGCTACTGGGGAGATAAGTACCAAACTGCTATTGGAGCCTTCGGGAAAGAAGTCTTCCTCTAAACCATTGATATCCACCCTTTCAACACCTGAAATATTATTAAAACAAGCGATGTTTGAATCCGCAGTGAAATCGCTTTGTGGCCCGAGAAGTAGCATTTTGACATCTCTGTGCAAGTATGCAGAATGAAGTGTGACAAGATGCACTCTAATTCTGCTTTTAAAAAGATCTCTATTTTAGGCAATGTAACATGAGAAGGTGGATGTGTCATCTATCTGACTCAGCAGAAGTGTCTCATTTAAAAACTCCACGGCAAGTCTTGACTGGTATTAATGAATACTTGCATTTGGTTTAAAGGTGAAATATTGTGTACATAAAATTCAAGAGGATAGAGGCCATCAAAGAACAAAAGAGCTCTGGCCAAGAGCTCTACTATTGCCAATATTATTCCTTCTTTCTGTGCTGCTGGTCACCTCTCTTGTGTTGATGTTTCCAAGGGACCCCTTGCTCTGGATGCTTGGGCTCTGCTCTTCTTTTGATGGCTTCAATAGAAGTTGTTAGCCCTCATTGCCCATCCGTGGGGAATATGATCTTTGTCAGGGCATTTTACAAGCGACTGGCGCTGGGAACCAGATATAAAAAACTGGTGGAAAATACACAAAAAGGACAGGTCATACGGTCTGGCCTGTGAACTGTTTCTGCACCCCAGGAAACCCTCACTACTACCTTAAAGTTTCTCCTGTGACACTATTCATCAACAAATCTCAATGGTTTTACAAAGAGGGTATACCACCGTCCCCTTTGACAGACAGACTTGGAGCCCTGTGAAAGAAAGTAATTTTGTACAGTCGCCCAAGAGATCTCTTCGGGAGCCACAAATAACCTTAATGGTTTCTGGGGACCCAATCTGAGCCTCGGGAAGAAACAAACAGCGTTTTGGGTCTCTAGCTCTCTACTGGGTCTGCTGGGAAGAGGGCCGCTGTGATGGCAACTCCTATGATGCAAAAGGTAGCACCAGCTGGAGCAATACTGAGGTAACAAATTCATTTCAGAGAGCTAATGCAGAGAGATTCGCTGGTAACTTTTAATCAGTAGCAAGTTAAGACAAATTGGAAGCCATGACCTACAAAGAAAGGCTCTGCAAATCCCCCTGCCAGCCTCCTGCGATGGCTGCTCCCCTGGTACACAGCCTTGATAAATGGATCCTTTTGCAAGGTCTAATTCATTTAATCATCCCCTCTGCTTGCATTAACCACTTCTGCAAGGGTATATTTCCTGTGCACATTGCTTGAGTTAGGCCAAAAACCTGGTCTTGTTTTCAAATCCACATTCACAATGAACGCTACTAGTCTAAGACTTCTATTCTTCCGAGACCTTTTCAGTTATAAGCACTGTGAATAATTCTTTTCCTTTTTCTCCCTGCCTGCTATAGGGCTTCCTCCTTAAAGCACAAAACATTTTTGCTTGCTGAATTCTCCCCACGCATCTCCTCCGTACACAGTGAAACAGCCTGACACGATGGGCTGTGTCGAGGCACACAATGACCAGTCTCCCTTTGAGCGAGAAGCCTCTGTTCTCAGCAGAAGGGCCAAACCCCAGGTAATCTATTCACTCCCTACCTGGCAAGGGAAGCAGCAAAAGAATAATTCACTGCACTTCTAACTGAAAAGCTGTCACAGAAGTACAGAACTCAGACTTGAGCCTTCAACAATGAACTTTAATTTGAAAATGGCACCAAGTTTTGACCTAGAGCGAATAGCTTCCCTTGACGAGGCAGACAATTAGAAGAGGAAGGAGCCACCTCCAAGCCTTCAACTTGCAACCAGCCGGAGCTGCTCCCCAGTGGTGGCAAAGACTAAGCTGAGGCATTCCCCTCCCTGGGATGCCCAGCTCAGGGGCAGTCACGGGGCAGAACCCAGTGGAGGTGACAGCTTTTGGGTGGCCTGAAAGGCACGGCTAGGATGACCGTGCACAACAGTCCTGGGCAGACAGGAGCCTGTTTGCCGGGATGCCTTGCAAGAGCACCGCTGGCACAGCTGCGGCGCTGCTTTGTGCCTACACTTGCTGTGCTCCCCTTTGACTACAAATATCCATGATTTTGGCAGCATGTCTTCTAACCCTAACGGCTTTTCCTAAATGTAATTTTCAAATGTTTACGTTTCCTTCTTTTCCCCACAGTAATTTTCGGTGCTTTGAACATTTCAGGGATTCAGCTACATAAATAGATACCCTAATCTTGTAACAACATACTAGATTACATAATTGTGATTAGGATGGGTAATTACACAGTGCCCATGTGAGACAGACAGCTTCGACACTCCACATCACAACTGTGTCAAAATATTTTATTTACAGAATATCAGAAGTAGTAACTCCACAGGCTACACCGTATTTTACTGTAAAACGTTAAATTATTTTTTTATATGGCTATACAAAAATAATAATTAGGAAAGTCCTTCAAGTGCTTGTATTCTATTTCTATTTTGTCAAGAAAAAACACACTGTTGGGGTCCTCCCTACCACAGAACATTTCAGCAGAAAGCTAGTTTTAACAGCCCTGTTAAAAGTGCTCTTGTTTATTATAGAAATGTTACTAGACTATTATAATGCTTTCCTGAAGTAAAGCTCACAGATGAAGTAAAAAAAAAAAAAATTAGCCACGGTAGATATTTTTGTCAAGGTATTTAGCTCTCATTTTGATCTGCTGATGACCTTTTAATTGAGTGAATCACAACTACATCCTAATGCCAGAGCTTATTCAACAGCTATGAAAACAACCTGGAATCGCATGCAAATTTTATTTTTGTTTTCCCTCATGACCTCAAATTTATCCTACTTAGTGCTCCATCACAGAAATGTCAAAAATCACAAATACCCCCTGTAAGACAGTGAAGAGTGCAGAAAAAGCTCTCCAGAATTTGGTGGGGGCAGGAGATTGGCACAAATTACATTGGGTGTTTTTTAAACAGCCTGCATTGCAAGGAAGGAGATAAGCTTAAATAACACTATGAACAGGAGTTACCCTGCCTGCTGACATGAGCTTTGCAAAGACTTGACTCAGGAAGCCTACGTAAGGGTTAGGCACCACAGCCCAGTATCATAAATGTCACATACTGCTCTGTGGAAAAATGGAGCAAGTGCTTGCTGACCCCAACTGATCTGACATCGGCTTAATTGTATATTTACTTCACATACAAAATAGCCTGGATTAGTATTTTCCATGCAGCTAACCTGGAACTTTGTTAAATAATGATGGAGCTGCACGAATACTGAAATGATGATCCTCTAATCACTGTCACACTCAGTGCATCACATGAATTTTTGAATCGACCGTGACAAACACACAATAGAGGTTCTCACACTGAACTGCTACTTATGTTAAAATACATTTTTCAGAGCTTTTACAAAGTTTAATTGCACAGGATGAAACATGACACCTAGGCATTTGATTTATTACTAAGCATGGCTCTATATTAGTGAGACTGCAGAGCGTACAGTGTTGTGGAATTATTTTTACTCTGTCATGACAGATGGACCCAGGCAGCGTTTGGTAAAGACTGCGTGCAAGTGTGCAGACACATGCTGCAGGTGGGATCCTCTCTGCTGCCTCCTCCAAGCCAAGCTGTTATACTTGAAAACAGCACATTTCAGATGACGAAGAAATCATCATCATCTACATTTTCGAAATGGCAACACAGATTTCAATCTTCTCCATATGAAAAAAGTCCATCCTGACTAGAAAGCAATGTAAGCCTTCCAAATTTGAGGGTATCTACAGAACAATAATCCTTGGCCATTGGTTATAATCCTGCCCTATGACAGATGTACATAGCTCATGCTGCAGTGGTGCACACAACTACTCCGTGGAGGTAGCAGTAGAATTAGCAAGGTGACAGGCTGCAATCTCAGCTTTCTAATCTATACCTATGCTTTGGTTGGGTTTCCTCTCACCCCATACAGCTGGGTACCCCATTTGGTGCTTTTCGCTCTGCCACCCAGGACAGCACCACATGATGCTTCTACTTCTGGAAGATGCACACATTGGAAAAGGTAAGTCTGCACAAGCTGGACAGTAGGATGCGGGATGTCACAGCACCCGAACAACAAAGCAAGCAGCTGGTAATGGCAGCCCCCATGCTGCTGGCTGCAATCAGACAGGAGTGAGAGATTCCTCCTGTGCCTCTGAAATGCAGGTTTTCCACTTAGAAACCAGCTGACAAACTACTGTGTTGGGACTTGGAGTAATGAGAAAGCTGTCCTTGCCCCAGCACCACCCGAGCCCTGCAAGGACCAACTAACTACCCCACAGTCTGCTCTAAGAAATGGCATGTGGGATCATTAAAGGAAACTCCATGACATTGGCACAGTAGGCAGTGTTCATTGCAGCATTACCTGTGCTGTCCATTGCCCTCCCCATTTTACCCTAACCTGTGCACAGCAGGGCGGCATTGGTTCCCCTTGCATCAACCCACAGCATGTCCAACCTCTGTGACCAGCTGGACATCCAGATTAGCATCCCAGCTTCCCCAGCAACAGCAGTGTGCAAGGCAAGTGGGGTTTTGTTCCACACCAAGGCAGGACTGTGCACTGATTTCCACTTCATACCTATGAGGTTGCCATGCTGATAGCTTGGTTGAAACGCCAGAGTAGCACCCTGCCTGCAAGGGCCCTAAGGAAAAGCCTGGATGTGGCTGTGCTGGCACAGGTCTCCAGAGGGCTCCTGTTACAAGATGACACTCAAGCACAGACCACCCTGCCTTCTGCTAAGCAAAGGTGATATCTGGCAGCTGCATTTCTGAATGTCAACCAATTTCTGTCTTTCCTACTTCTTTCACCCTTGTGAAAAATCTTCCATAACCTGCTCTGCCATGCTCTCATGGTCACAGAGTCCCTCCAGCTGGGACATACCTTGAGTCACCATTTCACGTAAGCTTTCAGATAATGAAGATTTCTTCAGCACAGCCTGCATAGGATAATTTTGAAACTGTTATTCCACGATTTATGAGAACTGTGGTTAATACTTGAGAAAATGCTTTTAAAGCTGAATTCTCACATAACGCTTTAACGTATTGTTGACAGCCAGCAATACCCTCTCTCCCCATTTGTTTTCTGAGCTGACACTAAACCTTCCTACAGAGCTAATTAAATCAACAGGAAAGGCATCTGACAATGTCCAACAGGCTTAGAAACGGTCTTAATCAAGGCCTTTGGCACCAAGTTCACATTCTTCTGAGGAGAAACTTTATATTAAATCTCCTTGAAATCAAGTGCTTTGGACTGGCCCCTTTCCAGTAGCTCAAGATATCACTGCCCAAAGTTAAGGAGTGCTTTGTTCCAGCTGGAAGCAAGCTTAAAGCTAGATGAAATGGAGGTGGGAGTAAATCTCTGTATTTCAACCAAACAAAATGACATCCACTCTATCCTCTACTTTTAACAGAGGCCAGAAAAGGGCATCAACTCAACAGGATCAGAATCAATCGCTCTATCGGCAAAACTACTGTTAGCTGAGACAGTTCAGCCTTGTGTTCAGCAGTGTTTTACCATTTCAGTGTATTCTTGTCTGACTAGAAAAAGCTGCAGTCCCCCAGTAACACGTTTCTGGGTTACACTGACAGAGGGGCACTGGTTTTCTGCCTAGAAGCAAAGGTGCAAGCTCCACCAAGAACCAGGAAAAATCACTGAAACGAATGCCCATGGTAATCTCTGGAGCTCAAGTAATCTCTCAAGCTCTCAGGCCAATTCAGATGCTTACTGCTCTTTGTTTAAGTGTTGAGTTCTTTATGGTTTGGCTTTGTGCACGTTTTATAGAAACGTTGACAAATTCTAAAACATTGTAACATTTCAAGGCTGATTCACTGATAAAATGCTCATTCATTGGACTCTAAGAGGGGACTGGATGTCATGTTCCCTTTCAAAAATACGGCTGAAGTGAGTATTCTGTAAAGATTCAAAGCAGATCTCAGATACAAAGAGCAACAGAAGATAAGCAGTGCATAAGAGGAGACTGAACAGGTCACAGCGTCTTACAATAAATATTACTGAAAGTCAAACTGAGGTTTGATTCATAACATCTCTAAGGACATTTATCATTATTACTAGCAGATTACGTGCCTTGTTTTAGGGGAAGCTGACTAAAGATTGCTGTTAAAACTATTCCTAATAGCTGATTACACATTTTTACTGATACTTCAGCTTTAATTCTGATCAACTTTTGTTGATTTATAAACACTGTTGCCTACGTTAAAGCCTGTAATCAACGACATTATGCGCTAGATAATGAATACACTCCCTAACTTCAGGTAATAGGCAGAAACTCCATTAGACAACAGCTGAATGAAGAGGAGCTCGCTCTATATATATCTGTCTTCCAAGTGCTCTGATGTGACATTCCTACAGTATTTCTAAGAATGAGGCTCCCTGCCAATCACTCTGAATACAAGCACGAGTCCTCGTTCCTCCCCTGAGATACAGTCTGCTCTGCTTGCAGCTACACAAACGATGCTCCACAGGTGGACAAAAGAGGAGAGGGCTATTGGAAAGCCTCGGAGAACAGCTTCCAAGTTCTCTGCACGAATAGGTGCTGGGGCAGAGCCATACATACACAGCACCAAGGATGAATCAGAAAAAGCTACAGAAATGCAGCACAAAACCCTCTTCTATCTCAGTTTACCTTAATTTAAAAAAAAACAACAACAAACAACAGAACAGAATGAAAACGAAGTAATTGGATGGACAGATAAAAAAAGGCAATGCACGTCCTCAAACCTCACTCGGAACACTCAGAAGTGAGCCAATAGTAACAATCACATATAAAACTAAAAACCTCCACATTTCATCCTCCTCTGAGGTTTTCCAGCACATCCCTAGTCTATTAGTTCATCTTTCCAGCAGTCATTCTCATTTTGTGCCATGTACAAGGCCAAGCACATTACCAGTGCATAACAAGTTATAATAATGATTGACGATTGCATACGGACAAGGCAAAGTTGAGATTAAGAGCCACATTAAAACAGCATCGGAATTTCAGAAAACTTTATCTGATAAGAGCTCAGGAGTAAGAATGGTGGAGAAGAGTAGCTACAGAAACCACCCAGGAAACCCTTGTTGAAAGGGTATGCATCTAATAAAGACAAACAGGGATATACACCAAGAGTTAATAAAAAATGGATAAGAACAAGCACTGTATATCCTCCTGAATCTCTCCTGCAATCAGGTTAGACACAAATTTGTATAAGCATAATGTGTACCAAAAGCCTCAAACCACTGTTCCAAGCAAAACATTGTTTAGTCTTAAAATATTGTTTCTATTTTAGGTAACTACTTCTCAGACATTGCACTCTTTTCTGTTCAGACTTCTGCATTAAGAAACAATGAAATGACATAGTTCCTAGTGCTTCTGCCACTCTACGGGGTACACGCTGCATGCAATGCACCTGTGCCTCACTCAGCAGAATTCCCTCAGAAGGAACAGAGAACCCATTTGAACTTGACTACTTGGGGTTTTATATTATAGCTTTCTGGCTGTTCGGGATGATATTAAAAGGTGACCCTTTTGGTCAAGGACTTTTTTTGAAAGCTACAAAGCAGCAGGTCTTACTATACTTCACAGAATTGCAGGTCTTCTTACATTAACAATTATTTGATACAAACTGAATTCCTAAAGATGAAAATCTGTTTCCAAGACGTCTTCTCCTTCAGTGAGCTTCATGCAGGCAAGAACAAGTGCTGACGATAACTCTGGACGTAGAGTTTTAGTGTCTGTAGAAAGTACACATCTTGCAAAAGATCAGAGCTCCACTCTGTTGAGTCCTGGGTGCATGAAAGGATGACACAGCCTCTTCTTCAAAAGATGTAAGGTCCCACAATTCAACAATTTTCTCTTTTCTGTCCTCCCTTCCACTCCTCCAATGTTTAACGTAAGAAGAGTTGTTTAAATCATAGCAGCATTGTCAGAAAGTCAAAGAGTTAAAGGTTTCATCATATCATTTATGGACTGCCAGATGCTACAAGCTTGTTATATCCAACTTTGATTAGCTGTAAAATGAATCTACAGACATATTACTGCTGTTTGCCCAGATTGCTTTTCCTTTTTTGGGTTCAGGATTTGTATCTGTCATTTAGCTGAAGTAGCAGCCAAGATCACTGGCACAGCACTCTCTTCATCCCTGGCCATTTAGTTTCCGGTAACTGTGCTGTAAACACATTACAATAGCATGAGATCCCTATTGACTGACAGGCACCGTTAGGGGCATATATATATCCCATACATCTTCTGCAATAACATCCCCAGGCACTCCCTTCAGAAGAGAGGTACAACGTAGCAGGGAAGGCAGAGGGTCTGCAGAAATCTCCAACTTCTCTCTGCTTCACAACATGGCCAGACTCCCTTCAAAGCATTTCTTTACAACATTCTGCCTTACTGTGACTCAGCTTCACCATGATGAAGGCTGAGCAACCCATCTCCCCCAGCTCTCCTTTTTCTCCTTTCAGTTTCCTTGGCTGTTGCCAGTACTACTGCTGTCCCTGTTGCCCAGCCTGAGGCCCCTCTTCCTTGCCCCTCCAGGCTGCTATGCATTTCCCATCCTGTATTATATTAAAATCCCTCCATCCTTCTCTCACATTCATGCTGTGAAGTTACTGCACTGTTTGTCTCTTGATTAGTACAGGAGCTCCCCACTTGCTCTTTGAGCTTCTAAGTCCACCCAAGAAACCAGCAACTAATCATCTTCCTTACCTACTGCTCAGCTGATGCCACATGAGCTCTGTTCCAGCTGCTTCTCACAGGAACCACTCCACAATCCTCTGCTTTTTTCCACCCTCACACATTTAAGATTTCCATACTTTCTTGCAAAGCTCTGCCTAAGGCTGTCACCTGCATATTTCTGCATGCTAGTCTTGCTGAACCTCCTTGAATTGGAAACGGTGCCATTGCTTTCGCCACCCAGTTTGTTCAATATACCAGCCAAGGAATACAAAGAAAAGGTGTGTACCCAGATATACAGAAAGAGATTTTAAGTTCTTGACTGAACAGGAGATCATCAGTCTGATACCTTGTTTCATCACGGACTGCAAAGCAGCACTGTCTTGCTATTCATACAGAAAACATTTGCTTTAAAAGAACTCTGAGAATATCACCCAGGTGTCATTGAAGTCACCTGAAGATGGAGAATTTGTCACTTCCAGTGGTGGATTGTTCCAATAGTTGTCCACCTTCTCTCCTAAAAACCTACGCCTTGCTTCCTTTTGAATTCACCACAATTTAAAGTTGCCAGCTACTAAGTCCTTCTAATATGTTTTTTCACTTGATTAAGAAGCCCTTAAAAAGGCTTTCTTCTCCCTATGAAATGATTTATATGCCATAATCAAATTCCTCCCCAACTTCATGTTAATAAGGAAAGCAAATTGATCTCCAGTCTACTATTATATCACATTTTTCTCAACCCTAGATTATGTTTGCATTTCTCTTATCTCCAATTTAACGCTCCTCTTGAAACACAAGAGAAGTGGATACTCTTTTGCTCTTACCAGCATCAATGTGGGGGATTTTCCCTTACTGTATGTTTCCCGTCTAGGCCCAAGGACCACCATAGTCCATTCCACCAGGCTGAAAGGCTGGGCAAGTCACAAGAAACCCCCAGCTGCCTGCACCACATCAAAAAGGGCTGTTTCTGTATAACAAAAAAGATGGATTACCCTGCCCAAAGACTGTGCAACCTTGTGCAAGGCTCTGGAAAATCTCTTAGTTTATACAGTCGTGTAAAAACCTCACCCTCTGCACCAATCATCTTACATTTGTCATCTACAAATATTAGATTTATTTCCCATCTCTCTGAGGGAGGTGTTGACTAACACTAGAGCCTGCGCCAGTCCTTGCTAAGTCCTGCTAGAAACACCCCTGTTTGATGACTGTCCAACAAGAACTGCTTTTGAGTTCTGGTTTGGCACCCTACCATCAGCACTGCAGATTTCAATCAGATGCATTAAGTCAAATGCCTTACAAAAGTTAGTACTGTACACTACTGTACAATTATCTTTATTAATTAAACTTGCAATGTCAAAAGATGGAAGCAGTTTCCATAAATACCCACTAACTGGGATTGGCTTAGTAACACCATAAGTCTTTACTGACAAAATCCTGTCAGAATTTAAAAAATAATTTTTTAACATAAATAGTAGGCTTAATTAATTGGGTCAACCACTTTTTTAAAAAAAGAGCAAGAGAGTAGAATATCTAGGAGTTCCCTGGTATTTCAAGTTTTATTAAACAGGAGCATCCAATTTTTAGAGCTTATGATTTAAACGTGCACAGCCTTTGTATGTGATGTCTAGCATTCTTAATTTTAAGAAACCAGCACATACCAACATCTCCACAAAACACAAAGCCAGGTCATCTTGTACCTCTATCAACAGCAACCGAAACAGTGATTGAACATGTTTCAGGCTTTTTCTGCATCACCACTTTGTACTGCAGCAGGCCTTTCCCATCAGGGGACTCGGTGGTATTGCAGGCAGGTTATTTCAGCCTCACGATTACTGTGAGTGATATGAAAAAGGTGAAGTTGTGGGTGAAAAAAAGACAACAAAGGCAGCTTTAAGGAGACAGGAGGAGGCAATGACAGATAGACAAAAGCACCAAGATGCAAGCATGAAAGCCTTGAAGGGAAGGATAAGGAGTGTAAGCTTGCTAGGCAAAGACAGTAACGTATGAAATTCAGGAACTGGCATACAATGACAACTGGCTCAGCATGCTGGAAAAAGATGTTGTTATCAATATTATGCGCATGAGCTAACACACACACACATACTTTTCCCAATCCATTTGGGCTTGGCAATTTCTATCTTCTTCACTTCTGCACTTTCCAGAAGTTTGCCATGCTGCCATGCCAACAAAGTGTGCAGAAAGCATCACTTGGCAGTGCTTTGCACAATAAGCTCTCCTGGCCTGGGGGCTAGCAACACTTCCTTGGCTCCCCAAATGAAGTAAACTATCATAGCGCTATCACTTTAGCTCTGCAGAAGTCCATTACTTGAACATTCTGACAATACCATCAGCAAGCTACTCTGCCACCATTCCACTTTCACCTGCCTTGACATCTGCACCCCATCACACAAGCAGATAGGAAAATGTACTCATGGGGAAAAAACCCCAAACAAACACTGAATCATAGACTGAAGAGCCAAGAGCTGTAGAACTTAACAAAAGGTTTGCTTCTGTGTTAGTATTTGGTTTATTTCTTCATGTCCTTGTTGCCTGCCACAAGTCACTCCAAAGCCAAGGCAACTCAAGCCCAGCAGTACCACTGCACAGTCATCGCAGGCTCATCCTAAACGGGGTACACTTCCCAACTCCTGCTGTCACTTCTCCTGCAACACTCTTAAAAGATATTTTTCCTTTAACCATCCAAGATCTAATTATTAATTGTTTTAACACAGGTTATCCCTTGAACTGCAGGCAGAGCTTTATAATGACCAGCACACACAGGGAAAGCTGTCCTTCCTGGCAACACAATGGGGTTGCAGTTCCTTAGCTTTTCACCAACAATCTTGTGCTTTTTGCTAACCTCTGAGTGTGAGGGAGAACCTCTGTCATCTTTGTTTTCAGGACAGGATTAGTGCTCTTGTCCAGTTTTTGGTGGTTTGGGGTCTGTCAGATTTGAGAGTATGGGCTAATGACATGTAAATCTCCTAGGATATTTGAAAGAAAATTATCGTTCTTTAGCTTTTAAATAGGAACTGCTATCCCTTGAGATCTGCTATTCCTCACGGACTTAAGCATGCAGAGACAAGCTGCCTTCCCTTCTGCCTTCGTAACATATTTCTGACAGGTGATGATAATGCTCCCTTCTGAATCACTAAAATAAAATGTTCTCAAGGTACACAGGTTCCCAAGTTCTCCAGGACGCAAGTGCACATAGACCATATCACAAATTCACAGAGGGAGATGACAGGACAACACTAGAGTCTCTTAGGACTCTCTGTCAGCAGAAGTACTGCAGTAGCACAGCTCATGTCCAGCTCCTGCTGAAGAGTAAGTGCTTTGAGGCAGAAGCAGATGCCAGGAGACAGGAAGGAAAAGACAGGACAAGTTCCTCTTCCTTGCGTGTGTTTGGTGCTAGTTACTGAGCTAAGTGCAGGAGTGGGTATCGGTGAGCTCTCAGACATAAGCAGGCACAGACCTGGAGTAGATGGACCAATGGCCTGATCTGACACAGCAGCTGAGAACAGAGAGTAATGACAGCAGCATGGTCCTACAGTGAGCAGCCAACGGAGAGGAGCAGCTGCTACAGCTCTTCTCAGGAAAGGCTGAGGAGCAGAAGCCTTTGTGAACACCATTCTACCTTCACTCTGTGCACTGCTCCTTCAAAGGGTGAGTTTTGATGAAACAGGATATTAAGACCAGGCTAAAAATGTTCCGGTATAAAACTGCATGATCTGTAATACACAGACCATATAGCTGTTGACCAGGGGCATAAGCCCCAGGCCTTCGGTTACCTCCTCCATGCATAAGTGTGGTTAATCATTGCTGCAAAACATTGGGTTTTTTTTAACTACAAAGGTAATATAATCAGCAAAAAAGGATCACTTTGCTTTGCCCTACTTCAGCCAAATACACACATACAGCGTCAACATACTCATACACCAAACAACTTGTCTTCGGTAGGACCACACTCGTTGCAGGCAGGGATCATAGCTCAACCTGGCCTGCTAGCACATCCACACACTACTGAAAAGCCCTTGCAAACTCTCTTGCTGTGTGCAACATGGAAATGTGATCATGCAGTGCATTGCTCATTGACTTTCCAGTGCCAACTTCACACACAAACTTCTGTGAGCATCACTGTTAATTCCACATAAGTCAATGGGGTAAGAATTGCCAAGGGAAGAGCACCACCAGTCCCTGCAGAGACATCTTAACTGATACAGAGCAACACATGTACCTGAACCCCCAGTCTGGCACCCCAAAAGTATCAGTGAAGCTGATCCTTCACCTGGAGCACTTCCTTTGCAAGCAAAGGAATTGCTCACTGAGCAACCCGCAACAGAGTTCCAGCAGTTTGTGAGCGTGGGCTCCACAGCAAGGGAGTTGGTCTAGGTGCTGGAATGAAACAAAGAGGATAAACAAGGTTTTCTGCCTTCAGGCCTGAGTTCTGACAGTGTCCCTTTCATGGACCTCAAATAAAGCAACATTCCCATTGCATTAGCGGTAGAACACAGTGACATCCACCTCACAGCTGTTATACAGGTACAACATATGTATTATTCTGTCAATGTGCTAGGAATCTCCGGGGGGAAAAAAGCATATAAGCTATCTATGCAGCCAATCTCTTATCCCATCCTCCTAGTTCATTTGGGCAGTTGTGGCACATCATAAAGTCATGGAGGATGTTGCTAATACAACAGAAGTCCCAGCAGAAGCTCAGGGCTTACCTCCTCCCATGGGTAAGCTTTTAGTCTCCAAAAGAAGATTATGAACATGAGCCTAAAAATTCCTTTACCTTCCCTCTTTTTTTTTATTTTTTTTTAAATTCTAAGCACATGGCTACTCCAAAGAATTACCCCAGGCTGAGTACCCTTTCTCTTTGAGAGGTAGCAAGTATGTTGTAGGATGGCACAGCTATTCCACAGCCTGAACTAATGCATCCCATAATACCAATGCCAAATTCACAAAAAGCCATTTTCTGTTAGCACTGCCATGTTGGGTTATCTCATGGCTTTCTCCACCAGAAAAGCTGCTGTTTCTTAGTGGGGATGCAAGCAGACTGGAGCAAAACATGAAACCCACAATCATTCAATTCATATAAAATTAAAAATTAAACAGCAGACAGGAAAGCAGGCGCATCTCCTCCATGTGTCTGTGTGTGTATTCCATTTTCAACAGAAACATCTGGTCCCTGACCAAGATATTTCATTCAACAAAATATGTTGGGTAAAGTAGCTGCTAAACTATCTGGGTGCCTTGAAAAGCTCTAAAGACCTGCCAAGGAAGAGTTGGGGTGACTGATGCATGCATGGCACCCCGATCTCCCCAACAGCCCTGGATTATTGATATCCTCTGCAGAAATACTAGCTGGAGAGAGCTTTTCTGGTAGTTATGTGCCTTTAATGCATCTTTGTATTTAAAGGATGAAACCCTGTAAGGAAGGCACATAAAGCAGAAGTACAGAAGAGCAATAGCACAGAAGAATCATTGCTATTTACTTTTTTTTTTCCTTTTTAAACAAAGTCAGGCTTCAGCTGATCATTTTGTTTACAGTAGAAGTAACAGAAAAGAGTTTTACTCCTTACAGCCCATTAAACCTGTTTTTCTCCTACTCCCGTTCTCCTCCCCCTCTTCAAGCCTTTAACAAGCCACAGGAATACAAATCAGAAAAAACCTCCAAAATCTCTCTGCTGATGAACTGCTGAGAAAAGGTTTCAACATGACTGGTATTAGCAGTGCAAATTTCCGACCTATTTATATCATGGATAATTGGTGACTTAGAAATATTTGCATTGCTAATTTCCCTCCATTAAGAACGAACCCTGGGTCCCAATAATATGGCTTAATAGCTGCTTTTAAGTTACTGCCCCTTCCCCCCTTTTTTTTTAAGAGGAGTTTTTCCCCTCTCCACACTTAAGTGAGTTCCTAAACAAAGAGTTCATTCTTTCCTTGCTGCCATTTCTACCAAGTTCACTGTTCTAACAACAAACTTGACTTTCACCAACCTCAGTATAAAACAGAAGACACAGAGGGTGGCTAGGAAGAATGGTAATTAAAAATCTGTTACTCTGTATGTGACCATTTCCTTATTATGAATTTAAAAAAAAATAATAAAAAAAACCAACCAAGCACACTTTTCCAACACAGACAGCAGCTTACAAAGTTGAGTGCTTGTGTTAGGCGCTTCAATTTTAAAACTGATGCCCTAGAAATACCTGAGAAAGATTTGAACAGAATGGTTAAACCATGCTTTCATTTCCATGAACAAGGGCCAGTACAACTCTTTAACTGGAGCTCCCCAAGGCAGGAATCCTCCTACAGACTGCCACTTGTGGGTGATGGTCCTGCACCAAGAGGGCTCTAGGAGCTGATTAGGAGGCTGATACGGGCGGAATTTGGAGTCTTACAGAAAGGCAATCAGCCCAAGTGCTCCCAGGGAGAGGGAGAGCATGGAGCAGAGTGCCTCTGACTTCAACCAGCAGCTCTGTTTCACATAAAGGGATGCTGTCAGGTCCCTTTAGAATCACTTTAAAATAGATGAGGCAGATTTGAAGGCTAAAAAGAAACTTTTCTTACGGTCCACTGGATCTGCATGCAAAGCTCATTGAAAACATTTGAGATGCATACCAAATTAACTGTACTGCGCAACCAGAATTAATTGTGTCCTTGACAGCATGGCAGCCGATAACATTTGTTATCCCGTGAAGTCACCCAACCCACAAACAAATCCCTTCACTGCCATTTATGCCCACTGCGCTCCCATAAAGCATCCAGAACAGGTACCTACACCTATTAATAACCCCGTCACCGCTGCCACATTACAGGCGGAATGTGAGCTATCCTGATATGGTGACATTTAGCTGATCTCTGGTCCTGCAAATTCAGCTGACCAATACCCCATTTCAGGAATGAGTTTTGCGTCAGTGAAAAGAGTTACAGACTGAGTAAGACGGCAACCCAGCAAGCACTGGCTGTGCTGATTTACTGGTGCTGGCGACTGCATTGTACAGTAGTGTAACTACGCTGTGACAGCCAACACTCACGCCATCGTGGTGGAAATAAAGGCTGCTGCCCCCTGCCGCAGCACAGAACAGCGGAGATGTAACACTTCAGAGCGGCGGCAATTCAGTTCTTCGTGAAAAACAGAGGCCTTTTCAAAGAAGGCACGTGGAGGCTGCACAGTGCACCTGTATTAACAGCTAATCATCACTAGTACAAAAGGGGAACAGACTCTTGCAACTCAGCCAGCCAGCAGCATAATCCAGAGCTCAGAGAGATAGGTGGCAAACATCTAACAGTAATGCCAAAATCCAGAAGACTGGGAATCCTTTGAGAAAATCAAGAGGAATCCATGCAGGTAACTCCTGCTGAGCTGGAGATTGTAGGATGACTGTCAGCCGAAAACCAAAATCTAGCCGAAGTCTCAAAGCCTGCAAGAAGAAACCAGTATGAGAGGAAGAATGCAGATTTTTTTTGTGTGTGTGTAAGTGCCGTTACCACAATGTTCCCTGCCACATTTATGGAAATATTGTAATCTCCTGAGGAAATCAGTTCTCTCTACAGATCTTCTAAGCCCTGAAATCGTATCTTTTCTCTGCTACAGTCAATAGCAGGCCCCATGAAGCATCTGCATTCTCAAGAGATGGATGTGTTTTTCTGGTTTAGTACTCTGACAAAACCTTAATGGTGTAAGAAAATAACATTAAGATATATTATCATTTGAATTCGAAGTTCCCTGAACTCCGAAACTACCTTGTTAAAAAGTGATTCCTATGACCTTTTAGGCCTGCAACTGATGTCACACTTTTCTACATAGAAAAAGCGACCTCATAACTGGAAAGACACAATTTCCAAAACCATCATACCAGAAAACATCACCTTTGTCCGCTAACCACACCACCTAACCAGCAGAGCTAGTAGGGCTGGTGGTAGTACAGCTGCACTGCTCCTGGTGCCATAGGTACTAAGCAGAAGGATCCGCTGAGGACAGGCACCTCCATAGGGAAAGGGAAAGCTATCAGGAGCAAGACACCACGATAGCACGACGACACTGTTCATGATACTTGAGTTGGCTCCTCTCTCTCTCTCTGCTGTCCCAGAAGAGCTGCTGTTTCTTCCAGTGAGGCCCCATGAGTAGTACTGGGGGAAGCAGAGATCATGAACACCACCAGCCCTTTAAATTGATTATAGATGGCTTTGTTAGTAATATGTAACATATAGCTGAGCCCTTCTAAGTGACATAGTGCCAAATACACAGAAGACTTTGTCTTGATAAAGTCAGACATCTTGAGTACATAATAAATATGATATTCACCCTCTGTCTAATGTAGGTTATGTGAAGCTGCTAAGACTGCAATTTTTAGGCTATCACTGTCCTTAAATTATTAAGCAATATAACATTAGAAAGCTAGACTGAAGGCTGTGCATTGCAGTTTTGTTTTCTCTCTCTCTCTTTTTTTTTTTTTTTTTTTTTTGATGTGTGCCTGAATAAAAAATGTGACTTTGGAGAAGGTATTGCGGTGCTAGCATGTATCAGGAGGATGCTTGGAGACTGACACTGTGTCAGGTGTCACTGTTACTTACATTTATATCTTCCTTCCTTTTTAGTGCTTGTGTGGTGAAGAAAAGCACTTACTAACCTACGCTGTAAGAAAGCAGAAAATCTCTGTCTCGGCAATATATTGTATTAACTGTTTACACATGTTTTAGCTGGTTTGAAGCCAGCTTGGTAAACACGTCAGGATATTTTAAAGTCAACTAAAAATAGGTTTGTACTTTGGCTCTAGCTTATTTAAAGCCTGAAATAGAGATCTCTGTGATATCAATATCTTTCTTATGGGCACAAGGAAAACAATATCTAAGAATGCCTCAGCATGCCCTATGTCACCTCCTCATTTTATTCAGTAGCCCCAGGAGGTAGCACGTGTAGTTTGAATGCATTTCTGTCAAGAGACTTATGCAAATCCAGAAGTTGATAGTGTGTGTGTGCAGGAGGGAAGTCCACTCCTTGATCTATCTGCTCATCTCCCTGTCCTCTCAATGGAAAGGGCTCTGGAAGAAGTTTCATTTGAAGGTATCCCATTCATAATCTCAAGGACTCCTGGGCACCCCGTTCCTCCTGGAGGACACAGTCTACAATTGAGTAACGCTCCTTTTCAGCAAGGAGTATCTGCCTACAGAACTTTCCAAATGATGACAGTAAATTCATTCACAGCAACTTCACCTTCCAGGAGATGTGGCTGTCTTTCCCATACGCATAAACCTACCGGGCAGAGACTGTAAAACTCAGGTGCCTAATCCATACTGAGCCTCTTAATTTTTTGCCTAATGAAAATATAATATCAGCTGCTTTTAAGGGAGCAAATGACTCATATTGCTATCACCTGTATATTATTCATCCTCCAAGACAAAGAGATCTAGAGCAACCTAGTTAAGTCTGTTCACAAAGAGACAGCATTAATCTGGAAATTACCTCATTCTCCAAAGGAAAAAAAATAAGGCAAAGCTGAAGCAAAAGGAAATGTAGGGGTGATGAAGACTTCTTCTGTGCAGTAATGAGGTGCTTGTCTCAAAAGCCTGTTGTGGACATATTTTATATGCATTTTGAGACAGGGAAATGCTGTAGGACAACCTGTCATTACTGCAGAAAGAGGGTACCTTCATTTTTCCTTTTATTGTTTTTACCATGTTTGGAATTCCAAGTAATCTTTGCTAGACAGTGTATTTTAAAGCTTAATTTAACCATGAAAGGCAGAATCATGGTTGCTTTTGTGTGGGGGTGGCCAGGCCTGGAATGGGGCTTTCGTAGTAGCTGACTTCTTAACACCAGGAGCTGTCTGCCACTTTTCTCTGGGGTCATTCCCAGCCACCAGTAACTGAGGGAGACTGCACACACTCAGCCTTTCAGACTTTTAGCTCCTATGACCCCTACTTTCAATCATGCTTCAGGGGCTAGCTGAGAAATTTTACCATTTCTCATGCTGGCTGCTGCTTATAGGCAGCAGTAAGTGCACACTCATCTGACACGCGGTCAGAAATGAGCTAGGAATCCTTTGGGAAGGAAAGGGGAAAATTCTAGAGATTTTGCAACATTTATTTCGGGAACAGCTGTCTGCAGAGATGTCCCTGATGAAGTACACAGTACCCTTCGCCAAAGACTGGCAATAACCAGGCTCCTTGTTTTCAAGGAGCTTCTCCATCAAAACATGAAGATCCCCGTGAGTCCTCTTCCCACTACAGACATATACCACAAAGATAAATAAACAGCGGTGCCTGCGATTGTGCACGCACGTGCACATGTATATACTACCCATGCAAGCTGTTTCTGACAAAGGGAAAACTAGATAGAAAGCAAAACATCAAAACAGACAAGGGGAGAAAAAAGAAAAGGGATCTTTCCCACCCACGGCTCTCGCAGCTCCGCTTCCCTGCAAGCCAGAGAGGGAAGGAAGTGCGTATTCTGAGAGCTGAGTGGTGTGCAAAGCCCTCCAGGCACTGGTTTATCTGAGCTTCTCCTAAACGTTACTAAATAAGCCTATTAGTTTCCGAAATCTGGCAAGCAAGGGAACAAGGCCCAGGAGTATGAACCGAGACAGGACGTACTATTTCAAGTGCATTTACATGCAGTACTGACTTCTCCGTTGACTGCCCAAAGGTCATCTGACAAACAGCGGCGAGTTTTTTTACACCATGTCAATTTTTGATCCAATAGCACTTGCATACCAGATGGCTTAAAAATATGTATTCACTGCCACTGTTTCTGCTCTGTTCAGCGGTGCCTGCCAATGTCTCGAGTTTATGATGTCTGTAGCAAATGTTTTAGTGTTGACATCTTCTGCAATTTGAGTGAAGATAAATTGCATTAAACACTAAAACATTACTTACAGATGGAAAATAGACTGACTTCACAGACATTTGCAAGCAGGGCATCTCCAGTTACCCAGTGGCAGAGGCTGCAGCAGACACAACTCAGTTTAATAGGGAAAAATCAATTGGCATTAACTGGGGGGAAAAAAAATAAAAATCCACCTTTACATTCATTCCCACTTTGAGAAGTGCTGCTCTACCAACACAGGGTGCTAGAGAGAGCCTGCTCTCTTTGCGTACACAAATAAAGCTGCACAGGAGCTGTACCGTATTGTGTCCTAATATGCAGCTTCAACATATTCCACGTCACAGTGATACTGGAAAACAGCCTCCTGCTCATCCCTGCATTTGTAAGCAAACATATTTAAGAAAAATACTGATAACAATTTTCTCCTGCCCCAGTTTTAAGCGCAGCTATTTAGTCTGGAGCACAGAATGAGAACTCTGTGTCCTGTTCCTTCCACTGCATTCCCCACTCCCCTTCCCTGTTCCCTTTGGTACAGAGGTTCACGATACAAATGTAATTGCTCTAATTTTTTCCACATCCTTTTGGGAGAGAGAATATTTCTTCTTTTAAAGGGTATTAGTAACCCTCTGGCAATTCCATTTATCTCTTCAGCACAGTGAACCTGAAAGTATCAGCCCGTGCTTGTTCTTCCTTTCACCCACTGCCACCACAGAGCCCACAGAGCATCTCCGGAGAGGACAGGAGCTTCGCGTGTGTGCTACACATCCACGCTGTCACAGCATGGAGATGAGGCCAACTCACAACAACAGATGACAGTTTCATAAATATTGAAGGGCAGCTACTCTGTAATAATGTGGAGTTAACAACACACATATTTTATTTATACAACAGACAGCAAGAGATGCGCTTGTTTATTTGCCAAAGCTAAAATATTTTGGATATTCCTGGTGCAGCTGAGCAAGGAAGGGGTTAAAGCCAGGGTTTCCAATGCAAAACAAACAAGGCTAAACCCCGGTGTTTCTCCAAGGCCTCCCTCCTTCCTTGCCCTCTGCAGAGGCTATAAATAGATTGCAGAAGAATAAAGGACAGGTGGGACCAAAGTAGCCAGTCCCTTCTATTTTCCCTAGGGAAGAAAAAAACAAAACCAAAAATTCATTCTATTATTTCAGATTATGAAGAAATTAATAATCCATGAAAAATCTAGAAGTGCTACCTCTAATTACAATATGCAGCCTTCTGATTTATCATCATACTGAATATTTGTCTTTGAATTCTCCTTTCCTTCCTTTGCATCATATTCATCCATATTCCCAAAGCAATGTACATTTACTGAATTTTGTAGTCAGGTTTCCTATAGCCTACAGACTGTGTGTAAGGAAGAGAGGTGTGCATAGACAAGGGACTGCAGGTGGACAGCAATGTCTTTCCTATGCTCTGCTTTGTTAATTCTGTAAAAAACCCACCCTACCCCTAAATAAATCTGAAGTTTCAGCAAAACACATTTTGCCCATCACCCCAAAGCTGAAGACTCTTTACTCCAGAGTCCTGTGGAGCAACACATTTAAAAGCAAAAAATTCAAATGGGAATGCTTCATCTACAATCCTGTATGCGTCAAGGTAATCAGTCCTGACTTATCTTCCCAAGCTAGTTCTTACAGCATCACCAATTAGCAGAAAAGTTTAAGAAATTAGGTATTATTTGTTTATATTTGAACACAAGGTAATTCAAAAGGGACTCACCAACTCTTGCCTGCCACCTGAAATCTCTCAAAACACAAGCTGCTCTTAATAGCGGGTGAAGATATCGCAGGCACCAATACCACCTTTTCCAACTAAACTGCAGGGCAGACTAGCTCCATCTCTCTGAAATCAGAGTATGCCTACCTGCACCTTCCTCAGAGTGGGAAGCATGAGAAAAAGATACCAAGGAATAATGTTCAGTAGTTAAAGCTCAAGCTTCAGATAGTACATCTGGGGATATACCCCACAATGAATATTAGGGAAAAATTCCTAATTAGTACCAAATACAACCATGGCGAGGGTCAGAGTTTCTGGAAGATTTTTACCTACTGAATTCAAAAAGTGGTTGGAAACAGAGGATGAGTGGGGGTTACCCTTTTTCTTATACTATTACACAAGCATCCTGCAGTTTGTTTTCCCTGAGCAGCATCAGGCCAGCTGGCTCAGGCCTTTCAGCTTATCTAGAAGGTCTGTCCTTGTAGTTTGCAGGCATGCCTTCCTTGGGAGGGAAAAGCAAAATGCTCCAGGCAGCCAGCACCTGCACAAGCACTCTTCACCTGTAGCCCTGGAAATACAAAGAGCTCACTTACACCTCACACATATGAAGAATGCTTAAATCCTAATTTACTGCACTCTTTTCCTAAAAATCTTTGGGGAAAATACCACAAAACCAAACCATTCTTACGCTCTCAGGCTTCCTTTCTTTAGTATTTGTCTCCTTAACCCAGTCACTTCTCAAGATCTCTATTTAGATGGATAGAGCAGGCATGAGCGCTAAATTGCAAAAAGGCAGATGATTCATTAAGCATCCAGAGGGGAACTCGCATCACCCCTTCCTGACAGATGTCTGTGCTCTAGGAGGCTGCACGCACCCCACGGTTTGCAGTAGTTCTTGTCACAGACTAACTGAAGCTGGCCCTGGTTTGAGCAGGGGGCTGGGCTAGGCGACCTCAAAAGGTCCCTTCTAACCTGTTTCCCCAAGCCCTGGTCCTGTGACAAGGGAGTGATCAGGACAGCACACCTGACACCTTCCTCCCAGGAAAGGATCTCTGTATGGCAGCAGAAGTCCTCTTACGGGATCCAGCTGCCATCCACAGGCTGTCCTGTTAAAGCAGAGAACCCTCATCACACAGAGGCACCAAGAGCCTGGTTTACCTTCTACTGTAAAGACTTATCTTGACTCTCCCAGCTGAGGATGCATCAGGTTTTCATTGTCCAGTCTCTCTGGGACGAAAGGACAGGTTAAACACTATTTGGTTTATGTGAAGCATGAATACTGTTAACATAACGCTTTTATATTCCTTCAATAACAACTTGTTTAACTGCAGAGGGGGGCTATATAAAATGAAGGCAACAGAAGCATTTCTCCATAAATGTGTAATTTTTATAAGCACTCCAATTTATAAGAGTTCATTTTTGTTCAGCCGCATCATACGCCACCAATGATATCATTCAAAGACAAAGATCAAACCGATGAGCATGAACTTGAGTCTTCCACCTGCATGGTAAGTGCGCACACACGCATCCCCCACGTGCACAGCTCTCCCAGCATGTTGGCGGGAAGCCTGGCCACAGCACGCTCATTTTGCATTTCAATCTCTTGTCCACATATTAGAAGCAGACAGGAAAAGCAACGGGCACCCATGCAAACACCCAGACAGGCGTTGCTGCCATAGGCCTGTTCAGGACGAGATGTGCATATGGCTCTGCACATCTCATTTTGTTCAGAGGCCAACATCCTAGATAAGAAGGGCAACCTGAAAAAGAAGAGAGGGTATTACTATTTTTAAGGTAATATAAATCCCAGCTCCTTCCTCCAGTTCCTTTTTACCACGGTTGTCATGTTTTTCCCACAGGCAGCTGACAGAAAGAATGCAACAGACTCTCACAATATAAAGCCCTGAAGGGATGTACAGAGCAGAAAGCACACCTGGTCCCATCTACCCAATGACACAAAAATTCAGGGAGGCCTGGAAAAGGTGGGATTCCTGTTTCTCACAGGTGACACTCCCACTTTCTCCCTCTCCCCAGATCTCCTACCTACTCACCCCGGGGCTCTAAACTTACAAACTGGCTCTTCAAGACAGCAGGGAGAAAGCTGCAGAAGTCAAAATCCCCTGAAAACAGAGGTGGGTACCGGTCTGCCCAGGAAATGACACTGTGTACTATTATCCAGTGCTCAGCTGGGGATAGCAGGTGCCTTTAATTCAAATAACTCTTCTGTCTGGTTGTGGCAGGCTTCTCCTCTGCTTTTGTTTCCAGTCCAGGAACAATTTCCTGTAGGTCTGGCATTCGCTGCTCCCAGCCTTGTTTTAAGGAAATGCAGGTGCCGGTCTCGCCAAAAACGCCTGTGAGTTGGGAGTGATGTGACTGTGCATCACAACTTACAGTACTGCCAGGCTTGGACAGGATTGAGAGGACCATAAGAAGGATGATGTCCAGAGCAAGCAGCAGCATCTCCCCCTCACCCACAGAGCACAATGGGTACTGAAAGAAAGGCCAAATGAGTGACCAAAATAAGGAGAGATTGTTGTGCAAGTGCCTGCTTTGTCTGGTTATCAGAGCTCAGCAACAGAACTGTTGCTGTGTCTATAATCAAATGGAAAGCCACTTTCTTGGGCCAGGGACAGAGGAAAACGAGCACACACAAGGTTGGGAAGAGTCTCAACTTTGTTCCTCCTACGTTCCTGCAGCTTCTGCTAGTGAAAGACACCTTAAGTGATTTTGATTTCTGGTAATTCTTTCCCCCTGTATATATTTAGGAAGTTTTGAGTATCTGCAGGATGCAGAACCGTGCAGTTACAAAGGAAGTGGAGCAGAGAAAGGAGGTTGGTATGAGATGCTTGAGGGAGAACAGAAAGATTATGAGACACAACAAGCAGTAAAGAGACCAGCTTCAAAGCACCACTTTCATATGACGTGAAAGTCATCCCAGGAGATGCCAGCACAGGAATAACACAACCCTAGCTCTTATAACATTTAGATCTCGAAAGGATAGGATTTAAAAAAAATAAGTTATCAAGATGTTAAACACCTTTACACAGATTTTTCTGGCATGTACGTCAGAGAGACTGGCAGTTTGGGATCTTGTCCAGAAGACACCTTGCTGTGCCAGGAGGGCAAGCACAGCCTGCCCAGTCTCCAAGATCTCTAGCGAGTGCTGTCTGTTTGCACAAGCAACGGCTCCCTGGGTATCGCACGGCTACTTGAGAGAGTTGGGGTTGTTCAGCCTGGAGAAGAGAAGGCTCTGGGGAGACCTTTTTGCAGCTTTCCAGCACCTAAAGGGGGTCTATAAGAAATATGGGGACAAATGTTTTAGCAGGGCCTGTTGCGATAGGATAAGGGGTAATTGTTTTAAACTAAAAGAGTGTAGATTTAGACTAGATATAAGGAAGAATTTTTTTATTTTTTTTTTTTCAACAAGGGTGGTGAAACACTAGAACAGGTTGCCCAGAGGGTGGTAGATGCCCCATCCCTGGAAACATTCAAGGTCAGGTTGGACAAGGCTCTGAGCAACCTGATCTAGTTGAAGATGTCCCTGCTTATTGCAGGGATGTTGGACTAGGTGAGATTTAAAGGTCCCTTCCAACCCCAAACTATTCTATGATTCTACTTCACTATGTAGCCATGAACTTTGCCTTTTAACAGCACCAGAAACTTTGCTACAGGTCCATGAAGTGTCTGCTCCAAAGGTGTGAGTGTGTGTGTCCTATATCACTATCTGAGACCTCTTTTTTAACTCTGTCTTAGGAAGCCCTATGAGGCCAATTTAACTGCATTGCTAATACAATAGGTGAGCATTTTTCTTTGCAAATTACCGTCTCTGAACTTGCTGCTAGCCAGTAATAACCAGCCCTAACTTGTCTGTTCTTATTGTCTCACCAGGAAACCAGAACATTTAGCAAGAATCTTCACTCCCATTTACAGGTAGAAAACGCAGGTACAAAGAGAATAAGGAACACAATAGCAGGGAAATGGAGGCAGAATAGTAAAATGTACTGGAAAACCCCTCTTCTGTCCTTTGCCATCTTAATGCCTGGAGTTGTTAATACCACAGACTTAAACACGTGCAGTTCCTTCTGATAAATAGTATTTCCTACCTCTAGGTCTTTGACCAAAAATATAAACACAAATAGAAGAGCTTATAGACTTCTGTATAATGATGTTTTAAACTCACTCTTCACATTAACACTCCCCAAAACAGTAGTAAGTGTATTTCTCTCGCTTAGAGCCCTTAATATCCTCACCACTAACACAATGAAAAAAGCTTAAACTACTCATTTCATTACCTACTGCTCTCCAGTATAATCTCCATTCTGTGCTGCACAATGACAGGGTCACCATGGGGTTTCCATGCCACTGGGGCTGTGTAAGGAAGTACGCGGCCTGTACAAATAAAAGCAGGGGAATTCTTTATTTTCACTCTTCCTAACCTGGGGTTTAATTCCCTTTCTTTTGTAAAATGAAAACCAGTCTTTTCTCAGAACATAAATGATCAGTGCCAACTTTCCCAAAGGAAAAATATTACAACTGTGTACAGCTTCTGCCAGAGTTAAAAATCTTTCTTAGAAGGATCTTGGCTTAAAAGTAAGCTCCGAGTGCTCTAAAATAGTCACAAATAGTCTAAAAACGAGCAGGTGCCTCATGAAATGAAGATTAAGATTTAGAATCCAAATCTGGTGCCCTTCAGGCAAAGGATTCCCAAGGCAGAAGCTCCTAAAGCAGCTTTTGTTAAGGTTTCATAAAAGTACTGGGAGATTGTCAAAGACTGGGGAATGCGATTGCAGCTCTTATTACGCCTCAAACAGCACCCGTTACTCGGAGTTTATCCCATCTATTTCATGAACCTACCACTCCTTCAGGCAAACCTGAAGAAGCCAACACCCCTTCATTCATGGGGTATTTATTCAGAACCATGAATAGGGAAATGAGGCTGAGTACAGTACAGCAAAGCACCTCGGGGCAGCACAGGAGCACGGCTTTCCTCTGCGAGGTCCTGCCAGAGCTGGGCAGCCGTCAGCCATGCATCCTCAGTGCCAAAGGGATTGCACCACACAGGCACATACAAGAGATGGTCCTCTCCTTGGCCTCTTCCCACCTGAATGTGGTAACACACATGTCCATGATGAGAATAAGCCCACCTCCCTCTACCTGCATGCTGGTCAAGGCAGAATTTGAGCATAAACAAGCAGAGTTCAGCACAGCCACATTTGCCCCTCTCCCCCATCTGTGTGCACACCATTCCCGTCCAAATGAGGATCCCTCATGGTACTACCACCTCCTGCTCCAGGGATCTGGGGATGAGAGTATGGCTCATCTCCCCTGGGGTGCTGAATCCCCCAGAATCCCTATTCTTCAGGGAAAGACAGACTTCCATGCCCCATAGCATGGGCTGAGTCCCTCCCTCCTGCCTCCCACAGAAATAGAGGGGAGCAAACCCAACTTCCATTCCTGCTATGGGAAGTATGAAGTACAGCGGCACACCAGTGTCCCCCGGGCTGGGCCCATGAAAGGCACATGGCACTGGGGCTTCTGGGCAACTCTTCCTCCCCCTGCCCTCCAAAAGCTCAGCACTTAACGGACCAAGAAGGGCATTGAGCTGCCCAGAAGACACCGACATGGAATAGAGGGAATAGACATGCCACTTTTTCCTCTCTTCCTTGAAATTTCTTGTAGCTAGAACTGAATAAAACAACTGAGTTTCACGAATACAGATAGTATCTGAGATTTCTCGCTGTCTCTGTCAACAGCTTTCAGACATTTGAAAGCACAGCCATAATCCCCCTTTCACTGCAGCAGAGAATATAAGAGTGAAACATGCAACAGCCTTCATTTTTACTCAGAGATCAAATCGTTCCCTCCCAAACCCTCCCTAACCCACAGAGCAATGCTGCGTGAAGCCTCAAGAGCTCACTGAGTCCTGTTCCAAGGAACTGATGACAATTTCTGGGAACAGCCTTCGGCGTAAAACACCAGGCCGATCAGTGATAAAGCTGCGTTAATATATAGTTGACATAGACTGGCTGGTGGACACTGGGTCCTTTCCAGAATATCTAGTTCAGAGCAACTCAAGCTTGCAAATGAACAAAAAGTTAATAAACTTAGGCAGACAACTTTACTTCTGCCCTCAGTAAGTATCCCACCATATTTCTTAAATAAACACACATTCTTGTGTCAGCCTTTAGGTAGCAATCAAAAGAAGGGGATGGGCAAGCAGCACCACCATGGCAGAGCAGTTTCTGGAGAAAAGACTACATGCCTGCACACACGTTCTCAAATGCTTCCTCCCAAGGAGGGAAGGCTTACAACAACCCCACTCATCACAGAGAAACTGCCTCCAAGGGAAAATAAAATCATGTCAACTGAGACCTGTTCAAGTACACATCTACTGTGAAAAGACTGTCCTGACCTGGCCCCTGGTAAAAATATTCCATCTGCTCAGGCTCTCACCTATTACAGAAGGAAGTCATGGATATTTTCACTTCAATATCTCTACACTTATCACCATTGGGAGAGAAGGGACAGAGGACTCAACAACATTTCAAGTGTGAGGTAGCTATATTTTGATTTTCCAGGACAGCAGCAAGGTGGCTGAAATAGGCACATCTCCATAGGCAATCAGTGACCCAATGATCATCACGTCTTTTGAATAAGTTGTGGCATTTACAGCTGTGTAGAGCTTAAAATCAGAGGGTGTCAGCTTCTGTAGACTGTAAAGAAAATATGATATAAAACACTTCCATAGGCTTCCTTTCAGAAATAGAAGAACTCTCATTCCTAGGTCCCTCTTATTTATTTTCACTGTCAAACCAAGCACATGCTGAGAAGCAAGAATTGCCCCAACCTCTCACTAGATAACCCAGGGGAGTTTTCTCTCATCACCCACAAACTCTTCCACACGATCCCTGCTATTCATGCACTGAAAACAGCTAACAGGAAGCTTCATCTGAGAATTCTTGGCTTTTTCACTCCTGCAAAAAAAACTAGTATGAAGCAAACTAGTTCATCACCTTTTCCCTACAGTATATAAATATTCAACACCCACTGACAGCCCTGGATAACGTGAAAACCAGTCACATTTTCAGTGCAAGCATCTGTTCTTCCCTAAAGTAAATCTGTTTTTTTTATATTATCTAGACTTTCCCTTCAACCATTTGAAAAACAGATACTGGTGTTCCTGAAGCAGAAGGCCTGGATCCTTCTCTCATTGTGTTTGCTGGAACACCACATGTTTTTTTCTTGCCTTTTCTGTAAATAAGTAAGCAATATCAAGATTTTTCAAGTATTTACGTTTCAGTATCAAAGTCGAGGCGAGTCTCCATGGTAGTGGTGGAAGGGTGATTGGGCTATAGCCCTTCATTTGGGCTATAGCCCTCCATTCCAAAAGCAGTTTCAGTGATGAATGGATCTGAAATACCTGTGCAAGCTGGCCTCTCTTCTGTACATCTACAAAGTACTGAACAAAACCACAAACCAAAGTCACAGCCCAAATACTGGTATTCCTGGCAGAAGAACAGCCAACATGGAATGGAGTTCATTACATCATTTCATTGCATCACAATTATAGCCCCAAGGACAGCTAAGGAGTTACCACCAGCATCCCAAGACTGCCTAAAGGAATAAATACTGGAGCATGTCTTTTTGGAAAATAAATAAATAAATAAATAGACAAATAAATAAATAAATCACAAATGCCATGCACATATTATTACAAATATTTTATTTCCTTCTTCATTAATATATGCAAAGCAATCAGATTAGAGCCACAGGAGGTAATGAAAAACCAACTAAGAGATAAGGGTCTTTTTGTGTAATTGTACTATGCATGTTTAGTTCCTAGTTTAAAAGGAGACCTTGAGTCTGCTTTGGCTGTGCTTGGGGTAAATGTCAACTATAAAATTTTCAAGGCAGAGAGAACTGCCATCTTGCAGAAGGAATATTGTGATCCCTTAAATAAAGTAGAACCCTGACATGATAAGCCTCATTGTCAGGCTAAAGGTGAGGCCAGAAGAATCCTACAGAGAAAGGAGAGGATAAAGACTGAAAATGAAGGTCAACGTATTTGGCAACAGTCTTGCTATGACCAGGCAGCTCAAAAGATGCAAGGAAAGCTAAGTTTGCGGGGGTGGAGAAGGATCTTATTTGATGAAGGGTTTCTCATTCATTTCTTCCATCTGTGTTATCTAGTCTAATAAAAACGTTATCTCTTCCTACAGACCTTGTGTCTGAACAGCCTCTCTGTGCAAGGGAGCTACGTCCTTAACACAGCGCATGATGCTGTAACCAGGTCTGTAAGAAAGAAAACCATACGACACAGCCCTGGGCTGCACCGAGACACTGGCGAGGAGCGAGCAGACCGCACTACCTTCACCTTTGGTACTCCTCCAGGAAAGATATTGATAACACTGAATCTGTCCAGAGCTGTACGAATGATTTAAGCATGGAGAAACATAACATTTTAGAGAGAGGTTCCAGGGTCTCAATCTGCTCACCTTATCAAAGAGAAGACTGAAAGGTAACTGGATCAAAGTAACTAAATGCCGTCACAGAAATAGAAATTTGATAAAGAGTCTAGAGAATCTTAATAGATAAAAGGAGAAGGCTGAAAGGCACAACTTTTAGCAGAGAGGTTAATTAACAACTGAAACAATATACCATGAACTGCAGAGGACTACACATTGCTGGCAATTGCCAAATTAAGATGGGATGCTTTTCTAAAACATCTTTTCAAGTTCAAACAGGAATTAATCCAGAGAAAGCCTGTATGAGAGATCACAGCTTTCTCATTTTTATAATCTCTAAATGCAGCAGAGCAGCAGTACTGGATTTCAGGAAAGCAAAGCTAAGTCAGTTCAGGAAGGAGCACAAGAATAGCTCACTAATATCAACTGGAATATTTGCAGGAGCAGGACTCCACTCACATTGAGCAACGTGCAACCAAGGGGCTTAATAAAAGTGACAAGCATAGAAAATAAGACTGAAGAAACCTACTACCTAATAAAATTAAGGTAAAGTAGGTTGATTTATTTAGGAAAAAATCTGACATGTCTGAAGCAAGTCATCACTAATGGAGCTTTTATATGGATCAAGTGTAACAGGAGGGAATAAAGAGGTTATAGCGTATTAGTTTTGTTCTGAAGTAAAAAACTAAGCTCACTGTGCTGACTGGCTCCTGCTGCAGGCCCTGACAGGACAGACTGAATCCAGGTGGAGAGCCTGTACAGTATGGGATCTTAGCTTTGGAGACTGATACTGTGATGCACATTATTTATTTTAAATAGTCTTTATTTAGCACTATGAAAGTTTCCCAGTTTGATTTATGAATCAATGGATCTGAAAAATGTTAAGCACTCAGATTTATGCATAGGAAAAGTTTAGGCTGATCCTGAAAGAAAATTCCAGGCACTGAGCTCTGTTTGCTTTGAAACCTGCCAGAAAAGCTGCTTACCAAGCATCCCCTAGGGAACAGTCTGGACTCCAGAGACAAAGAGCCTAGGAGACCCACGAGTGTAGGTATTCCCCACTCTCCCACATACCAGATGTTTGGCAAAACGGCGTTTTCTTCTGTGTCCTCAAACGGTTCTGAAAGCAGCTCTGGCTTTTTCAGTTATCTGGAAGTTGATTTGTTGCTTTAAAAGAAGCACCTGCCCCATAAGTCTCTTTTTTACTGTGCTGCAAACATATGCAAGATGTTTATGATAGCAAACAGCAGGAGTGTTGAGGAGTCTCACCAGCTCTAATTAAAGCAGGCTCATCCTACAATTTTACCCATGTAGAACTGAGTTTGCTTATTTGTTTAAGTGCACAGGCTTAGCTTGCAAATACCAAAATACAGGTGTCAGTATACGACAACTGTAAGCGGCTGAGAAGGGAGTTTTCTGCTAATCCTTTTGAGCAGATGTGTTGCAGCAGATCAAAGAACACATGCTCCTACGGGTTGGACTAGCACACATCCTAGGGACACGGCAGGGAAACGCTCATTGCTTCCCTTAACAGGGACAACACCATTAGCATGAGCACGGTGATGGCACGCTCAGACTCTATCCCCACCAGTCAGCAAATCCACGCTAATCATCTTGTTACGGGCACTATCCTAGTGCCCCAGAACACAGCCAGTGCCCCACGAGACTCCTCTCTTTTTCAAGGGAGCAGAAGCTACCATGACTGTTATGAAAGATGCTCCTGTGGGATACAGTGCAAAGAGGGGAGAGAAATTCAGTCAGGCAATGGACAACCCCTCCTTTGCTACTTGGTGCTGGGAAGAGAGCAACGACGTCTCTTCACATAAGCCCCAAAGGTGCACGGATGAGACAGCTCTGCAGGGACATGGCAGGGATTATAAACACAATTTCACTTTGTTGCTACAGGTGAACAAACATCTCTCTGGTAGGAGTCCAGCTGCACTGCAGTCTACAACCCAAGCCTGTGGCACGCCGACTGCTTCAGCCAACGGCTGTGTTGTCAGCACAAATAATTACCAAAGATAGACCACCAAGCAAACAAGCCTTTCAAATGAACCACTCACTTCTCGTGTTTCCCAGAAAAAAATGCTCCAACAGTGCGATGTCCAAGCCATATCAAAGGCATCTTCAGGACGGGCTCCGTCTGAAACCCAGCCACAAAGACAGAGAGCTCAGGGTAAGGAATCTCTGTCCCATAGAAAATAAGAAACAAGAAGCAACAAAGGTGAGTCCTAATACCAGCCTGTGCCTCATCTGTCCTTACCTTTCTCAATCATTGAAATAAATACTCTGCAGCGCCTCAAAGATTTGAGCATTCTCTTGAATTTTACAGATGGAGATGGTGTTTGACAGAGCAATCTTCCTCTATATTAGCACGGTAGTTTAAATTGAGTTTTAAACAAACTCTCTCTGGAGTCTCCTGAAGGTTCACAGAATGGCAGGGGAAGACTTCCAAAGATATGGCCAGTTGTCTCAAATTTTGCCTTTAAAATTCTGTAATGGACAAATCAGATATTTGGGGGAACAACAACGACTGTGTCCTGACTTCTTGGCTCTCTAGAAAGGACAGAGTCTGCAACTAAAGCTACACATCCTCCACACTAAAATCAAGGCCCAGATGAAAGTGTTAGCTGTGAAGAAATACAGAAAGGACAATGTTTGTGTATTCCAGTTCAGCTTTTTCAGGTTCACGTGTAGTTCAATGACAGCCTGTACTGAAATATTCAGTTTTCCAGGGACTTCTCCATCTACTGCAAACATATCGCATGGGGTTTTTTCCTCTTCCACAGCCCATATGACCTCTGCTATTTAAGGCCCTCTAAATCTTTCTGAAGCCAACAGCGTCTCTCGGTAGATTGCCAATCCTTAACATTTTCCCAACAATGTTTAGACCCAACAATCTTTTTTTTTATTACCCCTCGAGAGTTATTGCAGGGAGAGTTTAAGGAATGTAAGCAAATGAGACAGAGTGTGTGGCAGTCAAAATGACAGATGAATGACATTTGGGAAGGTCTGACAGTTAGGTGGAGATATATGTAAACATCCATATTCCCGCTCGCTGACCTCAGACAGCACAAGGGGTTTGGCAGCGCTGGACAGACAGGCTGCCTTGGCTGCACTAACCAGCTGTGGGAATGCAGTACTTGCTCGACAGGGTAGCAAAACTTCTGTGAGATGATATAAATCTCCAGAAAGCTATGACACTCATCCTTGGAGAAAAGGTAAGAGTTAGTACAAGTGTTGTTTTGCTCTAAGCAAGCATTTCTGCACAGATGTGCTACTCCAGAGCGACAGCCGTGCTGTTAGACCCCTCTACCAGCAGTTTGCACAGGGTTTTACAGAGTTAAACATGAAGCATTCCTCCTCCTCCAGGTGCTTGCAGCCCAAAGCCAGCACACAGATCGTGCAGAGAAATTAAAAACAGAATTTGGGGAAAGGAGGGGTGTGAGATAATGTATCATTTTATATGGCCAGTTAAGCATCAGCATTCTGCTATCAGTACAGCACAAGAGGGGAAGGGAAGGAACAGGGCACTCGGGAATAAGGACCAAGTGATGAATGCAGGAAGCCCATTTCCAAGGCAGTGAAGCTGCAAGCAAGGAGTCAGTACATGGCAAGAATGTGGCTGAAAGAACAACATGGAGGAAAAAAAAAAGCCAGAGGACTTACAGAAAACTCACAATGGCAGTAAAACATCCAGTATTATACAGAAGAGACAAAGATTGCTGGGGGAGGGCATTTGGCTGGCACAGAGGTAAGTAAGGACGGGCCAGTGTCACATTACTGTTGCATACGTGAAACCAATCCTTGTGGCAGCAAAGAATAAATTTCCTGTTTTGCAGAAAGATGGCATGCATGGGCAATGAAAGTTGCTGATGGTTCCTCTAGTCTTGGGACAGCATATCCTGAAAGACCTCACTTCCTGCAAGAAATGGCAGTAAGATTTGCAAGCTGCTATTAGGGTTCTGTCAAATTAACGAGTCTTAAGGGTATGGAGTTCTTCTCATGAATACAATAAACTGCTGCTATACTGATATAAGTTCTTTCCAGTTCAAATATTGATAGAGGAGTTGTGATCTATGCTGGTATGACGATTTATGTCCAGTCTGGAGTCATCCCTTGTTTTATAGACATAAGGCTAACAGGTTGGTTAGAGGTCAAAAATGAAGAAACAATTTTCATCATTCTTGATTATCTTTGAGAGATCCTGAAACAAATGGAAGCTGCTCAGCCATTCAGCCAGTGTTACATATTTCACTCTGACAAGGCTCTGGCATCATGAGCAGAGGGAAACCTGAGCAAGAGTATTTCCTCCCATTAAACCTTCTTTATTATTAAATCTTTCAGTGATCAGNGAGTTGTGGGGGGGGGGGGGTTTAAGCAAAATACAAAGTTTAAGGTACTTCCTCTTTACATACTCATATCAGAGTCTTGTGACATGTTCTGGTTTTAATTAATAAAGCTGCCAGATGCTGTGGATCATTGACTGTAAGACAAAACTAATACCTCTTCAGCCAGGCACTGCTAGTACATAACCCCATATATCCTCAGGTATTTGCCAGTGGAATGAAAGCTGGTTACAGCTATCTGGCTCAAAATTAACTGACAGCATCAGCACAGATGCAATTCAGGACAAGCTCCGTATCTCAAGTCAATAGTAACTGTTTACTAGATTGCCTGATTTGCAAGGTAGCCCACCCTGAGCTACTGCCTCATGTCACATCAGACATTTAAATAACAAATGGTAGCTCTATTTTATTCAGTGAGGCACAGTCGAGGCTTTGCTAAATTTAACCATCCAATTAACCTAGCAACATTCATGATTTGAGAGTTTTCAGAGTTCACTACTTTTGAGGAGGAAAGCTCAGTTACACCAATTAACGTTCTCTCTCTAAACTGCACAAGCAGCTACTTCCCAGGTCTTTCTGTGGTTTGAGAGGCAATGAGAACAACTGGGAGTCTAGCAGCGTCTTTTTAAGATTCCCAGATGAAGACGACATTCTTCCAGGTAATGCCAACCCCCTGGCTTGCTCTGGACTCACATAAAAATAGACATACTCTGCTGCTTTACCAGTGGTGAGAAACTGTTGCTGGCAAAAAATAAAACAAAACAAGTTTCAAAGACAAGTTAATTTTGTACAAAATTAACTATGATGTCTCAGCCCAAACCTTTTCATTAGCTGCTGCACACAAAACAGTCACCATTTCTGCTTAACCTTAGGCTAATACAAAACACACATATCTCCTGCTGGCACGACTGCACACATTTCTTCTGCAAGCTCAGTGCAAGAGACAGTATGCCCAGAGATGGGCAGTAGAAATTCTTCAGGTCACTTCAATCCAACATATATACACGTCTACAGTATCTGAGCAGCAATCACAGTGAATCCTGTTACATCCAGCTGGCTTTCTCTCTCTCTCTCACACACAAAGCTGTCTTTATAGAAATAGCTAGCTTGTAGCATCTCTCCTTCGGTTTATGCAGATCACACTGCAGAGCACAAGAGTGCTCTGAATATTAAGCTACCGCATCTAACTTTTTAAAAAATAAATATATAAGCTGAAGAGGAAAAACAGGGGAGACTTGGCAGATGCTATCTGGCTATTTTATTCCAAACCTCTGGTGTATCCTCACATGTCTTTGCAAGTAGGACAAGAACAAGGCACCTGCCCCGAAGCAGTGGGGTCTGAGCAGTTGCTTCTCAGCCAACACAGCTGCTACAAATTCAGAGCTTTTGCCTTCCAATTACCTGCCCCCAAGAACAAAAATACAAAGTGTATCATACCCTTGAGGCAGCACAGGGAAGATAACTTTCCCAAACCCTGCTCTAAAATTCTGGGAATTTGTAACGGGTTTTAAAGCAGTCATCCCCAGATTGCACAAGGATGGATTCTTTCCTGGACCTCTTCAGTTTAATCTCCTTAAGCCTGGAAGTTAAATCTTCATCTAGAGTGAAAATATTTTACCACTATAATCTAGTTACGAATATTTACACAATTTGCCCGAAATTCTCTCATTACAGCTGCCATTCTCAATTATTCACAGGTAGCAGTACATGCAGTTTCCGTGGAAACCTGCAGCTCACGACCAACTGATGCGCAGCCAATTGTGGGCAATGGGCACTCGAGCAGAACTGGTCGGCTGCGTAATTATGCTGATATTTGACCATCTCAAATGTACAGGTAGCAAAGGACTAGTTTACATTTCAGTGTCTAAATTTCAAACTTCTTAACTATTCCAGGAAGCAACCAAGACCCTGTATCTCCCAAAGCATAATAAACTTGATGAGGAGGCTGTAACTTTTATGACACATCGCATTTTCAACATTTCACTATCATTTTCTTTATTTACCATTGAAAGTAAATGTCAGATTACACCACCATAAAGCTGGTCATAAGTGATTCACTCCATTACACTTCAGGACCTTCCCTACTTTTAACTAGTGAATCTGTGCCAGTAATTTGCCTGAAAACGTGCTGCCTTTTTTCTTCCTCTTTCTTTCCTTCCAGTGGCAGCTATTTTATTAAAAAAGTGAGTATTCACATTATAAAACTCCTGGTTCTTTAAGCTTCTTTCAGCATTTAACACTCTGAATGTTATGGAGCCTCAGAAGCAGGTAACTAAAAAAGATTTGAGAAGCTCCTTGGAAATGCTGTTTGGGTTATACTAATGCAGAAGAGAATAGGAGTATATCCTTGTCAGGCAGAGCTGTGAAGACACGCAATACTAAATTGCTGAAGCCCGGCCATACAGCGCAAGGGCTGCCCAGCTATTATCCCGTGCTCTCTAAGACAACAGACTGCACTATTTTTCTGTTTGAAAGACTCACACTTCTCCCTGATATATAATGTTCTTCTGAGGTGCTGACTCTCTCCAGGCATCAGCAATGCTTCATCACCTACACATCATATTTTCACACAAGCTCCTTCACATTTTCACCCCATGCAGTGCCCCAAGCTAAGGTAGAGGCTCTTCCATAGCACATTCAGCAAGACACAGGCCTCCAAATCCTTCTTTTCCAATCTGGTCTTCTCAGGAGTCAAGCAACGATTATGCTGTAACCAATGATAGTCCTCGTGATCACTTTGCCTCTGTGTTACCTTGTGCCATAGATACAGGTTTGTCTGTATCCACCTACTGTCCTGTCTCCTACCTAGACTTTCAGACCCCTGAGGCAGAGCTCACTGTAGCACAGTGTGTGCCTGCACGGCACGCTGTTTCATGGGGTTTTCTACGAGGCTCCACAATCAGAGCCTTCATTACTCTAATGTTGCAGTTAATGGCCCACGAGGTTGCTGTGCCCTCCCTGCAAGCTGAACCTTCCTCCTCTGCTGCCATCCAAGAAACCAACTCAAATCTCACCACAAGTAAGAGGTCACAAGACTTACTTTTTTTATCCAGGACTTTTCCAGTTAGTATAGTCTCAGGACTGGAGTAACAGATTATGTTTCTGGTGTAAAAACACTATTGAGTTAATCCCACATGAAGAGGAGCCACCTCGGGTACAGTTACAGAAGTAGCATCACTCAATCACAGCTAGATACTAGAGCAAGGAGCACTGCTCTGACTAGTGGAAATACTCAGCACTAAGAAATAAAGCTCTGACTAAAAGCAATAGATTAAAAATGTTTGTTGTACCTGCTTTGTTCAGAATTTAGAGTTTGCCAAATGTAATTTCCAAACTCTTCAGTTTGGAAAATCCTCAGAGCCCATAGAGGGAACCCTCTACATATTACTTAATAAAACCAGACTGGTAAGGCACTTGCAAAATATCTTTATGAAAATCAACAGCTCTGTTGGGGGAACAGCAAGTGGAATGTCTACCCTGCACTGCTGCTCAGAGCAGCTGGCATGATAACATACAGACAAACATGTCCTGAAAAATGGCACTATGCTCCCCTTCCCTGAAAACCATCAGCAGATCATAAGCAGATGACTTTTATAAAAACATTGTGGTATATGAATAACCAAAAGGCTGCTATTGATTCTGTTGTTGAAGTAGAAGGTCATCATCTAAGATAGCTGACCAGTGGACTGAAGATAAGCACCATCAACCTAAGGAGCTGTACTTGTATTTCAAACAAACTTTGGACTTCTGCATAGTCGCTCCCTTAAATGGTACCCAGTGGAAAGGCAATAGCATTTCAACAAGAAACAATGTTCACTTCCCCTTCCTGCATGGGACTGAAAAATAGCCTGGGAGACATGCTGGTGCTGGGGAGAAATGGCAACAAGACTTCCTATGGTTAAGCCATAACTCTACTGAAAGTTGTATTTAACTACAAAGCCTCAACTCTAAAGATCACAGTCTTTAATGACTATCTGTCAAGAGTGTCTTGAAGACAGAATGGTCTACTACAAGAAATGCCAAAATAACTTTAAAAATCTTGAAAGGGTCACGCTAACAGTAGCGCTACAGAGTCATTGTTAACTGCGTAACTATGGAGTCTGGGCAATTTCTGCTGGTGAATCTTGTGTCTGCACCACTCTACCTGCTCCTCCATAGGAGCTGTAAATTAGCAATTAAAGTCACAAGGAGATCAAGTTCAAACTTTGTTATTTGGCAGTGAGGTCCAGTTACCATGAAATCCAGCACTTCATGTCTCGGTAAACTGAAAAGTACATAAAGTAATGAATCACAGAGTTATATTCCGATTCTGCAGATTCATTTTTCAGCCACAGAAAAACAACACTTGCCAGGCTTAGAATAGCAGCACAGATCTAAAGGACAACAGTGCTGCAATTTTTTTAAAAAATGTATACCATAAAAGAGCAGGTTAAGTGATAAGAGAAGGCATTTCAATTCTATGCTTCAATGAATATTACTGACACAGTTGTTAGGAAGGTGGAGAAGATGAGCTGTCAAGTTTTGTGACTTAACTTATGTTTCAGGCAGTTTCGTTAAACACACCGATTTTTTTTTTATGGACACCTTTTATGTATTTGCCATTGGTCAGATGAAGAGACCATATGGCAGCACAGGACTAGACAGGACACCCCTGAAGTCTCTTGCCTTTCTGTATATAAAAGAGCAACAAAAGATCAAAAGGACCAGCTCTGTCTGGCTCAGCTCCACTCACTTCTCAATTTACTCCAGCATTGCTTATGACTTGCATAACTGACAAATAACATCTCGCTTCTGTTAGGACTAAATGTTCTAAGAAAAAAAATGGGAAGCTGGCTTCAATCAAGTCTCAGTGGGTTACTATCACTTACTGTCCTTCATTTGCACCAAGTAGCTCAAAATCTTGAGCTGGGGAGCCTGAATATTAGGGCAGGTCCACTGATGCAGGACTGAATTTTAGCAAGGTGCCATTGTAGTGAGTGGAAAATTGCCTTGGTGCTCAGCAGCTTTTCAGATTTCCCTTTGCTGGGCAAAAGCTCTTAGTCAAGTCTGGACATGAGGGATGTGCATGCTCCTGCTGCCAAAATCAATGTAAGGAAGACCTGGGTGCAGCCTTCCACAGTTGCACAAAAAGGCCTTGGAGCTTTTTCCCCTGATCATAGGTACTGAGGCAAGCTGCAAAGCACATCCCGCTGCAGGCCTGCTTCACAAACACGAAAGATCTTAGAAGGATTATAAATAACGAAGACAGGCTACTGCTACAAACTGCGCAGAATTGAAGAGGCAACATCTAAAAGATTAGATATGAATACAAGAGTACAAAGTAATCTGAACACAAGGAATTTGAAAAAACCCCACCTTCTGAGTCACTAAGACTGGTTCACTCCCAGTGCACACCACAACCTCTCCCCTGAAGTTTCATTTTTATCTAATTTGACCCTGTCCACTGACTCACCCGGACAAACAGTGATTCTAGAGTTTTCCAGTTGTGGTCTCGTTTGCCACAGGAACAAGCAAAAAACATATGCTCGACCCACAAGATGGGAGACAGTCCTAGAAGACGGCAACTTAAGGGGCTCACGATATTCATACAATACTGTGACAGAGAAGGCAAAGCAATTCCAGGGTGCTGCCCAGCCCTGTTTCTTCTGGGTGAGGATGCATGATTTTGCTGTTGCTAACAACATATGTTAGATTGCAACTAAATAGACCAGTACTTTTTAGTAGGGAAGACACAAACAAGAATGGGTGCAATAAAGAGCTATTAAATTCAGGGTCTCTTCTAATAATAATAAACCACTGTTCCTTCAAATACAAAGACTACAGGGCATCAAATGATATTGGCAATTAACAGGTATTTTTTTACAGACTACTTAGTTAAGCCGGGAAATGTCTTGCTATGGGCTATTATGCACACTAGAAGTTAAAGTTCAAAGAATAACTAGATTCTTCTTTCATTAGTTTGACTAAAACCACTATCTCTAGCTCAAAAATGCCAGACGTACACACCAGTAGAGGCTAGAGAAGCATGTATTTGGAGGAATCATTGCTATAAGCATGCCTTGTCCTTACACCCTTCCCTGGCATTCAGCACTGGCTCCTGGAAATGACAGTGGGATAGACTGACCTTCAGTTTGAATCATTGCTGCTGTTTCTTAAGGCAGTAAAATACAGTGTGAATTGCAATGCATGCATTTCCAGAAGAGCATGGAAATAGCATGGAGAATTTCAAGATGAGCTACAAAAGCAAGCCAGAAGCTAGAAAACTGGCCATACAACAGGGGCTTACCAAGCTCAAACTATTCAGCATATTGAAGAGAATTTACAGAAGCTTACATGACAAAAGGAATCTCAGAGAGACAGGGAAGAAAAGAGTTTACAGTCTCAGAAAGAACCAAATGGCTTGGATTAAAGTTGAGATTATACAGTTTCAACCCTTGAATTAAATATTAATTATTGGAATAAACTGACCAGTTAGTGCTGGACTCACAGTGGCTTTGCACTTTTTTTGATTACTTAGTATTTCATTTCTTAAAGACATCCTTTAACATAGCTTTCAAAAATATCTGTATGGCTGAAACAAATAAGATCCAAGTAAGAGATGCTAGACATGGACCCTCTTACCACTGAGCCTACGGTCAAATTGGAAATGGATACAGAGCCAGGTACGTTGGCTGGTACGTGCTTGAACTGATGCAGCCTGCTCTCCCAGGGTACTCACTGAAAGGCCTGAAGCAAGAGGAGTCTTACGGGTTTGTCTGCACTAGAAAATGGTATTAGAGACAGAACGTAAACGCAAGGAAATGCATTAACTACACAACATGGACATAACCTTACCATGATTTAATAGCGGGCATAGCTTGCCTCATCAATGCAAAGCCACGCCCCATCAGACAGACAACTCATCTGATACATGCTTTGATCAAATACAAGTCTCCAATAAGGACCAGTCTGAATAGACGTTTGAATTAGTGGAAAAGGCTAGAGATAGGTTTAACAGGTTGTTTTACAGTGTGTTGCCACACATTGTTGAATTGCTGGTGCCAATCAGCCTGTAAGTCAATACACTGAAAGTTTTTGAGGTCTTCTGGGACCTGCTAGGGTGAGATACTTTAGATAAACTGAGTTGTTAGCAGTAAGCTAGGAACCAAGTCAACGGCATCTCAGTCAAACTTCAAAAATTAAAATTCAGAATCCTGAGCGAGTCAGGAAAACAATAAGTCCTGCTTTTGAGCCCGACGTGTTCCTCATGACTCAGTGCAGGAAATAACCCCATTTGCTGTAAGCAAACACCAGGAGAAAGCACGTGACGTTGAAAAAGGTGGCAGCCTGCAGAAAGACACAGAGATCACAACATGCATTCTGCAAGGCCAAGGTTGCTGGGAAAATCACATCCAGCTATCTGAAATATGGATAAAAGTAACAAAATAAGTACAAGGAGAACCAAAAGACTTTCCCTCTGCCAACCACAACAAATGTCTCAGTAACACAAAATGTCAGTTGGCACTTCAAGCACAGTGGATGGCCAGACAGAAAGTGCATTTTTAAATCATTAACACATTGGGAACACACAGATGTGCGGTACAACTACATCTGTGCATTGTAATTTCTACAGTAGTCACAACTTAATGAATCATCAATTGTGACAAGATCAATGAACCGAACTGAACAACAAACTAAAGCTAGTAAATTCATGCCCGGGGCAAGAGCTAAGGTTTTATTTTTTTCTTTTTTTTTAGCACTTCTTTCATTTTTACTGTCTAATTACTAAAAACATGAATCCTCCAGAATCCTTTTCTCCCCCCCTCATCCCCCCTTCTGAAAGTCCTACTGCAAAAGATAAAGATTTTATTCATGTTTGCTAAATTCAAGTGTAGATACTACTCATCTGATCAGCAATTTCTTCCTCAGGACTATGAGCACATGGTAGGCAGAAGTTCTAATGTTAGGATGTGTGCTACAAGCCAATCAGGTGGACTCTGATTAAGCCTACCACCTCTAGGCAAAACAACTGGTACTTTTTCCATGAGGCCACAATATTCCTGCAGGCAAAGTGTCGGCTAAGGCTCTCTGCGATGCTACTTTTTGAAGGTACAAATCCACATCCAAATCAAGCAACCAAATCATTTATCTGTAAAGAACGCACATTGAGTTTCCCCCTGGCCTCAACTCATTCAAGAACTGCAATGCTGGGTTTGCTGATGACACATCTACATGCATAATCTAGCTAGGTTTCATGTCAGTGATATTCTTACAGAAAAAATAAAGCTGTCCTAATTAACTTCCCGGCAGGAGGCAGAACTCAACACCTAATCTTCTTACAGAGAATGGTCCATGCAAGGAGGAGCACTCCCTGCTGACCTCTTTGCTCTTCCAGGTGAACCATTTTGATCTCTAGCGTACGTAGGCTTTCAGTGGATTGGTACTTGCCAGGGCTTCAGCCTGGGCTCTTGTCTCCCTTCCTGACAAGCCCCAAGGGACAGCGAGCTCTCTGCTTTGCCTGGCTTGTTTGTGGCACATTACGCATGGAATTCTACCTGGAAGGCACTTCCTCGAATTGTAGTGCTGCTGGCATGCATGGCTCTTCCCTGCTGGGACGAAGTGAAGGAGATGCAGGCTCACTTTAAAAGGCTCATTCCGTTCCTCCTCCTGACCTTCTTTGTCTGCCCCTCTTTATACCGGATATCCTGACAGCTTGGACTATGCATTCCCCAATTCATTACCTTCCCATGCCACAGCTTTTGTTAATACTACCCTGTGGGCAGTTCCTGCATTTTTCATCAATACGTTTATGATTTCTGTTCTCTCTCCAAGGACTTTCTCCTCACTGGGACCTACTGTGGCATTGTCTAAATCAAACAGATATAGAAAAATAAATTTCAGTATTGCCTTGCTTCTAATAAAAGTACCATTTTGGAGCTGTAATACCAAAAAGAAAGACTTTGAGTTTTTAAGGTCTCCAACAGGTTAATGTTTCCAGTGCCTTTCCAGTGGTCCCGAAGTAGCTAAGAGGTCATAGTGCCAGGTCTGTTGCATGTAGTGCTTTGTGCGGCTAGTTTTATTTAAAGCATTCTGCATCCTGTGCTGACAGGCACCCTTATCGCAGGGAAATTCCCCCCAGTCCCAGCTTGGAACAGCAACACAACAGTGAACATTTGTACACTACAGCTGGATAAAGTTATAGCTCTGATTGCTATTTAAACATCTCAACTCATACACCAAGAACTTGGAAAGGTTTCATCTAGGCTGGACCCTTGTGATAAAAGGATTGAAGGAACAGAGCACAGGATTAGCACGACAGATGAATACATTGTAGTGTTCTCCCATGGCATCATCCAACCTGCCTCATCAAGGCACTAGATGATCTTGAAAAGACAGATCTTATTATACCTCACACCCGCTGGTTTTCCTTAGGATAAAGGATTTGAAAGAGCTATTCTGGAGCTCTGTGCAGAAAGAATCTGAGCAGGTGAAAGTGCCAGAAGGAGTCACTACTTTATCATCCAACTGAAATATCCACAAGAATAAACAGCTGTTAGAAAACTCTATGGGGAAGGTGTTGTTTTACTACTACAAGATTAATACTTTTATAAAGATTCTCTGGGCTTCTAAGACAGCAAGTGGAATGTATGTATTTTAGATCATCTTTATACCAAACATTTTAGTCACTAACAGCTCAAATAACAAATTAACAATGAACGGTCACAATAATTACGTCCTTGCATCCAAAATTAGGGCCAATTATTCCTTTTGCTCATTATCTGGGCACTGTATTTTAATAAGCATCGCAAATGTAGAGCCTTCCTGACACCAGACTGTATAAAAACAACACAAGATCAACAAGAGATCTGTAAGAACAACTAAATGTGGGACTTGTGAATAGGCATGACGCACAGAAACCAGCTGTCAGAATGATCAATACTACAGGTCTTTAATGCAAAGCCAGCTTTGTTTTGTACAGTCAACATCTCAGACCAAGACCAAAAGGTGGCTCATCGGTAGCAATTATGTGATTTTCCTTTTTCTGCAGGAGAGGAAGTTAAAGTACTTGTGAAATGTTCTCTTCCACAGGTACAATAGGTGACACATGAAGTATACGATTTCCTACATGGACATCCTCTCTTCTGAACAGCTGTTGTGGCTACAGATTTATTAGCATGCATTGATATTGCAGTTTCATGGTTTTTTGGCTTTCATTTTAAAATAGTGATTTCTCCAAGAATTATTTAATTGAGACTGTGATTTTTTTATTATTTTTTTTTTAGTGAGAGCCAGAAGATAAGGCACAGAACATAAGCCCAAGATGACCGTATAGAAATTTCTTGCATGCAGAGATTTATGCTTTTGTAGCTGTAAGCACTGCATTCCCTACGGTCATGGTTATCACATTCTGTTCTCTCCATGCTCCATTTTCCATTTAAGAACTTACTCTCCAGTTCTATTAAGTGGATATATTCTCCCACTTCTGCAGAAGAAGTTACAGAAGATCACTGTGGTGCTATGTCTTCTTAAGTGCCTGTATAAGTCGTGGCATACCAGTAAATGACAACAGGTCACTAAGCTTTGAGCAAAGAGTCTCTCTGTTATGAGCAGATAGAGAAGATAATTTTACCAAAGTAGTTAAGGACTCAGAAAGGCTTTTCAGGACATCTTGCTCTTGCCCTTCACTTTTTCCTTGGAACCATAGCAGATAATCCATATGGCATTATCAAGCAGTGTTTCCCATTAATTTCCAATAGTTCAAACAATGAGCTACTAACTCTTTCAGAAGGCTATTCCACAACCTAACAGACTTCAAAGACTCTACAAATACATACCAGCAACTAACTTTATTAGTCAGCAGGAGATATCAGCAGGACTGACACACAAGCTACAGTGAGCACATCTGTCAATAACAGGTTGCTACAGACACTCTCAGAACGAGGCATCTTGAAAGAGATCTAGCAATAAGAAAGGTCTTTTGAAACATCTGATGATAAAGATCTATTATTTTAGCTTCTGATGGTCACCAGTAGATGTTAAATCTGACAAGAAATGTGATTTTTGATTCTTACAAGGTTTACAATTACAGTTACTCAAGTTATTTAAAGGAACTAACTTACTGTTTGCCTGTTCCGGATGAACTAAATACATTGCCATTAGAGTTCCTTTTACAATAAGAAACTCATTAGAAGTTATAATTGTGGGGTTTCATATGTGTGGGTTTTTTTCTTCTCTGAAAGACTTCTAGATCAACGTATACTTAATTCATTACTAAAAGTATTTTCTTATGGCTGACAGACCTCTAAAACTCAATTTATTATCTGAAAGTCACCAGGTCCAGTCTCAGCCTAGTTATTACCAGATAAACATTTTGAGAGCCAAATCAGGGCTCACTGACACCTAATCAACTCCACTCTCTTGTTCACTCTTTTTTTCATTAGTAGTGCAACAATGCTCTCTATCAACAAGTTCCTCAAGTATCAGTTTTGAAATGACTAGATGAATTAACGTCTGCACAAAAGGCGGGTTTTAAACTGACAGTGTTGTAGAGGTGCTGTAAAGAGGACAGTCAAAAAAAAAAATCAAGCAAGAGCTGCCAAATCACCTTAAGTGACAGGGATAATAACAACAAACATAAGAAATACTAAGAATTTTTGCTATAAGCCTGGCACATATTGCTTGGAAACAAGAGGAAACAAGACAAATACAGGTGCATTTGTGAAACAGAGAGAAGCTATGCTAGCCAGTGACCAACTGAATGAAAAAAGCAACTATGATCCTAGCATACATCTGACAGTGTATCTCCAAAACCCATGGATTCCTCAGGGCTTTTGAAAAGCAACTTGCAACATTCCTTGTGTGGACATCTTTAGTTGGGCATTCAAAAAAAAGTACTTGAAATCAAACAGGAAGAGGTGCAGAATAGGACCACTAAAATCAGGAGAACTGAAAAGATTGGCAGATAGTTTATGAAATGATGTGGGGCAGGGAGGCTAACTTGGCCATTTTCTGCTACCCGTTAGAACATTGGCTAGCACATATCTCAACCTAAATACTCACATTTTCCCAACAAACGTATTTACTCCAATCTGTTATATTACACCTATGTTATTCTCGCCTTTTCTTCCTTCATAGTATCTCGTCCAAAAAGCTTATGGGACATCTCCCCCTTAGCAGCCTTCACTTTGTTGCTCCACTCTCCTGCCCTTTTTAAACTACTACTCTTTTTAGTCTAGGCCTGAGTCAAGGTTTCCACCCTCATTTACTGTCTACCAACACCATCAGAATCCCATCGCTGTCTAAGCTTTCAGACATTGTTGTGGCCACAGGGTCAGGGCACGTGGGAATGCCAGCCTTTCTGCAGTGACGTGAAAGGCAGTGCTGGTGGTTGCTGCCTCCCAGCTGGGACTGATGATCTGTTCCAACAGAGAGTCAGAACAGATTAGTTTAAACCACAGATGATTTAATCTAACCTGTCTGATTTCAAACTAGAACAAGAGACACAGAAGCAGTCATCTGGCCATCCCTGGTCTCAGCTGGGAGATGGTAACCCACAGGGACACCTCCCCAACAGGACAGGAACCTGCCTGTGTGAGAGTATCTCTGCCAGAGAGTTAAACTAATCTGTTTGTGCCTCATTTACCTATTGGAATAGGCTGAACGTTTTGATAGCAGAGCAGCAGTAGGAGAGCAGCCTGACATACTTTCCATGACAATCTCTCAGGAAGCTGTAGGATAGCATAGAGTGAAAAGCAACCTGTCTCTACACCCTGAGCCCAGAAAAAGAGAGAAAATAATGCCCAGGGCTCAATTATCAATTTTCATAACAGACAGAAGTTACCAGTTGGTTGCCACGAGGCTCTGAATGAGCATCCACGTTTTTGAATTACCTTCATGAGGGACTTGAGAAATGGAGCAAGTAGAAAGGAGACAACTGTTATTGGCAACAAAAAGCCTTGGCTGAACATGATTTTCAGTACCAAATTCAGTGCTTATAAACTGCTGAATAAACTTGGAATAAATCAATTGTGTGAGACAAGAAGCTCTGAGAAGTCTTTTTACAAGATATAACTGCACACTTACAACTTCAAGTTACCTAGTACTTGGCAATACGAACCCTGCATTAGAGCTTTTGTAGAATTCTGTAGAATATGCTTCCTTTTTGTTTGTTTGACACTTAAAGCTCACTTGTTTTTAACCGGGAAGACCTTCCCGAATTGCAGGTGCTGCTTTTGGGTGTTGCAGTATCATTGATGCCATTAGCTTGCTGGTAAGAACGTGACAACATCTCATCCTGTTACAGATGTAATCTCACAGGACCTCATTTAAGAGGCAATATGCAGAAACAGCCATTTGCTATAAAAGAAAAATGTTCTCAAGATTAAGAGGTCAATACCTTTTCAGACACAAGGTTTTATGGGAGTGCACAGCTCCAAAGGGTTCAGCTTGGCATTAACTATGTGATATTTCATATAAAACTTTTCAAAGGTTTTATTTCTTGCTTCATAAACTTGTGGAATGAACCTGGATGTTAACCTTAGTGCATGGTAGTCTTCTGATGGAACTTGCTATCATGGATACATTATATGGTTATGTGCCATTAGTTAATCATTTAAACAGAGATAAGAAATGGAAATTATGGCATTTGGGTCTGGTACATTCTAAAGATCTGCTGACTCTCCTGTTTGGAGGAGAGACCAACAACACTTAAAACTTTTCTTCAGCTGAGAAAATTATTTGTCTCTCACAGCCAAGAAAGTCTTGTTAAATAGTGTAAAAAAGAAACTGTAAGAGACTAACGTTCTTACTGAATCCAATCTTTGACAGTAAATAAATAAAGAGAACCAGGAGTTTCACACCTGGATTGAGATGATAGGTTCTCTATATACACCATAAATTAAATAGCTGAAACAGTTCTTCAGATACTGTGGCAGTCTAGGTATTGACAGCGTGGGACATAATGGTGATAAAAGTAAAACAGTCTGTAAATTTTTTTGGTCTAATTGAAACAGATCGCCAATTCTGCTCAATCTTCTGTGTGCAATGGGACAAAGAGGCCATCTCTTTCTCCTTGAACTTTTAGGATTCTTCTAGCCACTGTTCAATACTTGAGAAATGACTAGAGTTCTTAGCAAGGATGACAAGGATCCTAAATTGACTTAGCAGACCAATACTAGACAATCTGCTGTCGAGCAGCACAATACACTCTTTCATTGTGAACAGTGTTTATACCTTAATAGCATAAGTCCACGTGAGCTAGGATTTACATTCTTCTAGGTGACAACCTAAACTTCTCAATGAGGCCATCATGAGTAATTGGCTTAATGTTTCCCTTTTTAACAAGCATGGGACATGCCATGATCTAACACAAAGCAAACATGCTCAGGCTTCTTTGTGTCTTTGTGCATCACTGTATTTCAGGATATGTCCCTAAGAAGGGGAGTGGAGGCTCACCGAGCTGCAGCTCTTGGAAATGCAGTAGTTAGAGGTCCATTAACTGCCTGCCTCACACAGAAAGAAAGTATTATTTGGATTGTCTGTGTAGATAGAGAGCAAAGAACAGGAGTAGGATCTCTGCCATCACAGCAGTCTTTATTCCCAGGGAGAGACCAAATGAAGTTGGAACAGTTAATGAACATGAAATGTGTAGAAGACCGACCTGTCCTCCTCTGACCAGACACATGAAGAGAATACTACCAATCCCAGGAGCAGCAGGGTACGGGGAGCCTTAATTCATTTACACAATCAGAATGAGTGCATCCAAATGGATTCAATTTTCCTTCTATAATTGTTTCAATTTTACAACACATTGCTAGAAATTCTTCTTGGCAAAAAGATGCAAAAGCAATGAAGACAAACACGAGCCCAAGTACAATGATCCGACTGATCCTTTTGTAACTAACCAAACATAAACAAGGATTAAACATAGCTAACTTCTGTTTACTATTCCAATGACAAAATCACTTTTAGAAGAGTGTTTACAAAAAGGGCATATTGTTTCAGGCCTTCTGAGATCTAGCTCTCTGCAGAAATCATTTGCAACAGTCAAATGTTTATCATTTACCGCATTTCAAACAGGGTAACCCCAGGAACTGGAATGCAGCTGGCAGATGGTGAAAGAAATTAAGCTCATGACATGGTTCAGTAAACAGCAAGTTATGATAAGGTGGAGGTGCTTCCCGCCCCGGGACAACTGCTGCACTTGGGAACTTTCTAGGGCTCCACTGAAACACACCAAAACTTCCCTGACTTCTGACAGCGCAAAGCCAGCCAGGAAAACTTAACTTGCCAGCTTACCTTGAGACTGAAAGCCAGCATGCAAGCAACCCTTTCCCAGCTCTTCTGTCTGTCCTCTTACCAGGAGCTGCTCTCCTGTGGAGCCTGGTAGCGCTCTCAAGGCAGATAACTACATACCACATGATTAGGAGTCTGGGATAGGGGCGTAGGGGATTTGTATAGATATGTGCTGGAAATGGAAATCGGAGATGGTAGTTTCATTTTCATTTAACCTACTTAAAAACAAAGGGAAATGAAACTGAATATATTCAGTGTCACTTGGATATGACTGCATGCTCTGGGTGACAGAAAAGTGAAATAAACCTGCTTGCAGAGCATTAAAGGACCAGTTACAATTAAATAGTTTCCCAATTCTGGAAATCAAAACCTGTAACCAAATGTCCAAGTTGGAAAGTCCTGGGAGAAGGGATTGATTATATACTTTGTGTTTGAGCCTCCTTCCTTTTCCAGAGAATCGATATGCTCCTCCCTGCCCCTTGAAGACTTTTTTTTTTTGCACTGCTTTTCCCTATCTTCCTGTTGGGTGGAGAGTGCTAGAAACCACAGACTGAAGTTATACTTCGGTGTACAAACACTGTTATCATCACGTTTCCTAATGCGGCTGCAATGCTGAGCATACAAGTCTTGTGGAAGGACACCGTGTAGACACTCCTGCAATCAGCCTGCTGCCACGTTCTTCCACGCTGGCATCCTTCCTACTCACATTTCATATAATCTTCCTATTTAAAAAGCTCTGTAATTCTCAACATTACCACTGAATAATATATTTATTAATTTGTTAGTGCCACTAACTGTCCCCGAGGCTTTTCTTCGGAATGTGTGTCAGCTTATTGATTCTAGCCCTCCCCTCCCTGCACTGCTTTCCTCCTCTGCCAGGCAGGCAGGAACATACTTCTGTGCTGCTTCAGGTCATAATTGGAAAAAAGACAGAAATGTTCAATATGACTCATACATAATTCAGCTTATCAGCTACCCAGGAGAAATGAGAAGAGAAGGTATATGCACGTCTATTTCTCCTACTATCAACAGGAGAAATAATTTCCAGTTACACTAAGTATACGTAGTTTGGTCACAACAGGATTTGCAGTTAGAAGGGAAAAATGAGAGACATGGGAGCAGAGAATGAAAGGGTAGTAGGGAACCGAACTGTTAAAAGAGATTCACTTATGTGAGATTTCCCGATTCCTCCAGGAGACTAGACTCACGCTTCTCTCTTAATATTCAGAATGGAATAAGTTGGCAATTAGAAAGGATTACCTGCCTCTGATCTGTAAAACATCGCAGAAATCTAAATAAAATAAAGCTCCAGATTAGTTAGCTACAAAGACATCTAATAACAGCCTGCTAAACCCTGACTGTGACTTCTGGATTTAAAGTTAAGGCCTATGTTCTAAAGAGCAAATTGTGAAGAAGCATTAAAACTTATTGTTATAAAGGATTTTTAATGTAAAAATCAATGTGCTGTGTATTTAGCAGCATGTAACCATGAGGACGTCTATGATAGAGCTTTGTCATGCACCAGGGACTACTGCATTAGTCAAATTCTTGAAAGGAAGTGCAGAATCTCTGCATCATTCAAACTGCCACCTGAGAGCAATTACAGAAATTATTTTAACCCCAGAAGCAGAGGGAAAATCCAATCCTAGTTGATAGTCGTGAGAGTATCAAGGGTTCCACATGAAATGTGTCATTTTCAAATCCTTCTACAAAATTCTTGTTAGGAAAGCGATGGCATAACAGAGAGGTGGGACACTTACCACCATTTTTTGGAGGCCATTGAGACTAAACACAATCACAAACAGGGCACTGACTTGCAATATCCACTTTGCCAACATGTAAGCAAACAAAGGGATATTAATAATAATAAAAAATTTTCACACTCCCAAAATGCAAAACCAGCATAATTTAAGGCAGATAACACAGAACAATAAGATATCACGATTGAAAAAAATACAGACCTGTCCATAGAACATCTCAGAAAAGAGAAATATAAACCGTTTTTTAAAATATGGATACATCATAACAGAACTCATCGTCTTTGTCAGTTAAGCTATCCTAAGAGGCACATGTAGCTCTTCGTTCTCTGTAATCAAGGTCACAACTCTATATGCATGAGCACATACAAACTGTTATACAGCAAATGTTTCTTAATTTTGCCCATTATCAGAGTGCCTAGCAAGGGGTCGATACTCTTCAGTTAGAGAGGAAAACACAGCCCCTCAGACTGCGGATCGTTTTTGACCTTAAGGGATCACATTGATCTAGCATTACTCCCGATTAAAGGAAGTTTCCAAACAAAAAAGCAGGTCCTGTGCAGGTAGTGACTTTCGCTTCTGTGGCTCTTAGTGTGCATGCATGTCTTTTCCTGTCTCTGGTGTTTCCTAACATTCCCTATTTATGTGGTGGCCTGCAAGTTTTAGCTCATCAGGAAATCAGCGGGAGCACCACGGAGCTGAGAAATGCTGTTGTGCTCCTTTATGCAATGCATGTCTCTGTAGGCCTTTGAACATTTAACACAGAGCAAATAAATTATTAGTGCGTGTGTGCATGTGCATACATATCGAAGATACATAAAGGCAACTGCAACCAAAGGAAACAGGAATGTGTTTGGAACAGTTGGGTATTCAAGTATGTAGTATCACAAAAATCCAGTTGCAAGAACCATTTAAATGCAGATCTGCACATAAACTGCTGAAAGAGCTCCGGTGAGCTTTATGCACTCACATACGTGGCTGCAAAGGCAAAAAAATAACAAAAAAGATCTGCTTTTTTCCCCCAATGATTTTCAAGTCTATAGCACCTGTTATCCTATTCTTAATAATACTACCACTGAAGAGCAAGCTGATCCTTCAAGATGCCCCACCTCCAGAAACAAGATACACAATCACATCAAGTATTGAATGATTTCTATGATTCCCATCACCACAGTGTCTGAGCATATTACAGTTGTTTAATGTATTCTTTGTCACAGAGCAGAGAGGAAAATATGATTACCTCTATGTTATAAATGGGGATGGGAGAACAAGGGACAATAGGTAACTTGTCATGTATGGCTGGCACACTCACTATTGGGATAACCAGTCTCCTCTGGTTCAAAACCATACCACAATAAATGCTTTCCAGTCTCGTTTTTTCATTACTGTCCAATTCATATTGGCTGGTATATTCAATACATCCATATACACCAAGCAATTTGCCTAAGCCTTTTCCTGCTTGTCTTAGTAAATGCAAGTAAAAAAAAAACCCAGAGCATTTGGCTGAATGGATTTGTAACATCTCAGTACATTTACAAAATCATGTATATGTAAACAAATACTACAACACATTGATGTGCTGAAAAAACCCGTATTTCCTTAAAAAGACAGTAATTCTGACAATCTAATATAAAAACATCATCAACTGATCACAAGCCTTTTATATCTAATACACTGTTCTTCCACAAAACATTCCATTTAGAAGAAACGACACAGCAAGCAAAATAAAACCTGCTCATACAGCAGACAAGGATCAAAATCTAGTCTTTAGTGGGAGAAAAAGAATAACCAGTTGTGACTACAGTGAAGAGTAAACCAAGCTAAATTCCACATCAAACTCAAAATCTGAAGAGGAACCTGAAAATCTATTCAAGAAGTGTGGCAATTTAATCCAGAAGGTGCAGCAACATAGATTAAGTTTCTGACTGTCAGATACAATTCTTAGATACCCTGAAGATTGGTATTATATCAAAGCAGACAGATGAGAAAAGTATACAAACGCCTCTTTAGCTAGCCCTCCAAGTTAGAAATGACACATCTCAGACAATAAAACTAGAATACTTTAAAGAAAGTTCAGAATCTGCAATCCTTTCGTGATTGTCTGAAAAATACCAGCTTCTATCACTAAGAGAAATTACAGCAAATGAGAGAAGTTGAACACAGCTTTTCCAAACCAAGCTAAAATATAACCATGTCATTTAAAACCACCACACCAACATGCAGCTGCCAAAGCCTTGCTTTCTGCCACCTAAGGCATGAAAAAACTTCCCACTTACCTTCTAACACTGTTAATTTGGCACTGGTGTTTATCTCCCCAACACTATTGGTTGCTGTGCACTCATAGATAGCTTCATCTCGATGAACACGCAGGGGCTGTATCCGCAGAACTGATCCTGATCCATCATCAAACTCAATAACCTTTAGCAATGAAAAGAAAGCACTTCTTTACTGATATCTTCTGCAACAAAAAGTCAAAACAATCCAGGGGTTAAAAACCAAAGCCAAAACAAGCCCTGTAGCTATAAAGTACCGTGCAATTAGTCAAGCATTCCAAGTCCAGAAATGCAAAAACTTCAGAGTCAAGAACGTATTTGCCCTCTGAGGAGGCCAGAACAAATGAAGATCCAACGAGGTTCTTTATGAATCAATTAAGGTTGACAAATTATCAACCTGGTAATAAAGATGTGGATCTGATGATTTAAAACATCTGAGCCATATTTGCACTAATGGTTTTACTAATCACACTGATAGCAATTTAGTGCCAACTTTCACCTTGATGGAAGAGCAGAATGATATACTCATGCGGGATTACCAGGAAAATAGTAACAAAACTAGAATAAAACCTTGAGCACCTACAGTGCATGCTAACTCCAGCAGAAAGTGAGGAGTTTTAATGTCCTTCAGCATCGGGTACTTTGCAACTCTGGCATAATCAACAATGATGTAATTACAATCTCTTCCCCAGCATAATAAATTAAGTCCTTAATAAATCATTGCCTTTCCATCCATCCTGCTAAGCTGTAACATGCATTACTCTAACTTCTACATGGAAGAAAGAGGTATTTGTTAGTTTGCAGCTGGATCAGTATAAGCTATTCCTTAATGGCAAAGCTGTGAAGGCACAGCCTCAGGCCACTGTTAATGCCAAACTCATCCTTCTCCTATTACTGAGCACAGCAAAAGTTGGAAATATTAACTCTACTGCAGATGGTGACAGCATGAGGGAAAGGCACAAGCCCCCCTCCTGTCACTTGGGAACTGCAGAGGAGATGAAAAGACTAAGCTATGCTTGGTTCCAGACACATGTAATTCAGTTTAGGACCTATAGTACCCCCACGCAAACCCTTTATCCTATTTTCAAGACCGCTGTTTAGGAGTGCTTCTCACAGCATGAAGACCAAATGAGGGAAAACAGGAAGGAGGAAAATAACATGCACCACAAGACTCTGCAGGGACAGGGGAAACAGGAAGAAATCAAAAGGTAACCAAGATCACAAAAAATCTGCTATTCCTCATGCTGGAAGGAATAGGCCTTCTGTTCTAAGTAATAGAAACAGCTTGCAAAAAAACCTAATCTGGGATCAAGTAGCAGCAGACAGGACAGAGAAATGTGAACATCACCGTAGTACATTTTAAGGAATTAATTTTTTCTTTTGAATACTCAAATTATATATGAAACTGTGACAAAATGCTAAACTTTCTATAGCCTTTAAACAAGATAGGGCTACTGCCAAATTTTACAACAGGACAGAGTCAGATGCAGAGTTTAATTCAATTCAGTGATAATGACTAAAAAGCTAAGAAATGAAACACCAGAAAAGCTCTTTTGCCCTTACTATCCTTTGAACAAACACTATGTGAGAGGAAGAGCGCTACAACTACTAAGGACCTGACAGATACTGACCAGAAATGCTGTTCATTTGCTAACAGTGGGTAACACTGTCGTGTAGTAACTCAGCATGTGTACATCAGATTGTTTATTCATTTTTTCATTTAAACTGAATTCCAATTTTCCTCAAAATAAAGACTAGCTTAGTAATGAGCTAAAATTAATAGTTACACAGAAAAAAAAAAAAAGATATTATTCACTATCTCCTAACACAATAAAAATGCCACAACTATGTATCAAACCTAATGTGAATAAAGGTATGAAATTGCTTGTATAAATGCATATAACATGGCATAGCCCTCTGGTCAGCCACAATAAGTACCAAATTCACTATGAAGGTTATATCTACTTACAAATTAGAATGTTTAAATGGTTACTATACAACAAAACTTAACCTTTATTAGGGAAAAATAACAATGTAAAACAAGATTAAAATTGATTACTTTGATCAAGGTTTTCTGCTCACATACAAAATCATGATTAAAATTGGTGACTTGAATCAATCCATTCTGGGCAAAGTCATCTTGTGCTCCAGTCAGAAAAGCAAAAACATCAAAGACAGGGGATTAGAGAAAGGCAGCAGAATGGTAGAAGGGTCACATTTCCAAGGGCAGTTTTAGAGAAAAGAGCCCAACTCCAAAAAGGGAAAGTGGAGAAAAAGGTGGAGAAAGTCAGTGAAAATGCTATTTAAGAATACTGTTTAAAATATAAACCAAATTGGACCCTTTTTCAAAAGCATTTGATACCTGCTCTTCCCTATTCCTTTCTCTCAGATTTTAGTTCACAGGGAAGTCAATTCACCCTTCAAGATGATTTCACCATTCCCCTTCCAAGGGCATTTGTGGGAGGGGTGGCAGTAGCCATCACTTAGAAAGCCTTCCTATAGCATTTTGGCATCCCGCTTTTGTATTTCATTGGGGATAGCAGACCAAGGAGGTGCATTATCAATTTTTACAATGAAAACAGAAAATTACTGCCAGATCGAACTCTCATCTGCCATCCAATTCAGTGTAAGCTCCAGTCTCCCATCTGAAGAACGATGCCTTATGTGTGTGCTTCCAGCATCATGCTCAAAGGACAACGCCCGCTCTACAGATGGACAACGCCTGCTCTACAGATTGCATTGCTGCAGGGAAGGAAACTTATTTTACTCTAGAGCTCTAGACTCTATATTAAAGTGATGCAGAGATACCCGGGTTGCAGTGATGATTACTGTGTAATTAAGACCTGCAAGCATTAGATTGATTACTGAATTTTTAATTTTTATTTTTTTTTTAATTTTTTTTTTTGGTAATTACCTCAAACCGCTGAGAACTGACTTTCTTCCCCTTCTTCATCCATGTGATACGAGGTTTGGGCTCTCCTGTTGCCTGACACACAAAAGAGGCCACTCCTCCAGAAATCCCAATCTGATCTTCAGGAGCTTTCATAAACGTTGGCTTGCCTGGAAAAATAACCAAATCACCCCCATGAGGACACAACATCAAATAAGCAAGGAACGTGTCATGTTAATCTAAATTATAAGATAATTGGTGCTCTTACTACAAATCCAGGTTGAATGGCCTTGGCCACACAAATTCAGTGCAGACTGCAACATGACAAGCACAGTTTCTGCTTGAGTACCTTTTTTTCCTGAAATGAATAAAGTCCATCTGGCTTGCCAGTAAATGAGGGCAATAGAGGGCTCCCCTGGTCCCCTGGGCATTCATTCAGGTATATGACAATTTGGAACCATTTTTACGGTTTATTTTTTTTAATAAATGGATTTTTGCAGGTTTATAACATGGTCATAGCACTGAAAATTACAGAACAGCTGACACACCAAAACTACAAAATGTACCATACGTTGACATTAGTTTTCCTGAAAGCTGTTAGGACACACGTCAGAATTAACAGATACAGTTTTAAGTACACAAATACCAACGTTTAATTTCATTTTAGATGTGGATTGACAGAAAAATCCTACAGTCTGTAAGCATCTGGAAGCCTGCACAGGCTGGCCTATGCTTGCTAAGAAACTAATCACTAAAAGTGAAAGTCAGCAAAGAAACCAAAGTGACATTCAGGCTTGAAAGACTCAGCAAAAATGAAAAAAAATATCATGTAACATTTTAATAATCAATAAAAGAAGTTCCATGAAAATACAGTTGTGTCTTCTGGATTTACGTGACAAACTTGGATGGATAAAACTAGGCATCCAGGTTGAATGTTTTTATTTTTCTTCTGCACACAAGAGAATTTTGCAATACGTACTCAGAAGGTCATTTTGAAACTCTGGTTTGTCCAAGTGAAAAGTGTCTGATGATCCTGTATCCCTATAAAGCACTAAAACATTTAACTCCACAGCGGGAGAACAGAGTCCACCCATGATGTCATTCAGTGCACAGGCTGCACAAAGGCCACGTTTCAAATATATAAAACCACCTCAAAGATTAACCTGACCCATAAATGGGATAGAGAAAGCTGCTGGGATGTGAAAATGAGTAAGAGTGAGAGGAGAAACCTGTTCAACCCCAAGACATTGAACTAACATCCCCAGTGGAGCTGATGGTGGTTCCGCATCTTCACGTTCTGGACACACCTGCAAGTACATGCTTGAGGGAGAAGGGAACCAGAGCCTCTGTGGAGCAGATTCAGGCCTCTATCCCGGCAGATAGCTGATTTTTTTATTCTTTTCCAAGCAGGGTAGGGAGCACAGTGGCTCAGAGCAGGATCAGATGGGGCTGGGGGGGCAATGGAAGATGGCACCTCTCCCTCAGCAGATGCAAGCTGGCACCGGCCACCTGAAGCTGCAGAGTGCAACTTCACCCTTAAACAGTAATCTCTGAAGATTTTGCTAAAACTGTGGAACCCTCCTTAATCCCAGTTTCACTTTCTGGTTTAGTCCATGCTAACTACTTACCCAGACACCTGCTATCCTTACAGTGTGGCACAAGGTGACCCAGCACGCACAACAGCTTGACCAAGTGACATACTCCACTTGCTGCTTCTGACAAAGCCCTCTCTCTGCCCTACTCCAACGTGTGAGGACCAGACCAGGGAGACTGCTGAGGGCGCAGGATGCATCTTGCTCCACACACACCCCATCACTGTCTGTATGGAGTGTAGGTGTCAAGGTGGTAGCAGGAGGGAGCTGCAAGGGGGGTCTCTGTGAGGAGACATCAGGGCTGCCCCATCCACAGCCAGTTCCACAATGACCCCACAGCAGGGCACAGTCACCTCACCACAGAGGCACTGCCACAACAACAGGTTTAAGAAGGGGCAAAACACCTCACGGCTGTGAGGTAAAAAGTGTGAGAAACAGCCTTGTGAGCACTCAGGTCACAGCGGGAGAAGGAGCTCTGGGTGCCGGAGCAGTGACTCCCCTGCAGCCTGTGACAACACCACAGTGGAGCAGGTATGGCCCTGCAGCCCTCAGCTGGGTGGGCATCTGCAGCAGGCCAAGGTCAGCTCCCCACAGCTTCACAGTGAAGGACAAGGTCCGGCCAGTTGGCACCACATGGAGAAGCAACCACTAGCTGAGGACACGCTTAGCAGAGAGGGGCTGGTGGCATCCCACTCCTGAGGCAGCAGATCCCTTTGAAACTTGCACCATCAGATGCTCAACAGACTGTGGTTGTGCGTGAGGGAGCCCACCAACCACCTACACAGACCACAGGCACCAGGGGACACACTGGCCCTGAACCCCCGTGATCTGGAGGTCACAGCTGAGACTGAGAGCTGCAGGTGAGACCTCTCTGACTGCTGCTTGCTCGGCTTTATTTCTAAAAGGCCTTTGCAGATGGTGGATCCGTGTGCGCTGTCCTCAACAAGCTTCTGTGAAGGAATATCACAGATGTGACCACAGAAATTCACCACACAGGTGTACTGAATTTTGCCATTCTTGGTGAAGGGAGTCCTGGGACTTTGCAAAGAAAATAGCTCAAAACTCAAAAAACACCTTTTAAGACATGAGCATGATGGCTGCTGTCTGCAGTCTTTGGCACATTGTCCTGACATGAACAACAAGCAATTATTAATTGTGCTTGCTTAACTGATGCTGATTTCACATATTTACTCATCTATAATCATGTCTATTTGTACTTAGTTTGTATTTACATATATCTGTGTTTATTCACCTCTCATCTATCCCAGTGAAATGTTAATTTACTGTTCAGGCTGGTAGTGATTGCAGTGTGATTGACTGTTTTGCTATGCAGTGTGCTGAGCTGATGTCTTGTATTGCATTTCGGCAGTTGATTTGTTCTTTTGATTTTCTGTTATTTACTCTATGATCTTAGTAAAATAGTGTAAATTTTTCAAATGACAAATACAACAGAATTCAAAAAACTTCTGTCCTTGAAAAATACAATGCAATTATATCTCTGACTGTACATCTACTCCCCAGCTCGTACACTGAGGACTTACTTTACTTTTGTACATTTTAAAAAAATCAATACTATTAAAAACCAGAACAAAAGGAAACTGAATGTTCACCAGCAGTAAAACCTAAAAAACCTGCTGCCTTGTTCAGCTTGAATTTACATTGCTGTAATGAATCTTTTTCTTCTGCACATTTAATTGAACAACACTGATTTCTGGAAACCATCTAAATCCACCGAGACTGGTGACAAAAGTAGAGCTGTATATAAAACAAATTCTCACACAGTCTGGGAAAGGGTATTACTATAAAGCCATTTTAAACATTTGTATGCCCTAAAGTTTTGAAATGGAAGGAAAGTACCAATTAAGCAAACCTAAAATCCTGAGTCCTGGCCCCAGGACAATAGAGTCAGGCATGAGCATACATATTTTTATACTGATTGGTAACTGTTATAGCAAATCCCAAAACTTATCTCAGTGAGAGCTAACAGAAGTGCAACAGATCATCCATGAAAATCTTGATGTCTGTAGAAAATGCATATTAAGTGGACTAGACCACCTCCTCCCCTCCAAACAACACCTCTGTAACTCTACTGCCTGGAGAAGGCTGCTGTGGAACACACAGAATCACAGAAAGGTTTGGGTTGGAAAGCACCTTAAAGATCATCTAGTTCCAACCCCCCTGCCACGGTCAGGGACACCCTCCACTAGACCAGGTTGCCCAAAGACCCATCCAACCTGGCCTTGAACATGACTAGTTACCTCCAAGGGCAGCAGTAACAACCAGTAGGGACAGGGCCAGGTGATGGTCCAAGCAGTCTTTTTTTAACCTGTTTTGAGTATTTGCACTCTTAGGGTAGCCCTAGAAACACAACCAGAAAAAAATAAGGATGCACTGAAAATACAATATTTAACCCATAACCTCATCCCCCTCAAATTCAAAATAACCAGAGTCTCCACACAAGACTATACACGTGCCAAGCTTGTTGTTCCAACTATCTACAAATAAATACAAGCAACTGAAATGTTTTTCACAGTGAAATTGCGTCTTTTCCCTGATCACAGAAGATGCTGGAAAAGTTGAAGATTTTTTTTTTTATTGAAAGTTTAAAAAAAAAAAAAAAGAGAGATCAGATTCCAGACAACTCTCTGAAATATCAGCCTGGGTGAGAACCTCTCAAGCAAGTCTTGGGTGACAGCAGGGAAAGGTGCCGGATGGCTGGGTGCCCATCACACCCACCTTCGCTTACTCCATCATGTGGAGTAACAACTCCAGACCGGTGTATTTGTCATGTGGCAATTCCAAGTCCAAACAACTCCAGCCTCCCTCTCCCTGGCCTCTCTGCTCAGTGTCAGATCCCTGGAGCACGTTCAGTCCTCATCCTCTAAACTAATTCTTGTTTCTCATTTCATAACCAAGTTCCCACTACACTGGGAGTGGAAATTACTGCTGTCATCATTTCTATTCACTTAAAAGCTTCAGGCAGGAGAATGGGAAAACTTTCACCTTCTTGGCTGAAATTTTCCCTGTTTGGTCTTTGCTGAAAACTAAATTATTCTAGAGAGCTTATGGGAACAACACAGTTCTGAGGAGGAGGAGGACTGTGAAAAATAGAGTATTTTCTTACAAGAGAGAGAAAGAGGCTTCATCTTTTTTGGCTGGGGGCTGAAAAATAACAACTTGCTCAGACATGCTCTCCATTGATAAACTTTTTATTATTTTTTTTAAACATTTCAGAAGAAAAGGACTTTCCTTTCACAGTTGATAGCATTGGGGAAAAAAAAGTCACTTGCAGAGCAAGCACAGATAATCCTATAAAGTGAATCACAAGAAGGGCCTCATGGTGTGGAAGAGATGCTAGCAGAGATTTAGGCACGCATGTGTCATCTACTCTGTGCTGGAAAACAGCAGCAATCTCATGCAGAGTCCTGGGCTGAGCTAGGGTGTGTGATGCTTTCAAAAGAAATCCTCCCTCGAATTACATTTTAGGAGGTGCACGAGAACACAGGTACAGAAAGCCAGAAGTACAAGCAGACAAGCTAGGCATGCACTCATCAGTAAGGCTGCCGTCTGCCCTCCCCAGCAAAAGCAAACGCAATGGGTTTGGGAGGGGAACCTGAAGCCTCAAAGGCAGAATCTCTCTGGTCTGCTGGAGAGTCACTGACACAGCCTTCCTGCAGGGCAACGCGGAGTGAGACACAGCCAACCATGAAGATGCATATCTCCCACCCATATTTTATATATGAAATCACTGTTGTTCTCTGCTATTCTAGACAATTTGCTTGTTGTGGAACAATTGTTATAAATCAGAAAACCATCGCAGCAGCTATTTCAAAATTTGCCCTACCAAACGTTTGTAGCAGCGCAGTAACATTTCAGTTCTCTTTTTCAGGTTTCCCTTTCTTTACCAGAGCAGTTCAGAGTTGCTTCATCACGTGTTGTTTTCAGGCTGTGCAGCTTCTCAGTGAACCCAAAGGACCTTCCTAGGGAGAAAAATCTCTTTTGCCAGATTTCCTTCAAGGCTGAGGCACAGAGGTGTAGCCTCCCTCTAACTTGGCAAGGTCTCTTTTATGTGAACCATGGCCTCTGAGAAGTAACGTATGATCTGCATTACCTGACTTGAACGCCAGCCAGAGCCTTGAAAAACGATGCTGGGTCATGTATATTTAGTACAGATCCTTGTATTTTGCTACATATTACATATACATCAGTCACATAGAAGATGCTTCCTTGTAATTTTTTAAGAGCCAAGAAATTTCAAGTGGCTGAAACATAATATATGCCAACATAAATATGCTTCATATACCCAAATATTAACTTGTTTTATTTCAAAGACCCATCATTAAATGGTTTCTTAAAATACATGGGAAAATTAAATTGAATCCTGATGCTTTTTCAGTATTTAGCACCCACATCAAATATACTTCATCCAAAAATTTTAATTCAGAAACTGGCAATCATACCGCTCCTCCTGTTCTTGTGGATGCTATTTTTCCAAAGAGTTGCACGCAGGTTTGAGAAAAATGAATTATTAAACACATGTCTGCAATTAAGCGTTCTATGAACTCTCACCTGCTGCGAGAGATTTTGAAGAAAAATATCTCTGTTCTCATGCTACAAGTGTCCACTGTTCTAAATAGAAGGGCAGCCAAAAATAAGACCGGCGTTGTAGGAGAGGGGAGCTTGTATTTTTATCTGAAAGCTTTTATGACTCGGGCTAAATTAAGATTAAAAGTAGTCTTCTTTGTGAAGGAAAAAATTACAGTTATGAGATGAACTAGATAAGCACATACAAGAGGCGTAACATAGGTAACCTTATTTAGGTGCCTGGGCTAAATGAATTAAAGGAAGTTATTGACACAAGCAGGAAAAGATCATAATGGGAATAGTTCTTGAGTCTGGAAATTGTGAAATTCAGATTTAAATCCCTGCCTTTAACCTTCCCTGTCACATATGCCAAGGCACAACTGTGCCTCAGCTTCCACTGTAGAACCTGCCTGCTGTTCTCCCATGGCTGCTGTCAGGACGAATACATGAAAAATGATGATGTAGCTCAGTTGTTATAACACTGGGAAGAAACCAAGAATGACACAGACTTTCTCATGTTCGCGACTGACTTTGAAGTGGAAATAAAGTGGTCTGGAAGATGGAGGTGGCCCATTCTTATATATATACAGCCAGGGTATTTCTCTTTCTCTGTTCCTTTATGATCCTGGATGATTGATATCTGTGCACGGATGGATGCCTGCTAGAAGGATACTCTGGTGAAACCTACTCTATGATTTCTCTCCTAAGCATCTGCTGCAGGGCAGGAGGCAAGCCAGTGGGCTCTCCAGCTATCCTTATGTTTAATATCCTTATGTTTTCCTTTTAGTATACCCACCATCATTTAAATGCGGTTCCTGTCCCTCTGTGACCATTAGGAATATTGTTTGCCAAAATACAATTTTTCAAAGTTGCACTTTTTAATTCTTGTGTAATTTACAAGTAGAAAGAGCCTGTTTGAGCCTTGTAATAACATTTCTTTAACAACAGCTTACTAAAGCATCAGTAGGTCTCACTGATCACAATGATAATTCATTCTTTATTTCTCCTATTTCCGTTTTATTTCACTAAGATGACAACACATTGTAGATGAAACTTTTGTCCTTTATTGCTTAGTGCAAGGTAGTTATGAAATAAATGCAAATATATATAGTGGCATGTTCCATGCTCAGATATATACACAATTTTCTTTTTATCCAGTGAACGGATCATAACCCTTTCTCCCATCCACTTTAAAAAACACTTAACTGCATCCCAATCACAGAAAATGGCATTCCAAACTCACCATATTCCTCAAATCATTCTGAATTACAGGTTACCTAATGTCACCTGCACATCCTCCTCTCTTTTTTATCATCTTACTGTTATTAGGTTTTAATGCTTAAGAGATTCCCAACAGCTAGGACAAATGATTCTGCTATTTCAATCCGATTTTAGCGGTTGAGTTTTCCAGCTTCAAGTGTTGTTGTCCCTGATAATCAAATCTACAAACGTTATCTCAAAGCAAGTTACATTTCTCCCCACCTTCATCTCCTGACTTCCATAAAGTTACTCAGAGATACCTTTTGAGTTCACACAAAATGAAACCAAATAAAGTGAATGATTAATATACAGTCTCTAAGAAGTAGATCTTTTAACATGTTCAATGACATGTAACTTTCAGTAGAAAAATTACATTATAAAAATAATAAAAGCAGTCATCCAGGAGAGGCTGTGATTGTCCCTACACACTAGCAGGAGCTAGGGTGAGCTAAGATGCAAGGTACTCATTTCAGCAGGCGAGACCCACTGTGCTTTGTTTATATGCAGAAAGTTTAATTGAGGAGAATGCAAGGGTACGTGTTAGGTCAAATGTATAAATTTATCAGTATTTATAACGACTTAAGCTCAGAAACTCATAATTTTCAATTCCTGCTGCTTCACCGTCTCAGCAAGCGAGTGTTGCCCACAATTTCTAAAGGCTCTTTCCTTACCATAAACCCAGTGTAAAGGTGAATGAAGCCTTGGATGGGACTGAGGTGTCTCTGCAGACACAGGTGGGAATCTTCACACCTAGACTGGCATTTTCAAGCCCTCTTTTCCCTTTTACTAATACAGGATTTATACTTATTAAATCTGATATAAAACATTAAATATTATTTAACTCAAAACTGCATATTTTAAAATTTATTCTTAAAGAAAGATCTTAAAACCTCATGTGTTCTGTGTACTTCTGGTCAGTTATACATAAACCAACCCTGCACCGGTAGAAGCTGGGCGTCCACTCTTAAATGCTGATGTTTGGAGAAACCTGCTTATTCCACAAAAATACGGGTTAAAAGCCGTTAGTTCACTCGAGCGGTAGGGCCACAATTACTGGATATTCATAAACTACAGCAACAGCCCGTCATCATAGTATTGCACTTCAGTAAATTTCTGTCTCTTTATGAATCATGGAAATTATTGAAAGAGTTTAAACACCTCAAATTAACTGACATGATACTGACACAGAATTGTCTCCGGCAACCGTTGCACAAGGATGCTGTGCAAGTCACCCAGCAGTGCTCAACATTTTGGGTGCTGATTTATTTGTGGAGTGTTTTAGGCAGGCAACTTAGACCTTGACGCAACAGGGAGGTGGCTTCTCTTCATATCATATCCGCAGGGTGCCTACAGATTTTGCGCACTGGGTGGCAAATTTTCTCCATTATTTTTCAAGGCTCTTGTAATTGCAATGTCTTTCTCAAAGTGCCTGGCTGGCTATCAGTGTGAGCTGCTTTACATCTTAGTAAGAAAATCCCTAACTGGGGCTAATCCCTGTGCTGTGATTGACTCTTGTCCATGGGTTTTTAGAAGTTCTGTGTGTGCCAGGAAGGGGGTAGGGGGTGGGGAATAAATCAACCTCTCTACTATGACACCATTTTTACAATTGCTTCCAATAACTGAAATAACATTAAATAACTAGAAAAAGAAAAATACGCCAAGAAGCACAAAGCAGTCCTGCATACGACTGAAGAATACTGATTAAAAACAAAGCACAAAAACAGCCCAGAAAAACATCTCTCTAGAACCTGAGGTCATCTTCATTTCCCCTCCTCTGCTTTTACGTTTCCCTAGAGCACCCGCAGCCTGTGGGTGCAGCTTGCCACATATTTGGGGGAAAAGCCAGACCCCTATATATGGGTTTAGCTTTTGATTCTATCTCACCAGCGTTTATACTGAGTATTATAGAGCAGAAGAACAAGGGAGAGCAGAGAAGCGCTGCTCTAACTGCAGACCTTCCCGCAGCCTCACAGAATGGTTTTCTGCTTCGCTTTAATTTAAAATTGAAACCTGAAGTCAAATTTCCACCTGGTAATAGCTTAAAGGCACTTCCAATTAACTTGGTAATATACACTTTCTGAGTTAATAAATTTTTCAGCCTCTGTGTTTAATACAATTAAACATTTGGGCCTTTGGCCTTAGACCTTATTTAGCTTGAGAAAGGATTGCAAGGAGACTGCCTCCAATTATCACCATTTACACAACATTCACTTAAGGGCTTTCAAATGCATACATATGGAACATTAATTTAATCGTACACAAAATTCAGTACCTGAATTCAGGCCTCCTCTCTCTTGCACAGAACACGCACAACGGACAAGAGAATAATAACGCCAGAGCTACTGGGCTCTGAAATCCGTCATCACAACGCCGCCCGAGGCAGTACGTAACAGCTGTGCCTGCTCCTAGGAACTTACTTTTCCTTCCAAATCTGCATTTTGTTATTTGCAAATTTCTTCAAAACTTCAAAGTTAATAAAGTGTCTTGCATAGCGTAAAGAACCTGTAAGATATGCAGGACCAGGAAACAAAGACAGAACTGAAATCTTGTGCTTGAAAAAACATGAAAATTAATTTTGCCAGCATGCCTACCACATTAAACACCATATTCTTTTACACAAAAGGATTAAAAGGTTTTAATCCCTCTTTGCAAGCAGCTAGTTCTTGATTCAGCAGTTCAAAAGGCTTTGCCAAGCTCAGGTTTTTCCTCTGCTTTTAAGAATTAAAAGTGAGTGTAAACCTTATTTTGTAAACAGAGAGCATAGTACAATGATTTTAATAGAACTGGGAGCCAGAGTAAGTGACCTCTTCAGTATATCTGTTACTAAAGCAAAGGCATCCCAGGCTCTCAGGAAGGGACCTGCATTTCATTTTAATGCCACTGTACGTTGTTCTGTTCTCCTCCTAGTAATGAACCAAATTTCTGCCTCATCTACCTGGTGAGGAGGAAAACTTGCTGCTTAATGATAATGAGTGCACTCTGGCATTTCTGTTACACCAGTGATTTTTTTGGGGTTTTTTTCCTATTTGTATCAACTGTTTTATCATGCAGCATCTGTAGTACAGTCTGCAGAAAACCAAGAAATATAATTTCACCATTTAAATGATTACCAGAGTGTAAAAAATTTCAGCAGGTAGCTAGGCACCTGAGCAAAATACTGTGAAGTGTAAAGAAAAATGAAAAAGAAAGTTAGTAGTTTTTGCTCAATCTGACTTGAAATTCCCCAAGAAACAGGAATATTTCCCCATTAAGTCGTCCTCCAAGTCAGACTCCTTGATAAGCCTGGATGGAGAGGTTCAACGCTTCTGGGAGACATCAGGCAGCATTTTTTAGCCGTAACGATGTATTTTAGCAGTGGCTAAACGAAGGCACAGAATCACACGCAGCTCAAAAGTCGTTTGAGCTGAGTTTCGATGCCAGGGCCACCATCTTTGCCTGGCAGCAGGACTGCGCTGGCAGAGGGCTGCTGAGCAATTCCGACCCTCCACGGCAGAAAGAGGAGAACGGGAGCGCCGAGGCCACGCTGCGCAGCGCCCGGCTGCACGCTGACCTTGGTGCAATCTGTGGTGGAGCCGGGAAAGCTCCGGGAGCCCGCTGTCTCCTGACCATGAACTGCACCCAAGTTTCCCCAAAATGGCTCTGTATGCATGTGGAAAACATCTGCCTCCATCCAACAAGAATATTGGGTGTCCAAACGCCACAGTAAAGAGAATGATTGACACATGCCAGGGGTGTGCAGTTTTACAGTCGCTGCAATCCAGCCCTGCTCCATGCGTAACGCAGGGCAGGTGCTTCATCCCAGAAGGTGCCCAGTCCCCTCCTCCACCCAGGGCTTTCTGGTTCAGCAAGGGCTGGCTTTTAGAAAGGCATCAAAATTAATCACCTTCATGGTTGCTGCATTCTTGATTTAATTTTTCTAGCATCCATTCCTTGCTGTGTTATGAATTTAAGAGATAAAATGAAAAGCTCTTTTCACTTTAATAACTTTTCTCTGTGTAGATGATCAGGTCAGCCTCTGTTTCCAAACTGAACTCCTTAAATCTCCAGCTACCAGGCATGGTTCCAGATTTGAGTTTTTGTGGCCTTTTATTTGCACAAACTTTTACCTGATTTCACCTGATGACACATAGAATTGCAAGACATGCAGGAAGCTGAGGTCCATGTGGAGAAGTTACTGTTCACCACGCTGTGAAAAGTTGCTGTGGCCACCAGGACTGTCCTGAAGCCCAGACCACAAAGCACTGGGACCACGAGATGCTGATTTTGAATTTCCAGAGCTGGGCTGGGACTTGTGTGCACACTGAAGAGGAAAGGCTACGCACAGGACCTGCAAGACTAAGGAGCCAGCCCTGCGGGTGCTTTATGCCCAGGGGCCCACTGGAAACCCAGCATCCTAGTTACTTTGTGCACTGCATGGCAGTGTGCGGCTCTGAAGGGACCAAATATGTCTAAAGGAAGTATTTCTTCTGTGTCACAAATTATTTCTTTCTTCAGTACCTCTGACAATATCTGTGTCTGTGAAAAGGGAAAACCAGTTAACATCACCACTGCAGTAGGTGCCTTGGCAAAGCAGTGCATATGTTCCACCAAGGAGGTGGTATTTTATCCTCTCAAAGTCAGAAACACTGCCTGCCACCCAGAAACAAACTTCTCTTGTTAAAAGCACCGAAAGGATAATCCACGTTGGTTTAGGAGGACATGTTCCTTGCTCACTGCAAGGAACCTGCTGCAGGTCATGGACCTTACTGCAACATAAACTCCTGCAGTACCTGGTAGGACACGAGCAGACCAAAATCCAACAGAAAGTAGTGGCAGGGAGTTACAGCACACACCCAAAACCAAAGGGCATCCCTAACATGGGCTTTCAGGCCAGGTACCTGTCAGCCGCTGCCTCCCCTGTAGAAGACCTTACTGCTCGGAGTCACGAGCCACACAGGCTGGCATAGCGCCTAAGGAGTAATGTTTACCAAGCTGGCATTAAGCAGGAGCTCAGTACAAAGACTAGGAGTGTCTATGAACAATGAAAAGCATCCAGTAGCTCCTGTAATTTTTCTTTTTGTATTCTCTCATGCATCTTAACTCAAATATGTTTATATTTTAGCCATGACCTACTCACAAATACTTCTGGATTGTTCCTCAACCCAGACCTCCAACACCTTCTTCCACATTTCTCCTCATGTCAACAGCAAGTCCTGATGTCATGCAGGATTCACGCTATTGCAGAGGGTAGCGAGGAACTGAGAGTAGCTGTTCCACTGTTGACTCCTTGCCGTACATACACCAGGGATAAGCCCATCAGAAGGAGAACCCAGAGCTGGTAATGCCAGCCCTCACACTGACTTTTGCAGCCTGGAAAGATGTTTGTCCCCAAATCTGAGACTCACAAATCACGGATGGCTGCAGGTGCCATGAGAGAGCTGTAAGCAAGTATGCCGTACTTAGTGTTTGCCTGCATCGCTTATTTTCACTCTCACTGCGAGACAAAATTATCACATGCTACAAGCTTAAGGGACATGCACCATACGCACAGATGTCAAACCTGCAAGATTCAGCCTGCTTTTAAGTTCTTTGTGGAGATGACATGGGATAACGGAAAACAACAGATTTGTCTTTTGGAGTGCTGTGTCCCCCTCACCCATCCCCCCCTCTGCTGACCAAGTCGCAGGGTTCCTGGCTTCACACTCAATCTGCTGAACTAAAATCCACACCAGCAAAGAGAATGACAAGCTACTTCAGCGCGAGCTAACTGCACTTCTCAGCTTTTACGTGCATGAGAAAGACGGCACTATTTCTACCTCGGGGATCTGACATCCCAGTATATTTTATGAAGGACGTACATCAGGGTAAAACACAAATCTGTACGTGAATCCAAAGCTTGAAAGAACAGCAGCCTTCCTTAGCTACTGCAAGTCAGCGCGTCACTAAATCGTAACACAGCCTAGAAAGAACAGGAGGATGAGACAAAAGAGCCTGTCCAATTATGCCTGCCTCAAGTGAATTTTATTAGTCTCTCAGCTCTGTTAATGGTGAGGAATGCATACCTGTAGCTAGGCAAATGGATCTTGCTTAAGGATTACCCATGCAGGAATAATCCCCTGCCTATCACCAATCTTTTATTTTCATGTTACGTTTTAAAGACTGACTTCAAGGTGGGTGCCTGCCAACTCTGCTTGTGTTCTCCAAGAATAAATGTTTATCAAAGGGGGGCTCCCCATTTGCTCAGTTGGAATTAGTTACACCAACAGGGTATCAAACGGGTTGCTGCCTGTCACCGGTATCAAAGAGGAATTTGAAATAGAAACACGAAGCAGCAGCAGCAACCGAGCAATGGAGCCTGTCAGAGCAAGCGTGACACGGGACAGCCAAAATGTACGTGCAGAGAGGGCTGGAAGGGGCTCTCCAAAGCGAGTCCTGTCTCTCAGCTCACAAGGCACAACCGCTTCTGTAAATGGATCGCGCATCATCTTAAAACAGGTCTGAGTTTCAGCCACACTCTTGCTGGAAAACTGTTATAAAACGATGGTGATGGAAACAACAGTAGGAAAACAGATCATGGTTTGTAAAGTTATTTGTTGTCAGTTATACCCACTTGTTTGTATGCTAACAGGATCCTTTACCTGAAAAGGGTTCCGTTCCATCTCTGTCCCTTTTCTCTCTTTCCCCCAATGTATACCTAAGATCATTTTTACCCCCTTCTTAATAACAGTAAAATGTTTTCTGTCTCATATACCCACTGTGAGACTTCACAGACTAAAGATTTCCTTTTAAATTTAAAAAAAAAAAAAAAAAGAAAAGGAAGAGATATTGCATGTTAATTCTTCTGAGGTTTCTTTGAATTCTGGTTCATACTCTTATACGCTCTTCTGGTAGAATCCATAATACTTTATCGCCATCATCTTATTGAAAACCAAGAAAAAGCATAATTTAAACTGAACCAAGAAACCGTTCAATCTTAGTTTAATTTATAAGATCACATCTACCATGGCCTCACGACATACCATGTCCAAGTTTCAAGAAAACTTGCAGTTCTGTTGATCACATGCAGAAAGTGTTTGTTAACAAGGTTGCTTAGAAACCTGCACTTGCACTTTCAAACGCAAGCGTACATCCAGATCTCCACTTTAACCATGGTTATGGGGTGAACAAAATTTTATTTCTAATTATGCAGAAGCCTCAACGGCATGTTTATTGTGCAAATTAGGAACTATGCTGCAGAATCACACAAAACATGCAATTCAGCTGTTGTCATATAATATAACCTCAGATAATTAAAAGTGAGCAAAAGGTAGAAAAGCAGGTGATGAACTGCAAACTGGGAGAACTGGCCCACCAACACAACAGCAGCTGCCCACATTCTCAGTGCTTAGACCGTAAAACCCAGGCTGACAACACGATTTGCAAAGTGCTGAAATCACCCAACAGCACCAGTCATAATCTTAGATGCACATTTCCTTCAGCCAAGCATTTTCTCACTATTACTGGTGATAAAGCTGGCATATGAATTAAAGGTTTGAGAAAGGATGATGACAGTACAGAAATTAATCACACATTAATTTAAAACTTCCAACTGTCTTGGCATTGTGAAGCCATCACACTGCCACATCCTGGAGAGAAGTGACACACCAGTCCACCACCATAAGGAAATGCAGCCTCCTATTCCAGGTGACTGTGTCTTAAAAGCTATTAAACGTTTTCATTGAGTTGCATCAAATCACATTTCAGAGGTCAATGTTTAAGATCCCAAGTATTAGAAAGCCCCATTCAAAGCATTATAAATTCAGCAGTGGCACTGCAGCAGACAGGGATTTATCTTTCAGACTGCTGTGATCGTTATTAATAATATTACCAGCCACTTTTGTTTTGCTAATTAGGTGCTTCACCTATGAATAAATGAACTTCATGAAATAAATTACATAGAACAATATTAGTGTTGTTCTTACTGTATTAACAGGCATCCATGTATGTAATTCATCCACAGCGGTTTCTGAGTATATCCACGCTGCACATAATGCCATTAGGCACTGATGGGCTGGCTGGCAACCAAGCACACACTTTATGGACTCCCTTCTGGGCGGCAGCGCAGCTGAACTGGCTCGGAAAGCCAACGCAGGAGGACAGCAGTTCTCTAACACAGACCTAGGAACTCCAGAAAAACTCCAGAGATGCCTTTCTGATTCTTATCTCCTTCCTGGATACAGGGATCTGGGGTCCTTTTTTCTTTCTTGGAATAATGATTCTTTAACAGATCAGTCGGAACGCAGACTGCTAAAATTAAAATAGCTTAAATTGAATGCAGGACTCTGTCACACGTTGTCAAATGTGCTACAGAAAGGAAGGAGGACAGAAACAACTTCATTGCTGCTCAAGTGCGAGTTTGCAGTTGCACGGGAAAAAGAAGCCTGAATTTCAGAGATGAGAGGCAGGATTAAGGAGAAATGTGTATTCTTTTAGACCCTTTCTCTCTTCCAATTCTTTGCTCATCATTTTATTGAGCAAACAGATCTCAGCTGCTTGGGACATCTGCTCTGTAATTCCTTTTTCAGAATTCTGAAGTTTCCTTAAAATCCAGGTTTGTTGCCATCTTGGCATGATTTAAAGAGACTGACTGTATCTAAATGACTCAGAAGTACTGCAAATCCTCTTTTTTTCCTTTTATTTTTTTTTCTTTTTGCATTGAGAAGCCCATTCCATTTATGAAAGAAACAAGGAAAACACCGCATTAGGACTTTTAAAAGGGCCATTATCTGCAGGAAGCTGTAGCAAAGCAGTAATAGTGTCACTCACTCCCTGGAACTTGCTTTTTCTATCCTTCTATTAACTTTCAATATAAAATCAGAGAAAATTGTATTATTAACTTCTTTACCAGTATATTCTAAGTAAATACTCAATGCTTACAGTAGGATTTTCAAGTTATTTAGGAATTTAAGAGGAGACACGTGGTTTTGTTTCCATGGTCTTTCATTAAGTATTGGTGACTAACAGCCAAGACCACGCAGCTGAGATAACTGCTCTCTGAAAGGGCGAGACATCCACTGCTCCAAAGGCAGCTCAGCTCTCCCCACCTACCACCGAGCCTCCAGAACGTGCTCTGCTTGCCAAATGTGGCACACTGAACCCTGATTTCCAGTGGCACAGGCCAGGCTGAAAACCTGAGCAAACCTTGCCACAAGCTGGATTGTATCTCCTCTGAGCTAAACAAGTAACGGCTTGCTGAAATATTCTTGTCCTATTTATTTGAGAACAGTGAGTGTTTTCAGATGTCTTCTGACTAGTACACCTGCAAAGGATGGAAAAAGAGGCGATACAAATGAAAGCGGACATAGCTGTCTTCAGGGAGCCTGGCACCACTTCTGCAACAATACAGGTAAGGAAAAGAGGGAAAAGGAAACAATTTTCTTCAACTGTTAATGGAAAAAGACTCCATTGAACCACAAAAGCGTAGTCAGGAAGGGACCTCAAGAGGTCTCCAGTCCAACCTCCTGCTTAAAGCGGGACCCTCATCAACACTAGATCATTTGAGCAGTCGTGGTGTCTAGCTGAGCATTGGGAAGCTCCGAGGATGGAGAACCGAGCACCTTGCTGAGCAGCCTGCTCCCATGATGCTCTGCCCTCCAAGAGGAAAAGCTGCTCCTAACCCCACCTGATCCTCTATTTCAATTATTAACAGTGAACTTCAACACAGTTTCCTCTATCTCCGCATCTCATCTCTGCTAAACGTCTTTATTATGACAGCTATTGAGCAACTGGATGACTAAAGATGGCAGATACTAGGACTGTATGCATGCATCGCAGCCCATGTTTAAACAAACAAAACCACTATTTTCAAACATAGCTAATCACCACATCAATAGACTTATTAATGGGATTCCAGGACATGGTTGAATGCATGTTGCAGCAGCAGGGACTGGCTTCAACAAACACAGAGCTCCATTCCAACCGTATGTCTCAACGATAAAAGAAAAATTGGAGTGCAATCAAATGCAGTGGATTAAATAACAAAAGAAATTAAACAAATGGACAGTGTTTCATTGTATACATTCTGTGCACACACACAACCTTCCACAGTTGTGAGCACATCAAGAGTTTATGAATCATAGAATAATTTAGGTTGGAAGGGACTTTTGGAGGTCACGCTTTCTAAACACCCACTTAAAGCACAGCCAGCTTCAAAGTTGGGTCCAACTCTGAAGCTGGCTCAGGTTGCCTGGGTCCCTGTCCACTCAAGCTTTGAGTATTTCCTAAGATAGACATCCAATCCTGCAACCTCCCTGAGGGCCTGCTACAATGTTTGACCATCTTCACAGTGGGGAAATTAGTTACTTCTTTTTAAATCATTATATATTATCACTATTCTCCATGTTCTAGCTTATGCCTGTTGGCTCTCATCCTCCAGAAGAGCCTGACTACTCCTGCTCTGCACTCTCCCATTGGGCAGTTGAAGACAGCAGCAAGGTCGTCCTTTAAGCCATCTCATCCTACGGCTGAAGAAACCCAGGTCCCCCAGCCCATCTGGTGCTCCAGAGCCCCCTCACCATCCCAGTACCCACGTATTGTGTGCCTGTGCACCAGTCCATAATGCTGCAAATCCTTTCCTCACTACCTCATCAGAAAATAGTACTCTTTGCTACCTGCCTTAAACAGGAGGAGCTGCATTTAGGAGTCAGTCTCCCTCTCCTATCTTTCAGTTCGTGGCTCTGTGTTCATAAGCATCTACAAGCTATCTCTGTAAGCATAAAGTATGACCATTGCTAATGAAAGATGACTTCTTACAATACCTCCAAGACCATATGAACTGTGCAGGGTATCAACTGGCAAATTTATCTCCCTTACACAGAAATATTACTTGACTAGCAGCCACAGCCCTTCCAAATTAACTTCACTTACAATTATTTCAAATGTTTTCATGTCTTACAACACCAGCATAGGGAAAGGCAAGCCCCTGAACACTATTATTCCCAGGTACCTGGTGCTTGTCATATTCCTCACACCCCTGGCTAGACAGCCCATCTTAAATTAATTTTTTAATCAGATTTCCACTATTTACTTCCCCCCCTCCATCGGCTGCAAGAGACAAACAGTTCTTCTGCTGTGCTTATTGACGCTTAGGAAGTGCACCATGAAACGTGGAGGTATCGTTATAATTTCTGAATCATCATATGCCGGCACTCTAGAAAGAAAAGCAGTTCAGTGGAGCTCCCGCTACACAGGACTGCTACACACACTACTAACGTTAAAACACTTTGAAAGACACTTCCCACTTCCGTTTCAACACATCACCTCTATTTACATTCAGTTATTATGTCAGTCTATGCACCAAATGAATCCCAGTTGCAGCTTCCACTACGTAATTAAGTAACTGAGCGTTTTAGAGACAAACAAAAGATGTTGCCTTTTTTGGATATTCTAACACAACCCTTTGTCACTGCAAAAAAGAGAGCTTGACATCTGAGATATAAAATGCTCAAAAGAAGGCTGTATCAGCTAATCAAAAGAGAGTGATGACTGCAACGAACTTTATCGGTTCTGACATGGCAAAATGAGAGCAGGAGACCACTATCCCAGACTGGCGATTCCATTAACTCTTTGCATTACCATATTTCTATTTATTTTTGACTGTTCACAGACTATCAATGGCCATGCAGTGAATAACAAGGGCAGCAGCAGCAGCACGTAGAGCCGACTGTTACGGAGTCTTGGTTTTCAGGGAGCCACTGTTAGCAACTCCCCAGTCCACTGCACGCGACCGTGAAGGAAGGAAAAGAGCAGGCTCTGCTGCCAGCAGCAATCACAGCAGACAAGTTTTTTTTCTCTAATCCCAGAATTACTTTAACTTTGTCCATGAGAAGCTAAACTATTTAGACTCTGGCATTATCACAAGAACTTAATGCCATGGGAAATATATATTCTATATGTATTTTATATAAACAGATCTTTCCTCTTGATTCCTCAAGTGCTCTTTCACTTTCCATCATATCGAGCTCTTAGAGACTTTCCTAATTCCCACTTACATGCAGGTTCAAGAGCTAATTCATGGACACCGAGGAGTAAACTTTCAAAACCACATTTGTTACCATCAGATCTCTTGGTCTCAACAAAGCAGGTGAGCAATGCGCACCAGTTACTGGTTACTCACTCTTTACACACACAGCATGCAAAATTCTTGTTCTTGCCAGTTTGTCAAGCAATAGTGCTGCTGGCCTCAACCTCAGCATGGGAGAGAGTTTAGAGAAACGTCTAGAGGACGACGCACTGACGCAAGTGTTAAAACAGCACCAACAAAAATGGACCTTACCTGAAAACAAGCCAAAACATCTCTCCATTTTTTCTCCCTGCCTACAGAGAAACTGCATTTAATGGCCAGGGCTCTAAACTTCTCCCTGGAGAGGCTGAACTATTACTACTTAGCAATTTGATAAAGCTCCTTTGATTGTACTTTGCATAGCATAAGGGGAAAGCTTAGCACTTTGTGTAACATGGAGCGCCAGGAACAATGAGACCTTTATGGAGGTTTGTGTACAAGTCAGCAGATGATGATTAGACTGACAAGGATTCAAGTCTGAGAACCGATGAGAGAACTTGTCAATGTGTAACTATCAACTGCTCTCACAACTCTGATTTTCTCCCGAGAGTTCTGAGATCCCCAAATGGTAACAAGAAGCAGAATTAATGAAATCTATCATTTGCTGGAAGGGTCCTCCTTGATTAGCCATCCATCAGGCTGTACAGACACGGGTATTTGCTGTCCTCGCGCAACGGCTAACTACTTGCTCCTTGGAAGATGGAAGGAGCTTTGCAGAGACAGCAGAATTGCCCATCTGCAATCTCTAGGTAATAACCCTCACGCTGGAGAAGGACATACGTATCTTGCTTGCCTGGATCCCTAAGACAACCTGCTTTTTGTGGTGCAAGTGAAGGGGTTATTTAATCTTTCACGTGGAGAGAAATGTTACCGAGACTAGCAGAGCATCTAAGGCTTAGCCTCTTCGAAGCTGAGCCTGGGAGCTCAGACTGAGAACCAGCTGGCTGGAGAAGGAGCTGACGAATGTGTTCAGGCTGGGTAAATCCTTTTACTCTAGTGCTTAAGCACCTAGGACATGGCGCAAAAAAAGGGCCTTTCACCTGCTGCATCCTCCTGGAGGAGGAATGAGCAACTGTCAAGAAATATACCCTCACAAAAGAAAAATATTAACTGCAGAAGAAGCATAATAGCTCCACTGGAGTTGGGAGGCAGGGAAATGAGGGAGCCTGTTCCTAGCAATACTCCTTCAGCCACGGCAATTCAATGCCTGCACTGAGGAAGCTTCTACCCTGACAAGTCACTCCATCTAGTTTTAAGGTCAGCCACTGGAGACAGAGAGCCTACCCACAGTATGCCGCTAAATACAGTAACTAACAGCCATTAGTTGAAGAGCACGGAGCAGCAAGGCAGCAGGCTCTGCAGGTGGGAGGGATGAGGAGAAGACAGGCTGGATCCACTGTCCCTCCTGCATCTCCAGGGAGGAGGGAGCAGGCGATGTACTTACCGAGTGTTGTCACAACCCCCGACAGGTAACACAGTCACGGTCTATTGCCTGTCTACACAGAGAAGCGAACAACAGCTCAAGGTGCAACAACCAAGGCACATTAGTTGTATAATCCTTTGAATTATTTCCTGTCAAGTCAGCGGCTATCTTTCCATATTTTTCCTGTGTTTTTAATGGAATTCAGTGTCCCCAACAGTAAACTGCATCGTGTTGGACTGCAAGCATACACACTGTTTTCAGGAAAACTTCTAGGAACTGGTCACAAACACTGCTTAGTGTTGGAAACTTTGGCTACTCTGAGAAAGCAAATGAGCAGAACAAAAGACACCCAACAACTTCTCCAGCTACGTGGGAAACAGCTCATGTGAATGGTGGGTGAAACTACTGGAGAGGAGACTTTCACGAGGAGGCTAAGCAGTCAGGAAAGGATGGATGAGAATGCAGGAAAACAAGGTGACTATGATGATGAAATTAAGATTATCCTGCTTAAAGGAAAGAAGGAACAGTGGCAGCAGGGAAGGAAAGAACATGAGAACAGCCTTCAAGGATCTGGAAAGAAACTGCAATGTGAAAAGAAACTTTTTTTTTTTTTTTTTTTGGTGCGTGTCATGCGAATGGACATTCATAGTCACAAAACTGCTGAAAGGGAGTTTAAGGTTAGGATGTTTGGGGTAAACTCCTATACCACACTCCCAATGGTATAAATGTACTGACAGTTAAACTCTGGAACAGCTTGCTGAGGAAATGGTGGGCTCTTCTCTCACCAGAAGTTTTTAAGAACATGCTAGACAAACATCTGTTGTGAACAGCTTAGAGCAATCCTGTCTGAGTAGAGAAAGGAGGGACAAAATTCCCTTCCACCACAATTTCCTACAAGTAGAAATATTCTATCCCTTTTCAAAGTTCAAGAACCCTGATTTTATTTCAAATTTTGCGGAAAAGTTTAGTAACAGCCTCAGCTGTAACCTCTGGGCTGCAACGTACCTGCAAGAGGACAGCTCCAGAGGAGCAAACTAAGGCTCCTGCAGCTGCAGCACTCCCGGGTACTCCAGCGTCCCTTTGCTCCATGGAGATGAAAAGACTTGGCACTGACAAACGATGCCCTCATACTGCCAAGTAGTCTTTTACCGTAGCCACATTTTACCTGCTCCAGAAGACGACAGAGCCCCAGTTCAGAGCCAGGTGAGCCTGCAGAGCCCCCCAAGCTGCCCCCCGTGCTCGGCGATGCCCCTTGCAAAGGGCAGTCCCGCATGGAGCGCGTGGGCACGTCTGCGGGCAGCCTGCCTCCCGCCGTATGCTTCAACAGGCTGCAGCCACAACCACCCCGGATTTATACTAGATTATAGGAACAGCTTATGAATTCGTAGCACTGTATCAGACTACTCAATCTATAAACTATGCAGGTAAAACTCCTGAGCAGCATAAGAGATTATTGGGCTAGAGGGAAAAAACATCTAATGCAAGGAATCGCATTAAGGCTTCCCTGTATTTTAAAAATAAGCATTTAAAACAGTAATATTTTGGACTACTCATTTACTCATTATCTTAATTCTAACGTATCTATCATTTTAACTTAAAACCAGCAACAGCTTAACCCTTTCAGGCCTAGTAACAGGATTTTCCACAAGCTTCACCACCACTGCTGTTTTTTAATACTCGTGTTCAACAGAGGACCTACTGAAAAGGAAAACACTCTTGCTTTCAAGACATTTACAATCGAATTTTGGCACAGAAATTTTGTTTAGGTATATACTACATGTCTGAAAGACGTAGCACTGCAGGTCTCAAACTTTTTTGTTGTTGTTTGGTTGATTCAGTGGTTAGACAATCATGGAAAGCTTTACGAAAGAAATACATTTCTGAACAGCAGCTTTCTTAACTTATCTGTTTTAAACCAGATAGCAGCAAAAAAAAAAACAAACTCAACTCTCCTAGCGATTCTGTCTGTTCGAATCCCAGCAGCTTTTTTTCGTACCCAAACAAGCTGTTGTGCTACACAAAATGACACTAGCCTCTACCACTGCTGCTCTGCGTGGCACTTGTGAAGCCCTGGAAGACTGCTGCAGAGGAAAGAAAAAACATTTGATTAAGTCTTAATCATAGCGGTGGCCACCAACATGTGAAGAACTCCACCGTAGGAACTAACGCTGCCCGTGTTGTTGCTTGCTCTTAAGGCTGCTACGGCATAATCTCGGTCTCTGGATCGATTTGGGTTTGCCCTGAACTCGGGTACTTTGACCTGGATGAAGCAAGGGCAGGTTCCCATGAGAGTGAGCAGGAAAGGTTTGTCATCTGCAGCTCCCTCCCACCCGTGCCACAGGGCTCCCCTCTCACAATCCTCCACCAAAGGCACAGCAGCATCTGCTTTTTGCGATTCTTGTTAGAGTAGCCATTTTCTTTGAACAGTATTTTCATGAGACTAACTCAAGACCTGTTTGCTACTTGGTGACATTCCCAATATGACCCGGATCTATTTAATTTTTAGCACAGCAAAAAGACCAACTCTGTAGTACCCTGAAGTTCTGACCTGAAACTAGAGCTTATTATTCAATCAGGAAAAGGGGGCAAGCACGAGGATAGCCGGTTCTCCAAGATGGAGCTAAATCAGAATTGTAACAAAATAGGGTTGGGTTTTTTCCCATGTAAGAATCCATGGTAACAAACCCACATAAATGGTCAGCAAAGGCAGATGAAAGTCAGGGTTGTCTAATTTAAGGTAATGCATTTTGTAGGGAATAATTTGAACCAATCATATACTTTTCTGGATTCTAAATTAACTGTAACCACTCAGGAAGGCACTGGACATAACCACCTAAGTAGATGTTTTCAGTGAGCTGCTCAATGCAGGCACAGTCATAAAAGGAAACCAAACATTAGGAAGTGCATAGAAATGGATATGGAACAATACAAAAATACACTATTGTAAAATGGCAAGAGAATTTCTAAGGCAAAATAATCTAATACCTGCATCAACTGTGACTTTGCCCTTGGACAACAGGGTTGACAAAACTTAGAGAACTGTCTCCGAGACAGACTGAGCTGGGTGCTCCTATTTCATACTTGCAAGAGAAACAGAAGTTCAACTGAATATAAAAATGATAAATTCAAAACAGCAAGTCTTTTGTTTTAATAGCCACATAACAGATAATTAACCTCTAGTCAGCGAGGTGCCCTGGAGCAGCAGCAGTAGACTTCGAGAATCCCCTTACAGGACAACAGCTTAGGGCAGAAACAGCATTAATCAATGACCTCACTGTACTCTATAATAGATGCACATTAATATTCATAGATTTTTAGGACTGAATGGTCCACTCTATCATCCAGTCTGACCTCCCTTCTGACATAGGACAAGTTTCAGCCAGCTCCTCCAGCCTCTGGTCCTTGTTAGGCTCCTCTCTGCTAGGTCAGAAGAGCCTGCTTTATACGAACTAGATCTCCGTTGTAATACGGAGACTGTAAGGAGGGTGTGATGCAAATTTTGGCTCAGCAAGGTCTGGTAATAAAGTACTGAGCTGAGATCTGAGTGTCAGGAATGAAGTAAACCCTACAGTTATGGCAAGTAATCCCAGAGGCAGGAAATGGAAAACCCTCCTGGAGCGCCCGCAGTGGGTCAGGAAATGGCGTTCTCGGTCCCCCTCCAGACGCCGCGTTTCAGGCTGTCGCTGCACTTTCATGAGGCCACCCACAAATGAAGTGTGGGGCTCTCATGATGCAGGTCAGCAATATTTTTATGTTACCACTCTCCACTAGCTAATGCTTTTGGAATGGCAGCATGTTCAAGTCACGATACATTTTTAATCAAATTTGGATAAAAAAAACCACCCAGGAAACAAACAAAATCTTTTTTCTTTTTTTTTTTAATAATTATTCTCACCTCTTTAACACCGAAAGAAAAAAAGGAGGATTTGTATTCCTAATTTTAACAGGGTTCAGCTTTTGGGTGACCCCTTCCTGGAAAAGGTTAATTCTCATGAACTGCATAGCTTAAATACAGCTCAATGCAAGCAGTAAGATCCACCCAAAAGGAATCCTTTCATAAAATAAGAATCTAAAACTTAGTCATTTACTTTTTAAAAGTATCTGGTTTCCAACCACTTCTATCTCAATATGGGTTTTATGGAAATGAAGAGTAACAATTCCTACTCTGATGCATTTTCCACCCCTCCAGTGAACTCTGAGGAAGGAGGGAAGAGAGGGAGACTCCTTTCCAAATCACACCCCAGAGCTGCAGAGAATCTGCGCCTGCTCCACCACCTCCACCCCTGCACCCAGCAGCACTGCGGATGCCGCACTGGGACATCCAGCACTTTTACACCTCTTAGTCAAGAACAAAAGCAGCCATGTTTTCATTCGTCAAAGCAAATTTTCTGCTAAAGCAGCAGAAACCGCATCCTCGGATATTAATGACAGCTGACAGATAAATAGAGAAAACCAGTGCAGTGCTTCGGAACGCTAGCTCCTCTCGGGTGCCTGATCTGTAGGTCTGCTGCCATTCCCTGAGCCAAAGCAGGGAAAACCCCGCTGGACTCAGGACAGAAGTTCAGTAAAAGCACTCGGCGACTACGATGTACAACCAAGCAAGTTATTGCACTGCTGCACTTATTTCCCTATACAATAGTCTTGACAATGAAAAAACCAAGTTTCAACAAGTGCAGGAAAAATCTGCCTGGAACAGATCAAGTCTGATCTGTGAAGTGGCAACGAAGTTCTGCTCATCAGGACCCACCATGCAGGGAAAGAAAGCCTTCTCCTCTTCACTCTGCTGCCTCTCAAATGCTGAATGTTCTCTCCAGCTCGTTAAACAGTGTTGTAAGGAAAAGGCTCCACCACGTACTGCCAGTTCAGGAATATATTACCAGTATTGGAATCCATTTTAATAAACAACAACCATCTGCCCCCACAATCACAGATGCTTAGAAATGCAGTTCAAGTTAAAGGGCAACCACTCAGGTCAGAGATCTGCGGCGTGCAGGAGATCAGTCTGGGCACTGTGGAGGAATAAAGGAGCGAACATCGGCAACGCCAAACAGTGGGGTTCCTACAGAAGCTGCAGGCTGGACTAGCTGAAGTATTTTTAAATAAATGCATATAGGATATGTGTATCATGAAGGGGAGCTTGTGCCTTATGTGAAGAGATCCTGAGCATGAAATTTGTGTCCTCCTTCACAAGATCTCACTAGGCTTGCTGATTTTTCTCCTACGGTTGTTGTGCAATGAAGGAGTTCATCAATATGGGAAAGAAAAGCTTCAGTCCTGGAGGCAGCATGAGCAGAAACCCCTGACAGCATTAGGAAGTCTATAAATCCCATACTTTCCTAGCCAGAGCCTCCCATTACTTTTTTCTGTTACATTTGTTATAGTAAAAAATGTTGAGGTTTAATCTCTGAGCGTTCACTTCTCTGTTTAAGCTCCATACAGCCCCTCCTAAAGCTGCAAGGAAGAAGAAAAAAAAAAAGGATCCTTGCATCTGTGACAGATGCTGAGTAGTTTCTTCAATGCTGGCAGGAGTCAGCACAGAGAGGCAAGATGCTGCTGCTGCTCCAACGGATCCAGCGTGAGTCTGTACCTGGGACCCACAGGACTAGAGCCTGGCACTTGCGCAGGGACCCTCGTTCCTCCTCAGAAAACACCAAGGCTTTAGGAAAAGGCTAGTGAGAGTCACCTTAGGTTCCTGAGCAGGACCCCTACACAACTGAATAAAACTAACAAACCCCAAGATGCCACGAAAGCCCACAAACTAACTTATGTCCACCAACAAGAAAGCTGGCATCATTTTAAGGGGAAAAGACATAAGGTAGAGTCTATTCAATAGCAACACTCCTAAAGTCAGCAATCCACAGCACATTTTACCTATGCATTATCATGGATTACCAACAGCTTGGTGAGCTTTCTCCAGCCTTGGACAAGTCTGCAGCAAACAGAGGCTCTGTTAAGAGAGATTATGCACACAGAATGGAGACAGCTTCATCTGCCTATGCTGCTCTGGTGCTAGGAGGCAGGTAACCACGCTCTACCAGGAAGCTTTGCTTGCTTGTTCAAAGGGGCAACAAATGTGTCCTGGTTTACACAGGGGGAAGGAGTAATTAGTAGAGGATGTATTCAGCAAGACTGTCCAATAAAAGCCCTTTACGAGTACAAACAGGGCTTTTGCAACTGGACTCTGGTAGCCAAACCGTCAAAACCAAAACAAAACAAAAACGACAAGAGTTTCAATCTCTGTAGAGCTCTTGACTATATTAATAGCATGAAACACTTCTTCAAAAAAGAAAAATCAAGGATATTTTATGCAGAAGGAATAATACTCTATATCCACTCATTGCATGTGCTGGATGTGCTTTAAAAGTATATTTTGCCACAGTGATTCCTTTTACAGCCACTAAATAATTTGTTTCAAGGTTTAGATGCGCTGTGCTCAGTTTCAGCACATGGCACATTACAAACAGGTGATAAATACGCCACCAACCCCCAATTTCTGCAATAGTACAGTAGATTTTGTAGCCCCTCCCCAAACACACTTTACAGTTGAACTCCATCACAACCCACCAGCAGACTTGTCCCCGTCTAACTCTCTGCGATATCTTTACAGCTATGTTCTACAATGCAAACAGCCCACACCGGGGCTCTCCAGGCTGGAGAAGTCACGGTGACGGGTCCAACTGCCATTTCCACCAAACAGACGAAGCCATCAGCTGCTGGAAATCAAACTGCCTCCATCTCACAAGCGAGCAACAGTAACTGGGTTGAAGAACCTGCAGTAGAAAACTTGAAAACACGGACCAAGGACAGATGCTCTGGAAAGGACAAAATTTAAGGCCAATCATCCAAGCTAATTCCTTTCAACGGACTTCATCTTCACATACGGACTTGTTGAACAAAGCGGTAACAGAAGTTGCCAGAACACGCCTGCGCCAGCGCAGGACCAGGGAGGCACAGCTGCCGTTTCGGAGCGACCTCCACCACCTCCCAAAGCACAGCCCCCCCGCAGAAACCAGGGAGACCAGTAAAGCTGACACCCCGGGGCTCAGAAGGGAATCAGATATTTAGCAAGATTACACTATCTGCTAATCTGATTAGCCCCAGAGACTGCAGATAAACATAACAAAGAACAGCCGGACACCAGCTGTAAAACCCATCCCGTCAAGCAAATAACACAGCTGCCCAGAAAAGCTCAGCATCTGGGACCTGTCGCATGCAATGCTTTTAGGGAAATGACAGACTTGCTGCTCTCACGTTAGACATGGGAAAATGTGTTAATCTGTTTACCTTAAATGGATTTAACCTCCATCTGAACAAGAGAGGACTGACACAGATGCGTACGGCCAAGACACTCCGGCAGCAAAGCACAGTGAACGGGGAGGCGGCAATCCTCGACACCATTTACACAGGCTCGAAGGATCAGGCACGACACAGGTCAAACGAGAAACGTTAAAAGATTAAACAAGCACATTTATAATTAGGTGTAATGTCAATTGTCTTCTCCCCCTGAAATGATAATCAGTTCCCCATCTAACCAGTGCAGCCGCTTGAGCTTTCGGCTGATGCTGACAGTCTCAGCAGCCAGCCCCTTCCCAGCACAGGGAATGTGCACAGGGCTGGGGGTGGATGTAGGGAGGGGGGATTTAAAAAGAAAAAAAAATAAAAATCTATATATCAGAATTAGTAGAGAACCTACCATGCCTTCCTAAGAGGGAATGGGCTGCTGAAAGGTGACAAAAAGCTACCTGACTGACTTGCCATACACCAGCTGCTCCTTTTGCAAGCACAATGGGGAAGTCAAGAGCATTATTTACTGTGTCCACTTGACATTTTTAAACACAAGAAAAACAAGAGAAACTTGCTGAGGACTGCATTCATCACCACCTGCCAATTACAGAAACAAAACTGATCCGTCAGTCAGGACACAAGTGGCACCCCGAGTCGGCAGACCACCTCCGCAGAAGCACAAGTGCGTGCTCTTTGAAGCGTCCCTTCAGACCAACAGGCGCTATGGAGGTATAGAAGCAGGTCTAGAGCTCTCCGGTGACTCTGTGGTAAAGTGCTGCCCCCCCCTTCCTAATTAGCAACACTCTGCAGCAACCTCAACCTTCCCCACAGCTCTCACTTGAACTTTTGACTATCACATCAGATATTCTTTTTTTTCTTTTTTTTTTTGTTTTCCAAATTTGCCCCAAGATTCTCCAAGGTTGAATTCTTACAAACACTCATCAATGCTGAGAGCATCAGCTCATCTCCCTCCGCTCAACAGGAAAGAGGAAAACCTGTATTTCAGGGCGACTCAAATGACAGCAGAAATAAACTGGGCCAGGTGACTCCACCAGCTTTGGAGACAAGGTCAGCCCAACGGTATCACCATGAAACCTGGCTCCAGCAGCCAGGACAAGGCACAAGATCACCAAAGACAAGGATGCCCAAGGAGGCACGAGGAGCTCAACGCTCAGCCCATTATTTCACAATGTTTCTGGGATGCGGGACAAGAAACAAGAGTGTTTGAGGCCATCTCAGGAATGCGGATATCCCGACAGTGTTGGAGGCTAACTCTGGAAAGTGGCTATCACTTGAACGCAGACCAAGGAGCAGCTGGGGGTCTAGCAGAGTTCAGAACAACAGGGACACACAAAGGGAAAAGATAAAACAGTTCTAAAGAAATTGTCTAAAATATGCATTTTCTATTTTTATGGCAAACATGACTAGTTACTAGTATTCAAATGCAATTATGTAGAAGCTGTTCTATAAATAATGCAAAGCCCAGAAAGGAGAGATCAACACTCATTTACAGCATACCGCATGCTGTACTGAATAATGTTATATACCAGCTTTTGCCGTCCCCATAAAAAGGAAATATGGTTGAAAAGCTGAGAAAGAAGAACTATCTCCCCCATTCCTACTCCAAAAAGGAAGACAACAGCTAAACCCTGGTAAAATTTAAGGCAGTTCTAGTCTGTACTACTTTTGTAGACAGAAAGCATCATTTCTGCATTTCCAAGGCACCAGCTACTTTCACACGCGTGTTTCCAGCAGCTGCAAACAAGGTTATGATGGAAACACACCACCCTCCCCCTGCCGCAGTGTGCTCTGAGTGGATGCCATACAGAACCTCACAGCATCAAAGTTGTTTCCCAAATTTGTTAAGTGCTCTAGTCCACTGCACAAAGGATTGAATATTAAAGTTGGGAGGGAAAGGCACAGGTCAGCTACTCTAATAACCTCCTACTCAGAGAAACGCTGAATTTAAAGGAGTGTGTAAAGTTTCAAACAGGTAGCTAAGGACCTTGTCCTGACGGGTTCTGAGCACCTGCACAAATGAAGATCCTCAAACCTCTCATGCCACCTCGTGCCATCTCGGGCACCGCTCTCGCCATCAAAAAGTTTCACTGTATCACCCTGGTTGTGATTTTTGACTCCTGTTTTTCACCGTGCACCTTAGGAGGAGAAGCATTTCCATTTTCCCCAAAAGACTTTTACTTCTTGATTGCAACTACTGAATTCTAAAACAGTTCTTTGATTTAATTTTTTTTTAAATTTATTCATCTAATATCCTTACAGCAACAATACCTTCCCACACATCCTCTCTGCACAATCAGATTTATGCCATTTACATTGAAAACTAAGGTCTTTTTTCCCTACTTATAGCTCAGTTAGCTTTGTTATAATGCAGTTTATAAAATTACATTTAATGGAGAAGGGAGCAGGGAATTTGTTTATTTCTGAACTGTGATGGCTAATGGATGGGGTGGGAATAATGACAGGATATATATTATGTTATGGTTGAACAATACAAGGAGAGAATGCATGACCTGATCATTTTTATCCTTTATTAAATGGTCTATTGAGCTGCTTTTTCTCCCTATCAGCTTTTAAAACAGAGAAAGCATAGCAAAAAATAACATATTACTTCAAATCGCAAGATTAGTCTTAATTAAAGCAAAAATTACTCATCTGTTTCTTAAATTCATTAGCAATAGCTGAAAACATAAAAAATAAGCAAATCAGCATAAGGAGACTAACTGTAACTAGCCGTGGTAACTACCTTCCTCCATAAACACCGAGGCATTTTAATTCCCGTGTCTGGAAGCACAAATAAAGTCTGTGGCACACTGAGCATCCTTGCCAAGTCCTTCCTCCTCCCAGCGAGCCAAACGCTGAGTGGGAAGCGGAATCCAAACCTCCCTGCACACCCGGCTGGAGCAGTGTCACCAGAGCTACATCTGCTTTTAGAGGCTCGTCTTGGCTTTTCCAAGAAGAAAACGGGTCCGTACGAAGCAGGACCACTTCAACTGCCATTCCTGGTTTTCACTTACGTGAAAAATAGCTACCGAATAGCTACGTGAAAATAGCTACCGATGGTTTCGCTCGTGTTTGAGACAAGAGGTAATATTCCACAGCACATGCCTGGAGCCCTGCCTGGGGAAAGGGCGAAGAGGGAAGAGATCCCAAGGACACACAGCAAAGGGCATCCCACCACGCAGCCCCCTGCAAGGGCAATCCCAACCAAAGCAGAGCAGATCCTGAGACTGATGGGTTGAACCAACATCTTCTGTTTGGAAAAAATCACCAATGCGTAAAAATGCACAGGAAACAATCAGGTTTGCAGATTGAGACCCAACCTATACGGCATGCAAATTGTCTCCAGTGTAAAGCAACACATGACTGAAACAGGGAGATAAGGAAGGAAAGGGAGGGAAAACGGATTAGGCCCCTGGCCTAATGCTTGAATATTTTCATTTCCTGTAGGGAAAATAACTGATACTGGTCAGCATTAGCTGATAACGAGCTGGCTATTACGGGTTTATGGAGGTTTCAAGAGAACTTTGATCCAGATCACACATCCTATTAACAGAGACAGTAAATTACTCTCACTTCCCATGACACAATGCACAGAAATACAACTCACGTGTATAAATGAGACCGAGCTCTTTAATCAGTAAGAGTGCTAAAACATTAGCGCTACATCAAAACCACACAAGTTCGCATGCAACAACTAGAGAAGAGCAAAAAAGAATACCACTGAGAGAACATGCATTTGGCTTCGCAGAAACCACCAAAAGGGAGAGTTTCTTCCCTAAGAAGCTCCCCTATACTCAAGTTCCATCTATTTCTGCAAAGTATGCTCACATGGCACCTGAAAAAACATCTGTGGCATTTGATTTCGTAAGTTCGTATACTTAAAGAAAAGTTTTCCCAAAAAAAGTGCTTAGATAGAAGTCCTTTTCTGTGGTTTAAGCAGGAACACCACTAGTCAAAGCAAAAACAGGGAGCTGGCTGATGGGCTGGCACTTTGAAGCACTGCAGAGGTCACATCGTGGCAGGGAAATCTTGCTCCATAGCTTTGATGTAGAGCAGCTCACAGAAATATCTTTGTTATTTCACTGAAGTGCATTGCTGCTGAAGCCTCTTTCTTATCCAGTGTTAAATAAGCTGTTATTGTTCTTTAATATTAAAAAAAGAAAAGATTAGCTTCTCCGTCAGCATTTCAGAGGAACATGCAACAGGCAATGTGGCAGGTCCTATGAGGGTCTAAATTGAGTTCACATTCATTAGTACATCAGTGACTTCCAAACAAAAACCACAGTCAAATACAGCATAAATTCAGCTTGAACTCATGCCCGCCACAGCACTAGCACAAAGCCGAGTAAGAAACCCGGCATTCAGAGATCAGGTAATGAGGTGGAGGTGCAGAAGCTCACCTTTCCACTCCACCTCCTCTTGCTTTTGACTTAAAAAAGGCTTTCTCTTTATAATGTAAATGATGTAACTTATACCTGCAGAAACACACACTAGAGTGGGTTTTTTTTTTCACATGTCTCTCCAGTGAAGGTTAAATACGGGAGAGAAAAATCTTGGTTTGGTTTTAAAATGCTGTGGAGATCCCCATAAAACAATTTCTGAAGAAAGCCACTGCAGTGGTTTGAATATCCTGAATGCTGAGAGTCGAGAAGGAAGAACATCTGCATGCATTTTTATGGTCCACTCAAACCTTAAGTGCTTTCAAACACACAGCAGCTACAACACTGCTTTAGATTTAAAAGACACAAGTCTATAAACAGCCCACATCATGATCTTCTCAATTTATCTAAAATTTCCTCCACTTACATTTACCTCATCCAGTTCCAGCAACAAATCCTTCATTTCACCAGTTTCCTCTACTCTTCCATGAGACTAAGAGTAGTCAAAGAGCTAAAACCCAAGCAAAATCTGGAACAACTACTTAAAACGAGTGAATTTTCTCTACCCCCAAGTGCCTTCCAGTACAGAGCCCTCAAACACCACCTGCCCAAACCAGCCAGATTCCCCCCACCCCCCCACAAGCCCTTCTGGCTCATTCATGATTTTGTTCCTTTTCACTGAACTCCTACAGCTGCAAACGCGCTTCTCGAATGCGACACCCCAAACAAGGACATGAGAATTTTCTTGAAAAATGGAGGAAGTTGGTGCGGGAACTCGACCAGCACCAGCTGCCCATCAGCATTCAGGGCGTGCAGCTGCTCTCGGTGGCATCCCTGGAATTCAGCTTGGCTGGGGAAAAAACAACTGCCACTGCTTTTTTCTGAAATTTCACCTAACCACGGTAACATGCCTGTGTACTTCTGCCCAAATTCTTACATGTGTTTTCAACCCTTCAGTGAAACAGTTAAAGCTCAACGTTTATTTTGCAGGAGTGCCCTTGTTTGCACCGCTCCCTTTGTTGCCATCTGTCAGGCTTCCTCATCGAAGCTTCATGCAGGGAAAACATCAGTAAGGGCGAAACAGCAGGAATTTAGGCAGCCAGCCGCTCCCTCCTCCTGCCCTTAAAAGGTTTGAGCCTGCATAATTTTAATAGGGATCTCTTTTTGCTCCAACACAGACACTGAGCACAGTATCAGCTACATCCAGATGGTGCCAGTACTTCAATACTCCCATTTTAGGTTTTTTTTTCCCCTCTAACCAGTGCAAGGCCTCTTCATTTTCCACTTCCTTCTAATCACCCACCCAGACATCCCACGGCTGAGGCGAGAACGTGCAATACAGAGCCACGAGCCCAGCTGTTAAAGCAGAATGCCCCAAATCCTACGGGACTGCAACAACCACCCTGTCCCCGTGCAGGCACACAAACATTAACGGACTCGCACGCTCCCCTGGCTGCTCACACACATGCTCAGCAGAAAATAAAGGCATTATCTCAAGTTTCTTCTCCGATTCAGTATCAGGAAGGGCCCCTGCCTCCCACTCCACGTTTCCGAGCCGGTCCCGCAGACAATCCTCACACATCATTTCTGCACAGTCCACCACAGCTCTCACAGGACATTTTCCTCCTTTTTTTTTTTTTTTTTGTTTTGTTTTTAAGGATGGAAAGACTTTATGAGTAGGACTGCCTGCATTACATGTTTTCTGAAGTGCTAAGCACTTCACTTGAGTTATGAATCATCAACAGCGACAGCACCAGAAACATCTTGTCATAAGCAATGAAGAAACTTCAAATTAAGTATCCCACCAAATAATTCACAGAGACTGCTGATCCAGTCAAGACTACTTGCTTACAAAAATAATTTATAATTTAAAAATGATTGCTGGGACAAAGTATAACTCCCCAAAGAACTTAAAAAAAAAATGTTAAATCGCAAGAAGCAAAGGGGAAAGAGGGAGGTGAAGACAGGAGACCAGAGTGCCTCCAGCATCCCTTAGAACTCAAAAATGCAAACATTTCTTGCATACCTGTAAGGTGATCCATCTGCAAACATGGTGAGAAAAGGTATTTAAATATTTCCCCAGGCAAATACACCTTTTCCCTCCTAGTCACCCCTTTTGCAGCTTGAAAACTTGATGCTCACAGCCTAGTCTCAAGCTCTCCATATTTTTTATCAAGTCAAGTCATTGCTCTTCCGAGGGATTTGTAATACGTGCCTCAGCATTAACATTCACATGATGGCACACACTAGAAACAATTTGGAACTTTTTGTAATCTGAAAAGTTATATGGTTTTGTCCCTTGCGTAAATGTTCTCATGATGTAACTGGAGCAGCACCATCTTCTGCATTTAGGTTACATTTTACCATTTCCCTTTAAAATTTACTCCCTCTATAGGTTTTCTCCCCTTCCACAATTACAGGCATCTCCATACCTTCTGGAATTGAAACCTCTGGGACACCAAAAACCGCTCCAACCATGAGACTTTTCCCTCCCAGAGTCCCACGTCCCATTTATTATGCTCCTTCCAGCTTCTTCAGCAAGAAAAACTGGCAATTCACACCACCAGTGCCCTTCCCCGCACACAGACCTTTCATTCCCAACGCCCTTCTGCCTCATGCACCAAAGAAATCGAGTTTTATACACAAAAAAGAGCTGTTATCACCTACTTAGAGTTCTCTAATCACTCAAAAAACACAATTAAGGTTAAAATGTGTTGGTTTCCTTGATTTCACGTAGCCAGCTTATACACATACCCAGGCTACATACTCTACATCATTAAAAATAACTTTCTATACTCACAATATCTGGCTGCCTCCAGCTATAATCCAAAACCAGAAGTGGATGGTGCTGACTATTTCAAACCCAATAAAAGTATTTCTATAGTTTCTGAGCCCTTTCACCTGCTTTCAAACCTCCCGACAAGGAACGGATGTCTCAGCACTGCTGGATCTGACCCTTTCATCGCTTTGGGAAAAAAATCCCCACCCATGTACTTGAGTCCCACTCCTGGAACTTGAGTCCTTGTAAAAATCTTGTGCTTTGGGAGAAATTTTATTTGTTACTATGCAAAAAAAAGCAATTTCTTTTTCTAGTAACACGTCCAGGTGCAGCAGGTGCTAAAAGGCAGCAGAATAAATGATTTTAGGCATGTGTGTATGCGTGCAGACTGACCTTCCGGTACACAGCCTAATGAAGATCAGAAACCATCAAGCATCCTGCTACAAATAACTTAAAACCTGGCATGTACGCTTAGTAAAATGTTCAAGTGACTTCAAAGACCTCTTTCAATACAGAAAAGAGCTGATTAAAATTCTGAGCCTTCGAATCTATTAAGCATGTCCAAACACAGGAGGACGAGTACCAGGATTTGTTCAGCCACCCCCACCACGCTGGTCTCAGGAAAAGGGAGTTAGCTCCGTCGGTCGGCATGCAGCCGGCACAGGTCCCTTCCGTCAGCTCAGTGATTTAACAGTCACTAAATCTACACTGTATTTTATCACGTTTGTAAAAACACTGTTTCACCTTGGTGAAAACCAAAGTGTTGCACCTCTGAGGGGCACCGGCACCAAACGGATCTGATCGGGTTTTCCCCAACATGCGCCACTGCACTTTGGTCCTGGAGATGGGAGGGGGACAATGCAGGTCCCACGACGCACCAGCAGCGGTATGGATATCCAGCATGAGCTTCATCTTCTGCGCCATGGCCACGCACCGACCACAGAGGCGAGAGCCCGGTCTCCGGTGCCCGTGGTCCCGGCCGGAGGCGCTGGGGGTGCGCGGCGCGGTTTGGCAAGGGCCATCCTGGATGGCGGAGCTCAGTGGAGGGGAGCAGCGAACACACACGCAGGCTGGTAAATGGGATTTATTAATCAGGTTCCAACTGCTCCACTTCACTAGACGGGAGCTCTTTATAGACAGTGCCTCATTTATTTATTTTTTAAATGCCTAGATTAGTTTAGTGTGAAGCTGTTGAGAGATATAATTTGTCTGAGCAGATGATCTATAGATCATTGAATGAGCACTAACCAGGCTCTCGCAGCCCACAGAAGAAACCTACCGTGCGCTCTCCCCGCAGCTGCAGGCAGGAAAGATGAACCTTCTTTCCTAAAATTTAGCCAAATGCATGCCATCCCTGGCAGCCCGGAGGTCAAAGAGTTGGCACCTCGTATAACGTGCTCAGCCCTGACTGTGGGCAGAGCGGCAGCTTCTGCTTATGAAGAACAGGGCTCTCAAATCAGAGGGAAATCAGCAAGCGATAACTAACCTGGTATTTGGTTGGGTACAGGCATTTCTATTACCAACAGCCTTTTCTGCTCACATCTGTGAATATATGCATATTTAAAAAATAAATTATCTTTCATTCAGATTAGTTACTAGAATATCTCTTTCTTCGCTGAAACAGATTTGTTCCTATGGTTGTATCTACTGCTATTCTGGGACTTGGTATTGTCTTCCCACTATTGCTGCAGAAAATGTTCAGCAGCTAATTGCACAGTCAAGTCCTTTCACATAATTTTCACTTTGACAAGAGTAATTAAAAAAGCTAAACGGCTTGAGAACCAATTGATTAGGTCTGCAAGCAAAGCTCTGTTTGGGCAATCCTGAGATGCTCGTGTACTGAACAGCAAGCTTTTACAAAACACAATTAGGAACTTGTTCCTGAATGTTTATGATTGAGTGTCAGCTTCTTACAAGATCTCTTTTTTTGCCCAATTCCTATCATATGTTATATTATTATGTGCTGCGCATATATCATGCTTGCAAAATTCAGGAAAATTAACCTTATAGGACAAGTTAAAGAATATTTTCCTTCCGTCTCCCACAGTCACAGTGTCTCCAAACAGTCTAAGTTTGCAAATGGAGTCCAACACCATCCCTCGTAGGAATAGAGCTACAAGAGCCTATTTTGTCACTGATTTTGAAAGACAACGAATAAGGACAACTTCTGAATTTTTGCCACTTTGTATACCTGCACCACAGTAAAGACGTTTCAAAGAGTAACCCTGTCTGTAGACACATTCTCTGTGATATGGCGCTGAATCATCCATTTGCTCACCTTCAAATTGCTCCAAGTCCTCCATAACAGGACTTCTAATATCGTTACATTTCAAACTACATAATTGAAGTTATAAAGTAAAGGGCTCCAAAATTACTACAGATGTACCAAAATAATGAGCTTATGAACAGTAATGAAATGGAAACTCTTGGAAGCCTGAGGTTACACACAAACTTAGAGAAGCTTGCTATAATTTTTTTAATAAAGATAATAATTCTACTCTAAAAAGAGAAGTTGAAAGGGTTTTCTTTAAACCACTTCCTTCTCAATAAGTTTTCGTCAGGTACTAACTATGTATCTGAAAAATTGTCATGAAACCTGCAAGGTTTAAAGCTAACGGGAACTTGGAGCAACAACAAATGAGAAACTCCGTCCACACGTAAAGGAGATGGGTCAAACACCAGACACTTCCTACTGCCACCTGACCAGCTGGAAGGTGCTGGTGCTCTTCAAAGCCAAGAGCTTTGGCCTCTGTAGGAACATGAGGCATTAGACACAGATTAGAGGACAGGCTCATGGCAGAGGTCACCAACACACATGAATAAACCTTTGGATAAAGCCACAGTAACATCTGAAAGAGAGCTGGGCGCACGCAAGCCTGTCTGCAGCGTGGTCTCAAACAAAACTAGGGAATTTAGTGACAGCAGCTTGGACTCGGGTCCCACTCTCTGCAGCGGCATCCCACACAGTTGCTCTGGGCAGAACAGTAGCCCAGGGCCCCAAAACCAGTTTCTTTGGTACAGAAAGCCAAAGGTTGCCTTAAGATACCTGCACAAGTTAATTGCCAAATCTTTCGAGGAAAGTTGAAGACGTAAAGAGAACTGTGTCTTTATATAAATAGATATGCTGAAAGAAGCCATAGGAAGGTTTCACACATTTGCAAATGTGATAATTTAGATGACAAATGTAACAAATTAAACCCAACTTGTTCGCTAATAGAATATTTAATTATGTACTCCGAATGATCACTTAAAGATTTGGGAATTTAACCAATTATTTTCAGAAGGCGTGAAACGTTCCTAAGCACGAGGGTTTTTTTTTTAATGTCTCAGCGCTGTCCCCCTGCACCTCCTTCCACCTTACCTTGTTTATAGCTCTATTCAGTAATAGTTTTTACTTGTTTCCTTGATGTCTTAATTTCCTGCAATAATACATCTGCCATGAATAATTAAGCAATGCATTTGCTGCTCACTGAAAGCTGAACAAGTGCTATAAATCAGTTGTGGGACCCTCTGCCTGCACAGACACAATCAGTGATCTGCTAATGTTGGCATTTCTTTTTGCAGGTGAGAGAAACGGAGCACAGAAACACCCGAGGAGCCGCTCAGCAGCACCGGGCTCCCTCACCCTGGTGCTGGCAGTTCGGAGAGCATTTGTCTGCATCTCCTCTTAAGCAGCAGGGCTCCAAAACCTGTTCTAGCAATTTCCTGGTAAGGGACAGAAAAATTACTATATTCCTCATACTTACTCATTTCTTACTTTCTCACATTCCTGGGTTGTTCCCTCTGATTTCCCTGCTCCACAGGTAGGAGGAGGAGAGAAGATAGCCTGAGCGCGCATCATTCCCTTCTCAGCACCACAATGATGAGTTGCCGTGGGTCCTTCACTGCGTTTCCACCCATTTTCTCCTGCTGCCTGTGGTTCAACACACGATACAGGCGACAGGATGGCAGCAGAGCCCTGAGGGATCATCTGCAGTCAGGCCCATTACACCCTCTGAAGGTTTATCTTGCTGATTCACGTTCGCTCTCAGACAGCTGGGCATGCTGCATTTCTCACTTTTTTTGTATATGAAGACTGATGGAAGATAAGAACGAACTACAAAACCAGCAGCGATAACTTTCCTACAACACTTCCACTCGCATGCATATCAGGGGAGAGGAACAATAAAACAACTTTCCATTACCAGAACAGCATCACCTTTTAATTGGAAGGAGGTTTACAGTGCAATTGTTTTAAAGAAAGCTCAGCTGCAGAGCACATGAGCCTCTCCAGCTTGGCAGAGCAGGTACATCAGAAAACTAATCAAGCCCAGGTATCCAGCCAGGTCTAGGAAATGTGAGGATGGTCATTACAACTCCACGTCTTAATTTGAGAATCTCCCCGATTCACTAAAAGGTGCAAAGCCTCAGAAATTTTTTTTAAAAGCTCAAAATGTAGAATAGTTCATCATTACATTTCCCTACAAAATACCCTCATGCAGAAACAAACCATGTAATGTTCTTGGGTTTAATTCTGTTGACAAAAGATTGTACATATTTTTAAAACGTAATGCTTAGCAGCTGTGCTGCCAGTCTGCAGAGTTTGCATATATAGCTGTGATATTACCATACTCTATTATTCATAGCAGGCAACAGACTTCATTCTTGGTCTTGTGAAAAATAATTGCAGTTTGAAGCCAAAGTCTGACTGCAAAAAACATCGCAGCATAATGGCCAGAGTTTCCAGAATTCAGGAACTCATGTAATGACCTGCATCTTGATTTAAATCAATGCATTAAAAAGACAAATTTCCCCTGATGTGTTTATGAGAAAGCTTTCCAAGAAGTACGTGGTTCTTATATGAAACCCAGGAAAGGAAAAGCTTAGGTGGGCAAATAGCTTTTTCTATTCAAAACCAATATGCAACGAATTAACCATAATCTTATTACATGAAGCATGAGACACTCCCGTCTCATACAGTCTTAGGACTCCACTACCCAGACAGTTCATGGGTTGATGCATGGGTTATTCTCAGGAAGAATAACTACTGGAAGGAGAAGGAAAAAACCTTACACATCTTCCCTTCCACTACCATCCACATTAAAGGCATTCTACACAAACACACATTTTTTAATGCATTTTCCCTTTCATACACACAAATAGGTATTAAGACAGATTTTAGTCAGAAGGTCTTACAAGACCTACAGCATCGTTTGCAACTGTCGCACAAGGCATTTTTTGCTGCCAGAAGCCGTTCCAACGCACCCCGCGATGGCTGCTGGTCAGTGTTGCTCTAGACGGCAAGCAGCATTGCTCTCCTGGAGCGGTCCGACAGGCAGACCCTCCAACCCGCTCCGCCGCAGCACGCACTGTTATACAGCCCGGCACAACCACATCAGCTCCGTTAGCGGTATCTGACAATCAGTGCAGAACAGCAGAGACACATTCGGTGCTATGACACAAACAGGCTTTCGTGCATCATGGCAGCAACCACCGCACAAGCGCCAAAACTCCCCGCCCTGGTCCAGCAGCTGCCTGGCCAGCAAAGTTCCTGCAACCAAACCTCTACATATATGTATAGCATGATAAAGTTTCAGGGCAGACAACTACCTGCAGTTAAATACATCTCACGTACGGAGAGAAAAAACAAACAAACCCAGAAGTACTTGTTACAATGTGCAGGGCTGAATTGACTGTATGGCTTCAAAAGATGAACCAGGCATCGTAACAGGCAGCTGAAAGACCTTTAGTCAGTGCACTGATGTGGGCAAAAAGATAGCAAACCTATGAGGGTTCATGAGGAAGCTACGTATAGAGGATGTTTTTAAGTCTCATTTTGTTAGTGGCATAGTCTCCCCTGTATTGTCCTCATCAGCTCCTTTTGGGGAGAGCCAGAAAGTCAGAGAAGGGCACTAAGGAGGACTGAGGGCCTGGAAAATGCTTTCAAAGTCAGATGGAAGACAGTGATTGTTACCTGAGAGGAGCATGAAAAAAAGACAGGATAAAAATATCAGAGTATCAGGCGACCTAGAGAAGACAGACTGGGAGCCTGTACCTTTCTGGTTCATAAATGAAGACAAAGAAACATTTGATTTAAGAAATGACACTGGCAATTCAAAACCTAAACGAGGGAACACTTTCTGTTCATGCATGAGATTCCAGAAATTCAATTCAGTGCTCAACAACCCTCCAGGTCAGCAAGCATTGCTCAGTGCCTGACCTGAACTTCTCAGCTGCAGTTTAAGCGCATTATTTCTTCTCCTAGCTCCAGGCAGGGAGGACTGACTTCTCCTCAATTAGTCCTTCCACTCTGGCAGTGGGATGCTCAAGACGAGATGCCATTTCATTGGAGGCCTTATCAATGTGAGTAGAGTAGAAAGACCATCTAATGTATCTTCAAGAATGGTACTCCTCATTTCTGCCTATCACTGTGATGTTTGTCCCTCTCAAAACAGCACAGCACTGTTGACTCCTGTATGGTTTCTGATCCATTAGCACTGCAAGACCTTTTCTGTACACCAGATGTCTAGGCAGTTGTCTCTCATTCTGTATTTATGTAGCTGATTACTCCTATTTTCAAACATCTATCCACATTTCTCCTTATTGACATGCATCCTTTCAGACAGTTTCTCCAATTTGTAAAGATCATTTTGAATTCTAATAGTGTCCTCCAACATGCTTGCAGCTCTTCCCAGCTTGTTGTTGCCTGCAAATTTAATAAGCATGTTCTCTATTCTATCAGAGAGATCATTACTGCAAATGCTGAATGCTACCAAACTGCCAAATACCCACCCTATGAGCAGATGTTTCACAGGAAAAAGTCTCATGAGGGAGCACTGAAAGCTTTACTAAAGATAAATGACATCTACTGCTACTCCATTCACAAAGCCTGTTATCCTGTCATTAAAGGAAATTAGATTGATCTGACCTTGACAAATCTACATTGGGCATTATTCCTTTGCCCATATATATGTGGATACAACAATATTTAGAGTTGTCGCAATCGATAATGCTTTACAGAAGCAATAATAAAAGTCTAGCTTCTTACAATTTCTAATTTTACATAGGAAATGGGAACTAATTTGGGTAGGATGAAAAAAAGGGAAGAGTAGGGGATCTTTCTTTTTGCACTCCTCTAAAACATGTAGCATTTGTTGGCTATCATTGAAGGCTTATGTTGGGGTAATTCTGGGATAAATAGACCTTGAGTTTGACACAGTCCAACCCTGATTATAACACAAAATAATTCATAGTCTCTTCTGCAATTTGACATAAACCTGGAAAACACCATGTGATATACTGCATATTACTCTTTATATGTTAATTGGAGTTTCTTAAATTCCTCAAAATTACTCAGGAAACTTCTCACACAACATACTACAGATTAAAGACAATGCCAGAAATTTTAGCTAAATTTGCCTCACAAAAAAATGCTTTATCTGCAACAGAAGGCTGCGTGTCTAATTGAAAAGATGTTGAGCAGTGCATAGAGGCTGACTGAACAATATATATTCCCAGGGATTCTGCCTTAATGTGTTAAAAAAAAAACACACACACACAAAAAAAACCACAAAAAAAAAAAACCAAAACACACCACACACAAACCCAAAATCATACTCTGCTCCTAGAATAAAGGCCCACAACTCTGCAGCCAGAGGAAGAGAGGCATATGTTAGCATTTGAGGGAAAAAACCCCAAACTTAGGCAGTTAAATCTGTTAAATGTTTCATGCATTTACTAAGACAGAATCAAGGTTCAACAGGCATTGTCAAGAAAGACAAGTCCAAACCCTTGTGGCTTACAGTACAACCACAGAGCAACTTCAACAAAGAAAATTCTCTATTTGCACAATTGCCTCAAGAAATAGACAAACGCACTAGAACACAAACTCCACAGCGTCGATGTGAATTAATTTTCTCCACCTACGTTGCAGGCTATAGATCTGTAGGATCTGGAGGACTATCTCTGCTGTGCACCTCTGGGTCTTCAAAAGGCTGAGACAAGAGCAGCTCTGGCTACATTCACAGAATGAATATACAGGCAAATTAGCTACACACAAGCTCAAACAGCATCCTTTACTCACATGCACTTAATGATTTAGCATTAAATCCCCTTTATATTATTCAGCAGCTTATTTTTCTATGGGTCACTCCCTTCCCACAAATCAAGTTCCATTTTCTCTTGACTGCTGAAGCGCATCTGTAGTACTGTCAAATGTTTTCACAGACATTTTAGACTTGAGACCTACGAACACCGTCGCAGTTTGTTTTACAGAGTACAAAAGTATTTTTCTACTCTGTTTTTAAGAGCATCCAAAGACAATTTTTGCAGAAAGATCCAAAAAACAAATGTCCAATTCATAAAATACAGCCTCCCAACTTGAACTTTGGCTGAAGACCAAGCAGGACACATTTCAGCCATGAAACAAACTCGTAAAAAGCTGAAAACAACAGGTTATAACTAACGAACTTTGTGTAACCCCTGATAAACTGTGTGTAATGGAGCATAAAGTATGTTGGAAGTCTATATACAGCACGTATAAATGACAAGTCAACAGCCAGGACCATTACCTGTTACACCGAACAGGAGCAAAGGGAGCCCTTCCAGCTCTTGGACTACCCTCACCACCCTCCCAAGAGCTATACTAAACTCTTTGTAGTCAGCATGCCAAGAATGAGAACACCGTGCCAGGACAAGGCATCTCAAGTCTTCTACACGGCAACATGAAAGTCTTTTCTCTGTTTTCTTCTTCAAGTTTTACTGACTCGTCCTGCGAACATACCCATTTATTAAATGCCCTATAAATCAAATGTGGTGAACGCACAAGATAAGTTCAATTCTCTACAGGTTTTCATGCATCCTGAAACTACTGAAAGCTTCTGCTTGCTGCTAAATAGGATTAAAATACATAGGCATCATATCAGTATTTTAACTGTTTTCAGCATTTCACAATTTCTCAATATTTTTCACCACTCATCATTCAGTTCGTTCCACAAATCTTCCCTCATGTAAATTATACACTATATAAGTACAATATACCTATAGCCTTGCTTCCAAGCTGTGTTTTTTTCAAATACAAAGATTTTAATCCTTTCTGAAACCAATGCATGGCCACTCTCACATTTACCTCAACAGGGAGAACTTCAGTTGCAAGTTTGAAAACCAAACTCTGCATTACATACGGCCCCACAAAAAAAAGCCAGAGCTTGGCGACACACTCACGTCTCCCACCCGCACAAGCCACCAACTGGGTTTGACAATCAGGTGAAAACAAAACAGTCCAACCTGCCAGGCGTGTTTGTGCTAATACCAAGGCTCAAAATGGTTATTACAAACGGAGTTTTTCAGGGGCAAAAGACCTACATAAGTAAAGCTGTTGACTATTTCCTGGCCTCTTTAAAACCCCTTTTTCAAAACAATATTTAACGAAAGCAACACAACAACAGTTGCACTAACAGTTGAAGTGAATTTAGCTAAAAATAAATCCAAAGAAAACATGTAAGTGTTCTGCACTCTGATATCTAAGTACAGAGGCTCAAGAGTCATTGTCTTCTCCTTCCTGCATGGCAATTATCTTGCAAGGGCTTTTATCACTCAACTTTGACGTGAGCCAACAAAGTCATCACATGTAGACACAGTTTATAATAAAAAAAAAAAAAAAAAAAAAAAAAAAGAGAGAGAGAAGAAAAACAGCAAAAGAAGAAAGAATTCCTTCAGTGAAATCTTAAAATGTGCAGTATTAACCAGTGCCAACAGTGGACTGATTATGGTCCTTTCTATGAGACCATGACTGCTTCAAGAAAACCCAGTACCAGCTTAAGTAGAATAACCATACATAGCAAAGACAAACCAAGTCCAAACCTCTTCTTGACATGCTGACTTCATCCAGAGCACCAACTCAAAACGGTCACCTGTGGTGCCATGAACCTCTGTTGGAAAATAGCGGTGTCTCCATTTGCTCTAGGTTTTCATCAGGTATTACCTATATGTCTCAATCCAATTTTACAAAATACATTCCTGGAAGTTGTATTGTTAATTATGGGGGGGGGGCGGGGGGGAGAACTGGAAATAATGAGTAATACATGCAATAAAGAGCCCTCTGAAAAGCACAGCAGGACTTCAAGTTCATTACAGACTATACTACATGAAATGGAATATATTCTGTAATTATTTCTTTTTAATACCATGTGAGTGCCCCTTAGCGTGAAGGCTTAATGTTATGATGCATCAGAGAAAGCCCAAACATAACTGACATTCAAGGCAAGGTCTAGCATTGCAGGCTACAGTTCATATACAAATGTAAAGCAACTGTCCACTATAAAAGGTGCTTTGGTTTAATTCAGTAATCATATGTCAGTAAAGCGTGCAAGGCAAAAGACCTTTCTATGACTTAAAACTTTCAGTAAGCACCCTACGGTGTTTTCACACCAACAAAGTAAACGAGATTTGTCTTTGGCATAGACAAAGCACTGATTCTCATGAGGGGCTCAATACAGCATTCATTAGAAGTACACCACTGCTTTTCAACTACCCATACATAAAGATAGGTATCTTACCAGAGAAAAAGCATCCATGAACAGATGCTTTTTTTCTTTTTTTCCCTTTTTAAACCAAACATGTTCACCATCAAAAAAGATTGACTAACATTTTGAGTAAACAAATTTCATACTCTTGGTTGTTCACAAAAATGAGCTTGATCATCTTATATTACAGTATCATTCTGAAGCACCAATATAATGAACAGATAATCAAAGAAACAAAAGAAAAGCATCCATATTACCACTTCATTGCTTTTTACAACTGCTCAGCTAAAACACTGAAAGCTCCAGCAGACCGCATACTTTTCCCCCATCTGATGTCAGTACTACTAGTAGCAAGCAGCAGCATGACAAACCGTATTATTTTATCAGTTTCCTGGCACTCCTTTCCATCTGCAAAGAATGTTACCATCACTACTATAGGATATTTTAAATGTCTCCTTAAAATACTCACAGCAGCCTCTGCAAATAGTCACAACTGATTAACATCTGGGAATAAACGCAACTAATTTGCAAGTAGATTTGGAAAGTAAAGGGTAAGCTTTACCAAGATTGGTACTCAGCTAATAGCAGCAACGGAAGATTACTTCTACAGAATTACTTGGATGATTGGCTGAGCTGGGATCCAACAAAAAGCATTTTAATGTATTTAAGGGCAGATATTCACAAGGAAAAAATCAAGTCACACTATTAAAACAGGAGTTCACATCCTGGGAATCAGATGCCCAGAAAGAGATTCAAAGGTGTTTGGGAAGGACCATGTTCCCAGCTCAAGGCTATGGGTCAAAGGGCTGACATTCCATTGTACCGTGGCAAGATGCGGCCATGGCTCTTCTTGACCCTGGTCCCTTGACTTTAAAAAAAACCCTATTGAAAAGTCTGGAAAATCAGTGAAGAACTCTATAAAAATTATCTCTGATCAGAAAAATCAAGACAAACCTATTTTTCTACAACAAAAAGGACAAACTTTCAGTTTGTCTAACTCCTACTAACTTGCTTCTCAGGGAGATTGCATTAAATAGCAGGAGTCTCCAGCCTAGCTGACACAGGTTACAACATGCAGTGTCTGAACCCAAAAACCACATAAATGGAGCTTGAAATAAATACAGATTTGTAGAAGTAACGATTACTTGCCATATTTAGAGATCACATAGGAGACAGGTAAATTCTCTAGCATTTAGTCTTCAAATCGTGATTTGATAGCCTCCTAAAAGCTACGTGCTAGTTCATCCACAGCTGTTAAAAAGTAGATGCAGAAATTACTAGCTGAAATTATACAGCCTGTGCTACGCAGGTCAGAGTAGACGACTGTACTGATCTAATTTCTGCCCTTAAAATCTATGAATCTACACTGAAGATAAAATTTTAAGCAGGTAGTTTTACTGTTTTTCTATATCACCAAGCCAATAAGCAAGCTCTGTCTCAAAGAACGTGTATTAAATATATCAGCCCCTCAACATTTGCCGCTGTGCCGAATAACTTACACGGACACTTAAACATAGGAACTCCCTTGTGAAGGCAAGGGAGACGCTCTGGCTATACGGCTGAGTCTGAATGATGCGAACAGCAAGTGAGACTACTTAGCCCTGCAGAGCAGCAGAAAGTGGGTTAAACAAGGAGCCGTGGTGTAGAGGCAAAAGCCAGAGCCTACACTGTGGTCTTCACGCAAACCACTGGCCCCAGGACGTCCCTGATGACTGACAACATGCTCAGAGCTGCCTGAGAGCAAAACCCAGGGCAAGCCTGTCTGAAGTTACCTACACCACCTCTCTGGGCTCAGGAGCCACCACTCGCTGAAGGATAGAAGATGACAGCAGGAAAGGATCACAATCACTATATATTTATGCTGTTCTTACATCCTCCATAGGTCTTTGTACTGACCATTGCTGGATAAGGGATTCGGAGCTAGGGGGACCTTTGACCTAGCAGCTGATGTTGACTGATGAGCGAGGTTGGCTTTATGAATAAATAAAAAAGACAAATGACAATGCTGTGACCTGTTGTAGGTAGCTACCTAAACAAATTCACATGCCTCCTGCAAGTGCTGGAGCTAAAAGGGGCATAGCTATAAATGCAGAAAAAAAGATGTGTTATCTACTCTCAATGTGGTGTTCGTTCTCATGGCGTTCCTCCTACCTTGATATCTGCAATGCTCAGTTACAAGCAGGCAGCATTTTTAGATATATATATATATATATATGATGAATAAGGACACCAAAACTAAAGCTGCACAATAACTGTGGTTAGTATTTCAACCTGTCCCTTAATGATGCAACCCCAATGCCTCAGGTACAGGGCTTTTCCAAAACAATATTTTACATGTTCTTTTCACTGATGGAATTTGTCAAGCTAGTCAAGCTGGAATTGCAGAAAATTAGTATTTACCTGTGCTACAATACCTGGATCCCATCACACCAATTACATATAATCACTACGTGCGGTGTTTGGGGACAGGCATGCAAACAAAGAACCCAGGAAGCAGAAACAGATGCAAGGCAGCAGTGGAGAAGCCTCAGGTCCAGCTTTTGGGATGGGACCCGCTGCCCAGCTCCACAAAGCGGCTGTTTTCCAGGGCAACACAGCAAGTCTGTCCCGCAGGGTGGCCCAGAGCAGCTACATTTGGAGCTGAGCTGTTGTCGAGGCATCACTCAGGTTATAAAGCAAAGAAGTCAGAGCTGAATCAGGGAGGTAGAGCCAAATCAGGGTGTCAAAACCGGCCATGTTACTCCTAGGTCCCAGGAACACAAAACAGCAACTGCAGAGCTGAGGCACACAAGGGGAACCGAATGCCGCAGCAAACGCTCCAGTGCTATTCTGTGCAGATAAAACCTCTGGATGACATCTCAGGTGCAACACAAAATCCCTGGTGAAACAGAGCTCACCTGGAGCCGCGTGTCTAGAAAGGGCATCAGTACTATTCCGTTCCTCAACCTTCACCAGCACCAACATCTCACCTTCCTATTTTCTTTTTTTAATGTCTCCTCAATCCAATTAACTTCCAAGAAACGTGGTTGATTAAAAAAATAAATCTGTACAACATGTACACCTTTCAGACATAAAGCAACTATCTCTCACAATGGGCAGGGCAGCCCTGAGGTGCTTCGGACTTCGGGTCCTTGCTCACCAGAGCTGGTGAGAGCCAGAGACCTGCCTTCCCCAGCCCCACTGCCGCAAGCTTCCCCCACCCCCTCAAACAAAAGCCATGTTTGCTCTATCTTTAGAAATCAAAAGGTGCAAATTGTTTGTTTACCACGTATCACTTCACAGGTAGTTGGCCTAATACTGCCTCAGTTCTTTCCTTCTACAAGGTCACTTTTGAAGTGGTTTTCTTCCTTAAGCTCTTTGAAATTCTATGTAAGACAAACCAAGACATATTTCGGCTAGGAAATACTTTGGATGGGTCACCTAGACTTTTCCTTTGGCTAATGGAAGCTGTGCTCAGGACTTCAAAAACAAAGCCTAATTTTTAAAAAACCAGGTCAACAAGGAAACACATTGCTGATGATTTCTGATGACAGTATTGATTTTTTCCTGTTTTCTCTGCATTTTGTTTTGAGAGGGGATTTTTTTGTTGCTTTTTATTTTATTAGAGTAAATGACATATTTCCAAAAGCTGGAAAAGAGCATCTTTTAGCTGACAATTGAACTGAACATTAAATGAAATCTGCAAAGCCATTTTTCCCATGCACAATCAAAAGCTGACAGACAGGGAAGCACAGAGTGCATTAAAAAAACCCACAAGCAAGCTGAGGGAGAAAGTGTAAAACAGCCAGCCTGAATCAGCTCCGAGCTGCTCTAATGGAATTAGGGTCACCCTGACAGAAACACAGTCAGATCACAGAGAAAATTTAATAATTTCTTACTGCAGTCTGTAAAAGCCAGGGAGGATTTGAAAGTGCTTTCTGCAAAATTAGCACTTCTGTATCCACCGTTCACACACACGTGCCCCTTCCCGCTCACCTTCTCCTCCCAGCACCCCACCAGAGCGGCCGGGAAATCACTGCTCCCCTCCTGCTGGCACGGAGGCACCCAGCGAACCCCTCTTTTTCTGACACACTGCCACATGTTTAACCTTTGGATGCCCCTTCAATTCCTCGGTGCTGACATTATTCACAGCTCCTGTGAACTCAATTCCAGGAGAGGCATCACAGTGCACACCCGGCGCTAATTCTGCTAGGCGATACATACTCAATCTGTTTCATCTCAGGCGTTAACATCTAGCTATCTGCCAGCTGCCTAATTGTCAGGAAGCTACGGCAGTGACGCTGAAATGTGTTGCGACAACAGCAGCTCCGAAGCGCAGGCAGGGAAGGTAGGGAAGCCCCAGTTGTGGTGCTCCCTGAGCACCCGGCCATGAGCCAGCCTGCTGCCAGGGCTGTAGCACGCCCTCCCCCAGTCCTCCTTCCCTGCCCTCAATCCTCACTGCTCCTGTAAGAAGGTGATTTTGGGGGACTGACTTCTGGAAATCCATGGATAACCCTGCTCCCATTATCAGGTTGCTTTTAATTGGGGAAATGAAGGAATGCTTTGCAGATATGGAGCCTATCCATCCCTCCACTGCCTCCAAGCAGCGCTGCAATGGGGAAAAAGAAGAATAACAGTGAAATCCCAGGAACAGCCCTATTACATCAGGAATCCAGGTAAATAAATGGTCTTTGACTGGAGCCAACAGGATGCTTAGGGGACCAAAAAACTGAAGAGGGTGCCATATGTGGTGCTGCTTTCACAGCACCCCTCTCTAGCTTTTATAGTAAGGTCCAGTGTGCGTATATTGTCATACCTTCCCCTTGCCCTTCACTGCTGTCCTGAACCAGGACTCCCCAATGCCATATCCACTACCGTACCTTGCCCGCCTGCATCACTGATGGCAGGACACAGAATATGCAAGCTTTGGGGATGTTTCTCCCCCCGCGGAGGCGCAGAGCAGGCCCTTTCAACACAGGTCCCTGCCACTGAGAGCTGGTGGCAAGATTCCATGGGGTAAGATAATAGACAAGCTGTGATTTGCTAAAATACACTTTCCATCCTGGGAAACCCTCGGTTAATCCGTGGTGGCTGTGGTGGTTAAAAGGTCGTTGTCCTCCAGATAAGGAAAAAGTAATTCAGAGTCAGTCTGCGCCAGAGAAGGCGGGGTACATAGATATGCTTGCTTCTCAACACGGAAGCGTTCCACATCTCAGACACCAATATTTGGATCTGGGCCTGTGAAATGGAGCCAATTTTGTTAAATTTAAGCATGTTGAAGCATTCTGCAAAATTAGCAAACCATGGCTACTGCAAGTTATCCTCAGGCCAAGAACTGTCCTAGGACATCTCAAGCTTCACCAGCTTCTGCATACCTGATGGAGTGATGCTTCTCTCCTTCATGTGGGCCAGGATAAAGGAATTTTTATACACCTCAGAACATTAAACATATACTTCTCTGTGCCAGACTCCAAAATGGGCTGCAATGTGTAGACATAAAGTGATCTGAATAAGCATCTTCCAGCATCACCAGCTGCCAGGGAAGAAAGCTGAAGAAGGAAACAGCTGCTGCCCCCAGTTTAACTGGGCAGCTCAGACTCATATAGACTACACAATAATCCGCTGCCTGTGCAAGTCACCCCCAGTGATGCCAAAAATAGTGAATTTGTATCTTTCTTCACATTCCCCCTTCACTCTTCTCTCCAGCTTCGCTAAATTTATTCCTTCCCGTTCAGTCAAGAGCATTTAGGACCCCCAGTCTTTTTTCTCCATTCAGCCAGGCTCCTACTAACATGTATCAAGATCTCCTTCAACTTTCACAAAATTACATCTTAATTACAAGCCTGGTGACTAAAGCTGGAGTGAGAAGCAGATGGTTGGTGGCAGCTCAGGAGGTGCATCACGGTCACCTCTCTGCTCTGACTCAAGTGTCCCAGGAGCCCTAGGTGCTTTCACAGGCACAGAGTATTCACAACTGCCAGAACTGCAACGAATGTGCAAACGTTTGGAAACTGAAAAACTGGTTACTTGTAAAAAAAAAAGGGGGAAGACAGCTGCACAAATACTTGGGGATGGCCTACCAAATACAGACGAGTTATGAGAACTAACACTATGCAAAGAACCCACAAGGTTTCCTGCATTCTGCATAACTCGTGATGGGAAATTTCTACTTCAAGCTATTTTCAGTAGTCCACCATCAGCCAAGTTTCTCTCCTCTTGTCTGTCCATGAAGGTGTTTTGGGCACAGCTTTCATCCTGGCCTGGATGGGGTTAATCAAAGCCAGTCACAGCAGCACCATAAGACTATCAGGACAACAGGCATGGACACACAGCTTAAAGCACAACCACAAGGAAGCATTCAATTCCAATTCTGCTGAAATATAGGTGTAGGAGAGCTACACCAGAAAGTAGAAACTCACACCCTTTCCCCAACAGTTCTCAGTCACCTGCTGACTCAGGAGGGATGTCTCAGTACCACAGAAATTACAAGAGCTGGTAAAAGAACAAGGAAGATAAAGTAACAGGGATTACTGTGACCCCAATACTTCTCTCTTCCTCCGCCGCCAGTTTTCTTTACTCTTCTGTACACGTTAGAAATCAAATTGTCAGGTTTTGATCTTGCAGCTACTACAGAAGCTCTTCCTGCGCTTGAATAAATTTTGTCAGTCTTTTAGTTCTATTTGTGCCCCTTCACACACGTACTGTTTATCTGCATTGTGCACAGAGGAAAATAAAGAGATTGGAGAGAGGGGGGGAATCCCTTAATCCTCAGAGTTTCCAGTACAGACCAAGAAAGTTTAATATTTATTGAAAGAAATTTTGCAATGTATTCAAGCTTTCTCAAACTGAATATTACTTACTGTCCGCTCCTGCTAAAGGCAGCATCAAGCAGCAGAGGATGGCTGCTGGCACAGTGAGTACTGGGACGCAGAAGTTAGGCACCATATTCCAAAGCAGAGCAAGTCCTCTTCAGTCTGAGGCAAGTGGTCAGTACATCCAGCGTTACAGACACAGACTTACTCCTGCAAACCAAGAGAGGAAGAAAAGGAGAATGATCAAATATGACACACAGATTAACTGCCAATATACCAAACTACATTGTAAAGATATAGCTACAGATACTTTTAAAGTGAAATTTAACTATCTTTCCTGCTTGAGCAGTAGAGCTCCACATTGATGTCCCCAAATCCAGTAAGCTGTTTTCAAGGGTCATAAGGCATAAATGCATGCCCATCTCCAAGTTTATCTTAATGTCCAGTCTCTATCATGGCCTATTAATACATCCTTTAGTTGTTCTTATTGACAACAAATAGTTCTGACGTTGCATGTTACAATACAAGAAGTAGTCTTAAGCTCGTGTAACTCTTCTTCATCCTCTCCAAGAGAGACATGCTTGATTTCATATGTAGGGTGGTTTGTGGTCAACTACATGTTAAGTATAGCTTGGCCCATCCAGCTGGGCTGGTGCACACCAGACAGGTCTTGACAGGTCCAAGCAGGAGAAACAGAAGCTGAACTGAATCAGCTGTCAGTTCACAGAGCTACCAGAGTCCCAGAAGAAGGTTAAGAAAAGTGTCTATAAAGAGAAGCTTTACTCAAAGCAAACACATAAGCTTCAACCTCCCAAAAATGGAGGGGAGGACTGTCTAAAAGGATTGAGGATTGGATATTCCTTCTCCAAAACAAAGCAAATTATCTTGGAAATTTGCTTAACCTGAGCATCTGCTTGGGTATAGAAATACAGAAAATTCCTTGAAGCCCAACCAAAAATGGCAGGTACTTAGAAAGAAAACAGTGGCTGAGTATCTGCCTTCTTTATCTTTTCATGAGAACATACTCATTTTACTTTCACCTGGAAGTCCAAGGTCTGCCTGTTAAGACACGTTTTAAAGGCACTAGAGCAAGCCCCATTCCCTCAAAGTTGACAATGCTCAGCAGGGACAGGGACTCACTCTTTCAGTGCTGGGCATCTCAACGCAAGCAAGTCATTCAAAACTTCATGAGATTCTCCTTCACTAAGCTGCAAGAGGTATCAAAAGTTGGCAACACAGCATTAAAATGAAAAAAAATCTCATGCTGGCAGATGCCAGCCTGAGATTCAGCAGCCTGCAGAGGGCAAAGAGGAAATAACGTGAGACCTGAAGATTTCCCGACTTCAACAGTGCCTCAGTGAAATGAGGTATTCAGTGGTGTGCATGTAAGAAAGATTCTGGATCCCATGAGTATCTTTGAAGCAAAGCATCTGCAAGTGCACAGGCTGTACGTGGCATAACCCACCGCTCTAATCGTGTTAGCAGAGATTTCAAAAACATGTTCAAGACTGCTCTGACAAAGGTATTTTCGCATTTTGCTGGGGTGTTGGAAGAGGAAGTGCATTACTTTTTTTTTTTTTTTTTGAACCACAAAGCTTTTGATAGAGGTAACACATGTTACAAACATGTTTATATTTGACAAAAACACAGTGTTCAAAGAACGCCAGCAATGACAGTGCTCAGGGAAATCCACCAGAAATCTCAAGAGAATCTACCTAGGCAAATATTTACATTGCATCGTACTAACAAACAGCAGATCATGATTCTTCTCCATTCTGTTACTGTATTTGCACAGTAAATCTTTTCACACGTTATAATATCACACAATACAGAGAAATTTTTATTTATGCAATGTCTTCTACACCCAAGACATCTGAAAATACTTTACAAAATAACTGAGTTCTAACCTAGATGCAGAGAGAATACTGATCATCTCATCCTGCTTTTATTATCTCAATGAGAAAGCATAAATCCAAGTAAGCTCAGCAGCAAGATTTTGAATACTGCAAGAGGCTCTTCGTACCAGCCACACACTCAGTTCTCTTTGTTGCTCTCCTACCTCCATATCCTCATTCATCTTTCACCAAAGAATTACTAAAAGCACCATTAACGTGTCTTACACCGCAGAGACAGATACGGATAGTTGTATCTTTATAGGCGCATAAGCTCTATTCCAATGGGAAACTCCGTTCAATCCCCAAACCATGTGCCCGGTGTTAGCCAGCTCTCCAGATATGCTCCACACAGGAATAGGAAGAAGTGCCTGGATTAAGAGTGAAGATTGTATCTCTAAATTCTGCATGTACAGTGCTAATTTGTGCAGCCTGGAGAAGTGAACCTACTGAAGCACGCTGAAGCAGCATTATAACTGGCTCAACAGCAGCCAGAATCTTAAGAGGCTGCTCTTCTTGGGGGGGAGAGGGGGGGCATGCAGGGACACACACACCCCATCAAGGGTTGAAATTACTGTGTCAAAACTAATGATGTGTGTCAAACTCTCTTAGATTAGGACAGAGAACAAGTTTTACAGGTGGTGCTGAAAACATCTTAGGTATGTATCAGACCAGATTGGGGATGAATAGCTTTCAGAGAGCTTTTCCTCTTTCATTCACTTCCATTAACAACAAAAGAGCCTGATCTAATGGTGTACCTTGAGTGCAGATTGCTCAGCAGTCATGTGAATGGCACCTCCACAGCCCTCATTCAGGAGTAACTCTCAGGAACACAAAAACCTCAGCTGAGGAATAGGTCTGTCTCTCCATTTCTCTCTTCTTTCAACAAATGTGATCAACCTTCCCTTCAGTTTCAAGCTTGACAGATTTATAACTTTCCTCTCAAGCCCATGAGATACATACAACGTGCATCATGCAAAACTGATGAATTGTCAGTTACCCTACCAGATGCTTTATGGACTTGATCTTTTTGCAACTGTTTAGTGCTCTATAATAATTTACCATCTGGTAGAAAAGCTAGATTTTCTTATGCAAGACTGCTGTCTGTCCCTCCAAAGTTAATACAGCACCTTTGGCCCTTAACAGGATCAAACTTCACCGCTTCCTCTTTCCATTGTTGCTCTGCCTATGGAAAAGTTGTCTGCATTCAATATTTAAAGCCCTTTGAATTGGAATGTTTTAAAATTTTATAAATCTCAGTAGCTGTCATTCTCTTTTGAAATTGAAAATACGAAAAAGCCTCTCCCAGTGGTTCAGCTCTCCCATTTTTAGAAGCGAGGTACTCTTCCCCCATCAAGACAACCCAATATTCAAAGCAAGGTGACAGGGTATTAGCTGAAGCTCACTTAACCCTTAGAAGGCCAGTGCCACTCTGACAGTTGCAAACAGCTGTCTCGAACCAATGCTAAAGGTTTCCTTTCCTGGGGCTGAAAAGCAGCCCACGACAGAAAGCAGCTATAAACCAAATCATTTTGGTAGATTTCGGTATATGAGCTAAACAGGTACAGAGTCAGTATTGCTTTGGTAAAACCAAGTCCAACAGCAACCAAGCAACTAACGCTCTTGACTCTTAGCGTATCTTTTGCCACAGCCACCTCGTGCCTCTTCATGCTCCTCTCTTGCATCTGGAATTACCTCCTGCGCACCAGAAGACCTCAAGTTCCTTCATTTGGAGGCCTCCCTTAATCTCACTGCTTTGGCTAGCATCTCACAACTAACACTGCATTTGGGAGCCCAGACTCTGCAGAAGAAGGTTTTTCAAAAACACACATACATTCTCATTGCTACTTCTGCGTCTGGTCCTGGCAATATTATAAACTCTAGACCACGTAACCCAAAAGAAGGCTGAGGCTAAGCATTCCAGATGGCTTTGTGAAAACAGCTTTGAGTTTAGCAAGCTAAACTCCTGCCTCTGCTCCCAACTCAATGTTAGAACTACTGAGTGCTAGTTTGGCAGAAAACTAGGAAGCGGGAAAGCACAACAAAAAAAATAGCAAACCATTTAAATATAGCTGATTTTGCCGTGGGGCAGGTGGATGGAAAAGAGGTGGTCTTGAGAACATTTTTGAAACCTACATGGTTTGATTCTTTCAGACAAGCAGAAAAAGCTGGATTCATTTAAAACAGAGCCAAGAATACCAACAGCTCATATGGTACTAGGAAATTCTGGCATGAGTGTGTCCCACAGGAGACAGCAAAGAGATTAGAAAAAGCAGTCAACTTTAAAGAGTCAAGAGGAATTTCAAATCAGCACTGAATAGCTCATGTTCTCTATGAACTCTTCTGGAAGCTAAACTGAACTGAAGCAAGTGTCACGTGGGTCACTAGCCGTGAACAGCATCATGAAAAAAAGCATCCCCAAAGCAAGCCAGCCTGTTCCAAACCACGGACAAAAATATTGCACTAAAACTACTACTTAAGTTTAAGCTACTTTGCAACCAAAGTATCCAACAAGTCAGCACAAAAATGTTCCCTCCAGGAACCCCGTACATCCACAGAACTGCCAAGTTCAGTTGTGTGTCTGTGTGACTACTGACACTGTGAAACACTGTTAAGAGACTCTCCAGAAACTTAGAGGATAGGAAGGTAAGCCCAGTGCACAAGGAATGTCCTTATCTGACCTGGAGACATAACAGTGTCTTTTCATAAACGAACTTGAAACAATTCTGCTTGCTTTTCAAGGTGGAACCTTCTTACACATTCTCAGCATGAGCCCAAGGATGTAAGTCAGAAGATACCAACTGGACAACATCCAGACAACAGTGAAGAAGGGGTTAAAACTGCATCAGCTTCTCCCAACTCTGCCACACGTGCGACACAAAGAAACCCAATTTTCCTTCTGGATACCTACCCACAACTTTGTGTTTTACACAAATACCCTGAAGGGGAACCAGTGGTCTAGAGGGACCCAATCACCCCAGTACTTGGGGGTGTCACTCAATTAATGGTAGTCATGAACTGACTAAGGAGGGAGCACATGCCACACAAAGCAAGGAGGCAGCTATTTCTCCTATTAAAAATGAGAACAGTAATTGGCTACAGCTCAACTGCTTTGTTCTGTATGTAACGCCTCATCTGTGCGCTCAAGGAGGAAGAGGAAAACCATGAGGCACCATATAATTCAAGATCATCATGTTGCACACATTAAAAGTTGTAGAAGCACAGTTACACACAAGTTAATGACTTTTGAATGTTTCACTTCACTACATTAGTATTCCTTTAGCATAGATTTCTTTGTGCTTTTCTGCGAGAAATATAATATAAAGAGACTTGGGGAGTACAGCAATATGGCCAAAAAAGACAAAATGAGTCTCATTCTGCTCCAAACTCCCACATGCAGGGAACGTATTAGAGAGATTCAGCGGGGAGATATATGAAGATGGCAACGCTCACATAGATTTAGGGAGGAACTTCATATGAACCTACAATACAGTAAAATGGCCAAAAGCTAAAGCGGTTGCTGCATGAGTAAAGGTATCACCTCCAGGACCCAGGTGTGAACAGGCCTAGAGCATCAGTTTGAAGACTCTCAAACCATCTGGACAGAAGGGATGAGAAAGCAATTCAAGAACCGGGAAGGATAAAAATCTCTGTCAAGTTGCAAGCGCTAGACAGACTGGCTAAGCAAGATGGGGATTTGATAACCATCTGTAAGTACATGAAGGATACAAACACCAAGAAAGGAGTGGAGGAGTATAATTAGCCACAGGCATATAACTGTGAGTAATGGAATGAGACAGAGCAAAAGAAAGTGTACATTGAATATTCTCAGTAAACTCTCCAAAAAAGAAAAGAAAAAAAGAGGAGAGAACAGACCTAGCAGGAAAATGTTCCATCATCTGTTTGGATGGAAATTAAAAACAAGGTGGGGGAAAAAAAAAAAACCAAAACCAACACTCCAAAATATTCCATAAGCTAGAGAAAAATAAAAACAGAACAGAGGCAGATTGGTATGGGGAAATATACACAACAGCAAGAACGGTTCAGAAGTACGTCAAAAAAATTCTCCTTATTTTGGCAAAGCATTAAAAAAACCAAGTGTGAAGACTTTAACAAGCTGGCCCTGCTACAAAACTTGGTGATCCTGAACACACAATCACAACTTGACCCAAGGAGAGGAGCAGGGGGAAAAAGAAGGGTTTAAGCAGGATGCAAGCACAGGTTGGATATTCCTGTCCGCCTTACTGGCTACATTTGCTTCTGAAGATATTAATTTCTGAAAGTGTCATTGCCTGCAGACAATCCTAGATAAAAAGGAGGATTTTTTTCCACTGGAACAAGGATTATGAAGGGCCCCGTTAAATAACTACAGCGATAAGTCAAAACGTCCACTTAAAATATAGATCAGCCTTGAGCCTCGCAAGCCCAGTCATCACTCACACTGAGCACTAAATACAGATCGCTGTAGATCACCCTATCCAAGTGTATAGGCTCTTAATGCCAGCTGTAAAGTCTTCTTAAAAGAAGTAAACTATCACATAGCATCCTTTCAATGAAGGTCTTACTACATTTACAGAATAGGCCCAGCAGTGCAACCAGAAGCATGGATTAAAGGGCAGTAGAAAATCCTACAAGAAATGCTGATAGCTAAGGAATAGCTGAAAATTTCACTAATATGGAGGAACATACTCATGTGTCAGTCACTTCCACAAAGCAAGAATTCCTCCCCTTTTTCTACAAATTACTACACACGGGACAATATATTTTTAATACAAATGACCACGCATTACAGGCTTGCAGTCAGCACAATGGAAAATGGTGTAAAGATTAAAATCACAAGGTACCCAAGTCCTCTCCTCTGAACCCCAACTCCTTGGCGTGAAGTTCCACGCGTGCAGGACGTAGAACAGAATGTTTTAAATTGAGGAGAGGGAGAGCTGAGAAACGCGGTCCTTCTGGGCTTGCTGCTTACAACACACCGCAGCTGACTGCTATTTACTGTACAGCTGTGGTACGGTTATTTCTGCATCTGGCTCCAGCAACGCCAAACCTGCAGGTTCTGCATCTCTCAGACTGACAGAACAGGCAAAGCGAAGGAGATATAAGATCCAGTGATCACAAAAACTAATTTTAACCAAAACAGCAAGAATGCAAATGATCAATTACATTAGGGATAATCTGTCCTTCCTTCCCTTCAAGGTTTTTTGCATGGTGTCTACTGGCTTGAGATCAAACTAAATCCTGAATCAGTCCTAATTCAAACTAAATCAGTTTCTTATTTCTAACAACCCCTTTGCTCTATCCACATGCCTACTCAGCTTCATTAGCAGCCTCAGTGTAGAGATTTTTCAGAGACCTCCTGGATGTAAGCCCGTTCTCTGGCAGCTTCCCGGGCATTTCGAGAAACCACTAGAACAGTTTTTCTTTGCAGAATCCACAATGTCGGGCCCAATGAGAACGTGATCTTTCAGGTATTTTGTTATTTTCTCAATAATTTTTGCTCCAACCAAAGTACGAGGTATATAAAGAACTTCCTTCTGAAAAAGTGGCTCTTTTTAATGAAAAATCCCTTATTTTTGCTGGAAGTTCAGTTATGTTTTATGTAACATAGCATACTATTGGGGTCTACTCACTTAATGCTTTTCAAATTAATAGCTTATTCCAAAGCTGCTTTTGCCCAGACCTCAATTTCTGATATTTGCTTATCTTTTATATTTAGAAAGACTGGGCACAATACGAGTACTAAGTTTTCCACAACATTTTTAGCAGTCAAAAAACTGATGCAAAGAAATAATTTCCCTTTTTAGCAGTACCCTCTTCCTTAATTGCTGTCTTTAACCTCCAATCATCCAGTAAACCCAATTTCCACACAAGACAATGGCACTGATTTGCCTAAATTATTTATCTTCTATGTAAAGTCGTTAGTTCTCCAAAGCCCACCTTGGGTCTTTCAATTTTCCTTTTATACTCATTATGCTTTATACACTCTCCTACTAATACCTGGGAGTTGGGTTTTCAAATTCTCATCTCAAATAGCTTCTCAAACCTGCCATCCAGCTAGCATGAATTATTCCCAGCCTTGCTAATTTAACTGCTTTTCCCAGCCTTCTTTCTTATGTTCCGCTATTGGTTTCAAACCACATCAAGGAACCATTTCACTGTTGGCTCCCCCTCCTGCTTCTTTTCTACTCTTAATTTCTCCCATTTTAATTTTAGGGATGCTTTGAGTTACTTGTTCACTTTCAAGTTGCCCTTTCTGAAGTTTAACATCATTCTCAACATTTAGATTTCTTCTTGGCCCCTCTGAGCTCAATGGCCATACTCACGCACTATGTGCAGCATAGTCATGGCCACTCATGAAGATGTATGCGAGGATCCTACAAACAATTTTAGCCTTGCTGACTCAGATAACAGCAGCTTGACAAATACACTAGTGATTAAATAATGCTGAGCGACTACTTGTGTCCAGAGCTATTTTAAGTCAGGCTCAGGAAAGCGTGCACGCGCTGGCGACAAAACCTCCACCCACCGTCTCACAGCTGCTGTCACGTGCGGCGACGGAGTAAAAAGGACTTACTGCTTTGCTCCTGCTAACACAGACAGTAATTCTTCTCCACAGGTCCACCAAACACCCACGGAGTGGCAAGTTCACAAACGCATCTTGGCTGCTGTCCTTTCCAGATGTGGTCTCTACCCATACAGGGGCAGCACCACTACGTCAGACCAGACCCCAGCCAGCTCGTCTCAGCCAGCTCAAAGACTGTGCAGGAGAAGACATCAGCAAGCTGCCACAGGGCTGGTTCTTCCTAATGCCATCATTTAGCAGACAACTTGTGCCCTACTGGAGGGTTTATATATCCAATTAAACTTTCTGTAATTTTCATCTTGTGTAACTATGAACATTTTCAATGCTAGAGTTGGAATTATTCTCTCCTAAAGGGTTTTGAAGTTAATTATATCATAGTTGTTATTACTGTCTCAACCAGGGATACTGCTTGAACCCCATTATTGTGTGTGTTACTGAGGGCTAAAATAAGAATAGCTGCTGCTTTGGTGTGTTCTGGAGCTAGCTTTTCCTACAAACTGCTGCTTCTCTAACCTTTGCCCAAACGTTGTGTATGCTCACTTCATATGCAGGTAGTTAACACAGCCCGGTAGGGTAAATTGCATTTATTAAACTGAATTCTCTCCATGCAGAACGCCCCCAGCATCCTGCAGTCCTCTGGCTCTGGAGGCATTTGGCTGTTACCATGGAAGACAGCACCCAGAAATTCCCTTCGCAACTAATAAGCAGGAACTATGAAAGCACAAGTTTCATGCAATTGCCTTCTGTATGAAAAATGAAAACTGTTTCTATAACCTATAAAGAAACCAAGATGCAATCAAGCTTATTATAATAAGATGCTAAATTTATGATTATTCCTTTTTTTTTTTCCTTCTACTAAGGTCCCCTTGCTTTGGCAAAAGAAAACACCCTCTGAGGTAGCATATACTACATAGTACCCAAGCCATATTAAAGGAATGTAAATAAAAATCAAGCCCTAGGTGTAATATGCTTATTGAAGATGAAGAAACTAAAGGTCTGTAAATTAAGAAATCCTGAATTAATGGTGGCAAAATCAATCTTAACTCTGATTCAGTCCAAAAATACAATTTTTTTCCTTCAGTAGCACTTCAGGCTAAAAATTAAATTCAGATTTCTTGCATCACATTCTGTACAGTAAGGTACGCAAAACATCTAGACATCAGATTTTGTCTCACTCAGATCTGAGACTGTATGTTCCAAACAGTTTGATGGAAGAAAATCAATTAATATATTTTACAAGTCTTCTTTGTTTGGCAGATCAAAGCAGTAGTTTCCTAGTTACTCTCTGGCTAGAGGGACTGAGATAACAGCTGCATCCAGGCTGCAGCAAATCCAACACTTTCTGGACAGACCAGCCATCTTCCATCTTTTATACCACAACATAATGCCCAGGACTCCACAAACAGGCCAAAATCTGCTTCCACGCTCACATTTTCATGCACACATTCTGCAAGTAAACCCACATGTGTGGAGCACACGTAGCAGCACACACAAATGCTGAAAACTTAGAGGCAGCGGTCAGCAAAGCTCCACGTGGCTGCGGCTCCGTGCTGCCTGCCATCTTCCTTATCAAGGATGCGCAACCTCATCTGCTTCAGATTAGAAAGATGAGAAAAGGTGGGAGGCTAAAAATATTCTGCACATGTTAATGAGCCTCTAACAATTGTCTCTCCCAACCTCAGAAAGAAATCCAAAACATACGGCAAAAGTAAACAACATTACCTCTCAGGTAAGTTGGGCACATCACCACCCCTGCACAGTTCTCGCTGCTGCTTGCACGTTGTGTGATCCCGTACCTCCCACGGACACCCATCCGCCATGAAATTCATGCGACACGTACATAGGTTTTTGCTTTCGATATTCAGCAGTTTTTGGTTACTAGAAAAGGCACGCTTTGCTAGCCAGAGTTGAGTGCATGGCAGCTATGTAGCTACTTCCAATGTTTTTGGCATTTCTACACTCGAGAGGCAGCAGGAGCGATCAGTTCTTACATTCAGCATGGCACAGACATACAGACCTGGGATATGCTTCACCCTTCAGCGTAATTCTCCTCCATGACATTCTATGACTCTGAACTTCAAGTTTGGCAATTGAACCTTAACTAAGGTATCCAAAAGAAAGCAAAACCCACCAGCTTCTGCTTCCACAAGAAGGTAGCTTGCTTTTGGTTTTCATAATTCAATCTTAAAAATTCCTTCTTCCCCAGACTTTGAGAGTGTTTCCTCTGTATTACAGGCAGATCCCAATTTTTATACATTCTCTTTACCAGGGGAACGGTCCCATGCTAGGGTCTGAGTCAAAATAAGTCTGAATCCTAGTAAAAGATCAACCTAAAAAAAAAAAATTAAGTACCTTACACAAAACTGCCCTTTTGTAATGGAGACTTCTGCCAATAGCAGATGGAAAGACCTTTGAAAAATAAGACATCCCATATGCTGTCTGCGGCAACTTTGCAGCCTTAGTGTTGAAATCATCCACTCCTTCCTCCCAAAACCCACCATTTACATGACCACCTTTACATGACCTTGAGTAAAACATAAAAGGGATATACATAATGCGCAGCTTCTTGGGATACCATTCAGTAAAACCTAAGGAAAGAAAATTACTGCTAGCTGCTTTTTCAATCCATTCATACATTAGTGTGCTGAAATGCATACTTGGAGCCATTGAAATCAGATTCAATGTACGTTTTACAGTACTTAGGAGGAAAGCTATTTTAATTTTGTTAGTTGCCAGAACGTAAAATCCTGAAGGCAAAAGCTTTTAGCAGAAAAGCAGAACAGATCTTAAAGGGAAAGACATTACTTAGCTTGATGAAAAACAAAGGAAAGCTTAAAGCAGGACCTAGTTAAGTACACCTCCAAGGAAAGGAAACAGCTCCTGTTCCTCCACATGGCTGATGCTGGCGTGGGGCTAACGACACGAGATGCGGCACCTTGTTCATCAAATCCAAACATATCAAATTAACAGCAGCACAGAGCAACTCCTCAGCTGCCAATGAACAACAGCTCCGAGGCTCTTAGCGATGTATGAGGAACATGCTCCAAGTTTTAAGCATTTACTTTTGGATATGCAATGCCACCAGATGTCCAAGCTTTTTCTTACCTGCAGACTAATGCATCAAAGTGGTTTTGATGACGTTCCCTCTGAAAGCTTGTTTGCTCAGAGACCACAGCTCTATATCCATTGCTTCTCGATGTGTGCCCAGTCCATTAGTTAAAGTGGACCTGCGCCAGGCATGAACAGAGGGGCAGTTTTACCAAATTAGCTAGAGCACACATCACCGTGTTTGTGCCAGTTCTGTTTCAGTCTGGCTACGGGAAGGCAGGACAAAGTTATCCCCTCAAAATGTTTTGAATCAACTTGAATCACCAGATTGCACTTGCACTGGTACAGCACTCTGCATCGGGTTAACTAAGGCAGTCCTGATGTGGTAACACATGACCCAGAATATAATGGATTTTCTAAGGCCCAAGGCATCTGCTGCCACTTGCTTGAGAGCCTTTCTCAATGCAAGGCACCCTGCATTTCAGAGAGGCAATAAGCAGACCCCAAAGGGTTTCCACTGTACCTTGCTCTCAGAGACACCTTCTCTTTTCATACCCCAGGACAGTAACCAGAGCCCTGATTTTCCTTCCTTCTCTGCTGAACAGACCCAGTGCTGGAGCTCGTGTCCCTGGGTGCTTGACCTTCGGCCGGTGCACGGATTCTGCATCACTCAAACCTTCCCCAGCAAACCCATGCAAAGGACACAGTTGTTTTTACTAGTGCATTCCTTATGAGAGATCTCTGCTTTGGTTTTATCCTTGTGGGTTTTAATAATTATGCACATGCACAGAGAGCTTGCCATCAGTGTATTTTGAATTAAATTTTAACCAATTTATGAAGTATTAAAAACCACAAAATTTTTTATAACATTTTAATTGTAGTATTATAGAACTCATCTGGTAACACCTAATTATAATTCTAAATGAGCAGCAATTAACAAGCTATTTTATGGTGCCTAAGTCCAAAGCAAACAAGGTCAGGACAGCCCTGCAGAAGGAGCTGCCAGTGTGTACCCTGCAGAAGGGAGGCCAGTCTATCTTTGGGATGCACTCATTCCCCGATTGCTGCATCGGAGCATTACATTTTAGAAACCGTAGGAAATATCGCCCATCAAGTACAGGACTTGCTGTACCGCTAGATCCTTGTCAGGTAATGGGCAGCTCTGCTCTTGTCATAGCATAAGCATCATCAGTATTAGCTCATTTGAACTGACATGTGCCAATGTCACATCACTGGTGGGGAAGGCAGGAACAGCTCCAGCAAAATCAAATGCTCCCACTCATCAGGTAGCAAAGACCCCAAAACGGGATGGGTTGAGGACAGAGCAATGAAGGAGTCTCTCTCCTTCACACAGAAGCCATAAAACTCCCTGCAGTGAAGGCAGCCCACCTACTGTTTGAAAAAAATTAGTTCATCTCGGCATGGGGAACACTGCAAATTTACCCAACATCTACTAGCGGAAGGAAGGCTGATACTGTGGGTAGAGCCACACATTTCATGTCAGAAATTCCAGAACATTCCCCACTGACCTGGATGCTGTCCCAGAAATTTCTTGGAAGAATCTTGCTCCCTCACCCCTTGGCTAGTAAGTGAAGTCCTTCTACCTGTCAAGCATCCACAGAGCATTTCAAAAGTAGGTATAGCAGAGAAGCACCCCACCAGCAGCATTTTAGGGGTCAGTTGGCAAAAGGTTCAAAGCCCAGAGGCTTTGCTTCAGAATGCATTACCCTTTGCTGACAGGCTGGGTTTAAATTTTATTTTTTTTATTTTATCCTTTTAAAAGAAAAGTTCTTTGGAGTCAAAATGTGAGGGGGAAAAAATTCAGCCTAAATCGTATGCAATGTACAAGGTAATTTTCTATTCTCAGAGGGAAGAGAAGGGTTCTGGAAAGGGCTTTGTGACAGACTCATGTATCTGTCGTCTTTATCACTTTCTCCCCATCTTCTAGCGAAGATGGATCTCAAACCTCTCCTAGGAAGAACACGGGCCATTCCCAACTGTAGGAGAGGAGGCAACTGAATGGGAACTTGCCTGATGCAGCTGGTATCCTCTCTGCCTGCAGGAGCAATGCATCAGATATTTTGAACTAACATTAAAGACATGGAAACATTTGGAAAAATATCAATGATCAGCTTTTTAAGCGGAAAAACAAAGTACCCAGGGCACTGTCAGGGCTAAATCAGCAATCCAACTCTGGGAGATGCTGGCAGTAGAAAATGTGTTTTATGAATGCAGGTGGTTTATGAAAAACAATTTGTTTACAGCCCTTTTAAAAAGAATACATGAAGGAGTTTGACTAGCTATTCCTCACGAAGCACTGCTGTTCCTAACAAAGCATATTCTGTCCTCCAAGCTCGCAGAGATAATTCCTGACAGATTAACCTTCTGCGTCACACCGAGGGCACCAGCAGTAAAGGGCTGCTTAAGGCACTGCAGATTTCCCACAGCTCTGTCGCTCTTCTGTCCCACCCACAGAAGCACTAGAGCCTCGCACCAGACGGGCCACGGTGGTGTAGATGTCTGTGCAAAAGTGTTCTGGGCTTGCTCTTCCACCGAGACTTACAGGCTTCAGAAAACTCTGCAGTCCAGTCAACCTACCTTCATCTGAACTGGAGCGTTCTGCGCCTGCAACCTGGCATCTCCTAAGGAAGTCAGCACCGTCTGGTGGAATTTTTACAGATGCAAGATAAGGCATGTATCCTCCTTGATGGTGGTTGTCAAAAACCAGTTAAGACTCATATTGCTAGCATGATGCAAACTGATCATCTGTGGAGAATGGAAACGCGTCCCGAGCAATAGCAACAGGAAGACTCCACAAGGGCCAAAATGGGCAGTCGGGACTTCACAAGATACAAACATCCCTCCACACATTTCTCCACCAGCAAACAAGGAAAACTATGTTCCTTGATTACATGGCAACGCTTCTGGATACACTGCAGTTTTGGCTTTATACTGGTTGAACAGCTGCAAGACCAATCCCGACTCTGTAATGCAGCTGGGAGGAAGGTAACCTTTCAGGAGCCCAGCAAACACCACTACCCAACCTGCAAGTGCCCGTCCTGCGACCTCCTCCAGAGCCTTTGCTGCCAAGCAGCATCAGCACTGCGAGAGGAGCCAGCAGGATTTTCTTTCTTCGCTGTGTGGATAGGAAAGGAAAAGCTGATCAAAACCCTGCCTGAAGTGAGGATGCAGCAGGAAAGCCACCAAAAGTACTGGCACAGCAGACTCAGTCAGCAACCGTCATTAAGTTCAAGACCGAATAACTACTGACAGCCAGTTGTATGAACCAGGCAAAGCTGATTATTTCTTTTCAAACAGACCAACTGCCCTGGGAAAGCTCACCATCCCCAAACCCTTTTCCATCAACTGTCCAAGAGAGTTTCTTACAAGTTACTGGAGGCACAAAAGCTGCAGACTCTTGGCTCTATCTTTGAAAGCATTCTACTTGAATTTATCACACTACATGCAAGTCAAACTTTATTTAGCCAAACGAGAATCCTATAAGCCCCCCTTTCCTCACCAGAGAGTGGGAACAAGCAGAACAGCTAGTGCCTTCTTGCTTTACTGAATTCATTATATTAAACCAAAAGCAATGTCATCTTAACTTGAAAGGACTTTTAAAAGAGCTTGAAGCAATTCTGCTGCTGCAGCATTTTTGTATTTTGGATTATCTACAAGCCTTCTTAACCCCTCTGAGTTTGTGAATGCACATATCCATATCCTCCTAAGCTTTCAGAGCAGTACACAATCTCTGAAATGCTAGCAAGCTGAGAGTTAAGGTGTATGCTATGTACAACTATTGTAATTTGAGCTCTTCTACAAGTTAAAGCTCCTCTACTACTTAAAGAAATCCAAGTTTTAGGTATTTTTGTCCACAAGAAAGGACCTGCAGAATTTGGTAAATTATCTCAGACATTCCTCATGTCTCATGTGCAGTTTCCCTGATTAACATCCTGGGCTCACGGGGGCAATGAAAAGGTCAAAATCCTACTACAGGAGACAGTGCTAAAATATTATTAAATGTTACCTTTAAAACATTTCCAATTAGTATTATTATAGAAAGATTTCTATCTCAAGGGATTTCATAAATTCATTATTATCATCACAGGCCTTTTAAGCTATTTTTCAAACAGGATTTTTTAGGGTTTTTTTGCCAATAGACAGTATCAGAAGCTAGGGAAAAAACCTGAGTAGCAACTTTCTTGAAATGAAATATTAAAAAAAAAAAACCCTGCCACCAATAACTGGTTCTGTTTGATGTAGTTTGTCATTTTTCTGGACAGCTGAAAGCCTTAGGCAAATATGCAGGGGAAAACAGCAAACCATCTCATCCGTCTTTTGTTTATTAAACCCTGAGTTTATTCAAGTGGCTTTGAATCCTGAACTACACAAAGTCTTCTGAACTGTTCCACACTCAGCAATTGATACTGGGGGGCAGAGAGAATCAAGAACATCCTTTAAGTTTATTAACTTCTGGAGAAAGCATCAGATAACTAACACTTTCATCTCAACTCACGCACAGTGAGAAATGACAGTGGCCAGAACCAGACCAGCTCCAGCCTGGTGCTACCAGAAGATCTTCTCGAGTGCGTGATACAACCCCTGCTGAAAGCATCTGTACGGCTCATGCCCCAGAAGCCTTTAACAGCCCTGCACAGGCCAGGGTCTCTTACTCTACCAGGGGGGACACCGTTTACAAAACGATCACAGAACCCATTTAAAATGCACTTTCAAGCCTTCTTCTGACTCTGACGTGTTTTCAGAGGAACGGGTGCATCTCGGGGATGGCCGTATGCGTGCTGTAGATGAAAGGATGCCAAGCTATCTCAGACAAATAGTATCCAGGGGAGACAGAGGGAGTCGCAAGATCAAACTGCAAACACTCTCTGCTCAACGTTATTTTGAAAAGGGCTGTCTACACCTTGCCCATTCACAAAAAAGGGGGGAAGCCATTTTTATATATATATAAAAAAATATGTCCAAAGAGTGCCCTAGAGGCCACTGTATCATTCATTTTCATAGTAAATTCAATAAAAATACACACTTGTTAAAGAGCTGCAGCACCAAGGGGTCTTGCTGCAGCATTTAAGACCTTGTTGAGAGCATGCTCTGCCCTAATCCAGGCAATGAGCATGTTCAGACAGCTGACGTGTGCAATTTGACTGGCAGTAGGTCTAGCCCAAGCGGTCCTATACATCACTGCCTATGTCTGCATTTCCCCTGCCTTTGCTGTCTCTCCTCACACATTTCCCACTGTCCAAGTGCATTTCAAGACAGTTGAGAGGATCTCATTTGCAATCTCAATTCAGCACAACATGAGGTAGCCAAGATGGTTAAGAAAGGAGCCTAACTCTTCCAAGCTATTTTATTGCACCCTTGCAAGAAGGATGCATTTCTATTCCAGCAGTGCCTACAGTGGTGTGTCCAGCCCAAACATGTAACAAGAGAAACAGATGCATTCGAGACAGGCTCACACTTTGCATGCTGCGTGTTAGAGAAGCTGTGTGCCCGCGAGGATCCACGCGCTACAGCTGGCTGCATCCCCTGACTGACCCATTAGTATTTGGTCAATGACAAGAAAGTACAGCCTTTCCTCCCCTTAAGTAAGCACTAATCTATTACAACTCTACAAGCAAGGGTAATTAATCAAAACTCTCTCATAGCATATAAAATGAAAATGGCTCTAAGATGTGCCTGTACACATCAATTAATTATTAAAGGAACATTAGCTGAAGCTTTTCACCTGCCATTTAAAAGTTAGGGATAAAATGACACGACAGGCATACAACTAGTACAGGACAGCCTACACCTGCATTCACCCACTCACCCACCGCAGACACCCCAGTTGTGTCAGTACCTGCTCTGCTTCTGCAGACTGGTTCCAGTACAACCCAACAGGGACCAGCGCCTGCCTGCTAGGGATGCTCGGTACGTACGGCTGCGAAATCAGGGTGGGGAGCCAGCAGGTAGCCCCTCCAAACAGCAATCCCAACAAGCATTTGCACATGTTTGCCTGACATATTCACTTCTGTTTCAAAATAAAGTCCTCAAGCAACAAGGCAAGCGCTCAGTAAACAGTAGTGCAAGCGTTCCTAGAAACCACCAACCGTGTTGTTTTCAGCTGTGTTCGCGCTGCTGTAATCAATGGAAGCACTTAGCAGTGATGAGTACATACCGGCAAGAAAAAAAACACACCATCCTTTATGTCATGGCTGTATCTTCCTCCAGACCAACCAATGAATCAAGATCACTGACTGCACTAGGAGGTGAAGCACTGAGAGGGCTAGTGCTTAATTAAGCTGAAGTAAATATACCCCAGGCTCAGGAGCAGACTAAAATCTCCTCTGTAGCACATAAGCCAAGAACAGACAACAGCACAGCAGCTTCAGTCTCTCCAAATTTCTACAACTTATGACCTGAGTTTTATTCTAATTGCACAAATTGAAGAATGATTAGCAGTTGTGTAGACATTAAATGCCCTGTTGATGTAACCAAAACAGATTTGCTTTATTCAGAATGATTACTTAAGGCCATAGCTGTGAAACTAGAATGAATCAAAACAAAAACATACATTAAAAACACAAAACATCACCTCAGAAACAAGGGTGATGGCAATGTAGCCTTAGTAATAATTTAAAAGCCACACATTTCAACATCAGGCTTTCTAGAAAAGGAGAGGCAGGCGCCTTTCTCATGAAAGACCATAAACCACTACAGTGTGCTTCTCATCCTTTACAGTCTCTAAAAGGAACTTTTATAAATATGAATGCTAAAAAAATTACCCCCACCTATGTTTTGCATCAGGTTTCTATGTAAGAATCCACATCCATTTTTACAATAAATTTATATTTTTGCTGAAAAGCCTTCTGCACAACTCAAGTTCAGCAGAAATAACAGGGTCAAGTCAGAGACCAGTTTCCATGAGCCGGAGGAGGCAAGAGCAATCCTGACAGACCGCAGCTACCCGCGCTACAACAACTTTCCAGGCACTATGCTCCTTAATAAACTCCTGAACAGGTACCAGTGCTCCTGGTGTTGTTTGCAAAGTAAATACTAAGCTACAACTTTAAACGTTTTTGCCTCGCCTCCCATCTTTCACAGAGGCTCATCTTCACAGCCTGCCTCCCAGCTCAACAGTGAGAAATGGGGACCCCAGACTGGCTGCCAGCCAGCCAGCCTTTTCGGGCTTCCTTTTTAATACCATTACCTATGAATACCTCAAATTTACTTGGCCTCCAGTCACCTCATTAACCCTGGCAGCAAAGCGCCTAACGTAAATACAATTTACAACACTCATTTGATAAGAAAGCCGTACATTTTTCCTTAGCGCATCATCTATAAGGCAAATCTTCGAGGTAGGTCTCTAGCTGTTAACCAGCTATTTCCCTCTCCCCACAGAGGAAGAAATTGTGGTTTTCTGACAGCAATATATGATGTTACTGTCATTACAGCTGTTTCAGAACAGCTTTAAACTACCCTCATGTTTCAGAACTACCTGTCAGAGCCCTTGTTCAAAACTTTAATCTCTCAATATATTGTTTCAGGGGAAGCTTTTAGAGTCAACTGTCCAAGTCATCAAGTACACAAAAGAAAATGCTTTCTTAAAGGTGGATGATACAATCCTACTCCCTGCGTTCAAAATACAATTCACAATCTCCTTCCCTGGGGCTTTCCCAGATGACCAGATTTTGTGTGTGCTATGAGACAGCCCCATAGGGTCGAAAAACCCCAGAAAAGGTTCACTAAAGGCAGGGGCTGGCCAGTGCCAAAGAGGTCTTGCTAGACATCCTCCTCACTGTGATTTGCAGCCACCAGTCTCAGCTGCTGTGCCTCTCCAGATTTTACTGAGCAAGCACATCTGCCTTCTTTTATTTGACTCCCATACAGACCTGCTACGAGTTTCTTTCCAAAGGACTTTTATACATGATGCACACACATCATATTCACACATTACTTCTGCATGTTTTACATTTGCGTTCGTGTATTTCTATATAAATGATACCATGCAGGTATTTTATAGTCAAGGATTGTAACTTTGATTCAAACAGCTCCACCACCACCACCACCACTGTGCTTTGTTTCTACGTCGGAGGCAGCAGAGCAAAGGGGCTGTGTTCTCAGCCCGGCAGGTCCGGAGCTCCCACCCTGCCTCCGAGCACAGGACTCCTGTGTCACTGCCTCCCTGGCACTATTTTGTGAGAATAGATTTTATTTATTTATTTTTTAAAGAAAAAACCCCCACAAAACCAAACCAACAACACTATGAAACTGTAAAGAGTAAATACAGCTATCTTGAAAACATCAGAAGCTTACACCAGTTACCAGGCTTCTATAAAAAAACCCAAAAAAGTCTACCCTGAAAACATTTTCTGGATTAAATTTTATTCTTCAGTTTCTTCAAATTCCACTAAACTTTTAGCCTCAGCCCAACAATTTATATCACCACTTTGGACAGAAACTGCAAACTGTCTGAATTCTAGTTTTTCCACCTTAAGAAAAGCCTAAAAATATACAGGTTATCTCTTATAACCCTGTAACAACAGAGGTTCAGCTCTAGCAGAAGAACAATGAGATAAGAAATCAAAACGGTCATCTATCCGCTGATGGTGCATAAACACTGTATTTATTAGCACTTTCACATCCTGATTTTAGACTAACCTCTTTCACACAGTAGTAATAGTGGAAATGACCATTTCAAAAACGCTGTCATCCAAATGTCACAAAACAGAAGAGAACAAATGATACTCCTGTGAGAGATTTACTTCCCCACATCTCCTCTGGCACATGAGGAGAATAATCCGCCTCTCATGACTCATCTCACCCTTCAAAGCCAAGACAGGCTCCGGGACGGAGCGAGGACGGGAGCTGCATCGGGAGGTCCGGCCAAGACTCCCAATCTCCCTGCAGCGGTTCCTCCATTTTGCAGAAGAGGATCCGGTCAGCACTCATCTTCCTAATTACACACCAACAATTAGCTAGAATCTCGGTGGGCTGTGCATGTCACCTGTTAACAGGGCTCCGTGAAAAAGGGCTAAAACCAGACGTGGCAGATGGAGCTATATATCCTGCCCATCTCTAGAGAGCAGATTTGTAATGCAAAACACTGAATTCAAGATGCGACCCATGGATACAAGGAAGCAATCAGAACCAAACTGATTAAACAAGACCCAGGTCTCAGCACGGCGTGCAGAATACTAAGCAGAAACAAAGATACCTCGGAGAAGGAAACAAACTGCACGCCGAGCCAGGCACCAGCCAGATCTTCACTGCATTGTGCGACTGCCTCTTCAGAAAATTCTTCTAACAACTCACCAACGCCAGAGACATCCGCATCCCAATCACTCTGTCTATCTCCGATAGAGGTAAAAACCTCGGGTTGCAGAGTTGCCTGTTTTATAACAGGGATGCCCGGGGCAGCGATGCCATGATCCACACAGCCAAACGCAACTCCGCTTGCTGCCAAGCCCTCCAATTCAGGTGTCCAGTATCCCAGGTCAGAAGACAAGCTGGATTATGAGCCCAGCCTCTCCCACAACCCCGGGTTTTCTGCGTTTCATCCAGTTACCATGGTCCTCAGCCCAGCGCCTGTTTAACTAAAGCACATCTGGATTCACTACGGGAGGAATCTGGACTGATGCCCGGGACAGACATCAGGACACGGCGGGACACACTGCTTCTCCTCCCTCCCACACGACCCCGAGAGACGTGTGCCTTGCTTCCAGCTCGAGTCCTGCTGGCTCCAGCACCCGCTCTCACACCTTCTTGCTCTGCTTCTCGCTGCTATGTTAAAGAGCGTTTTTAAATCCTTGCACTGGGAACCGTGCTTTCCCTTATCAACGCTGATCTGGCTTCACAGACCTCCCACTCGTTTTGCTTCATCGGCTAATGGAAGAGGAGAAGAATTAAATCGCTCTCTGAGCTCCTGCAGCCGACCTCTTACGAATACTCCACTGACACACACGCACTTCTCAGCTACACCCTTGCTCAAATAGCCATCAGGAAAACTGTAATTTAGACTTTTAACAGCTCCTCCAGTGAAACACAAAAAAACCAGCCACCCTTAAAGCTGGTTTTGTTCCACTTTCGCTCAGCAAAACGCTTACCCCTCAGACAGCTGGAACCGGCCTCGTACATTATTTTACTGTCTTACACCTCCCTGCTAAGTGGATGATGTCACGTAGCCTTACAAGAAAAAACATATTCTGACACGTACTGAAAAATGAACAAACTAAGCTATAAGCAAAGACGGTTTACACAACGCTTTGTAGACATCTTTACACTGCCTGGGCCCCACAGCCAATTTTTTTATCCAGGGCTTAGAGAAAAGAAAAACTTTGGAATGCCAGTACAGTGCTCGCCCACTGACTTACCAAAGCACTTACTGCCAAGCCACTGCACAGTCTGCACGCCTCAGTGACCGAGTGCTTTTGGAAAATTCCTGTTACATGCACACACACACAAAAGAGCAATCTAATAATCAGAATATTTAGAGACACATTATTCAGAGACACTCCTGTGGCCTCTAGGAGCACACTTCTTGATCTAGGTGAAATGATTTTAGGTGTAAAAGGATGCTGTAGCATCCTTTCTCCTCACCTCCCCCTCTTCCCCTGCCAATTTCTTCAGGTTTGGGGGTTTTCATTTTTTATATTTATTTATTATTTATTTTTATTTTTTATTGCCTTTCTCAAAGCTTAACAGAAAGTTTCTGTTACTCCACCAGATTTTATCCCTTTCTGTTTGGCAAATGTTGATTCTCCCCCATCCTCCCACACGTCTCACATGGAATTGCTACAGCCTCTTCCGTGTAACAAAAAAAATTGTGTACCTTTTATCTTACTACAAAATCTGCTGTTTCAACAGCATCAGCTCTGCCTGGACATTAGAGTTCAGAGTCTAACTGAACCGAAGAAACCGCATCCCACCGTCCCGCTCGAGCGCAAGCGGCCACCGTGCTTGTGCCGAGAGCGCGGCAGAGCCCCGGGTCTGCGGGCAGGGAGCCATGGCCACAGCCCCCCGTCTCTCCTGCAAACGTGACAGCGTTCCTGCACTGCATGCAGAATTTGCAGCCGATGAGACTGTGTTGATCTTACATAGGCTTATAGTAATGTAGGCCTAAAATACCTAACAGTCTTCCCTTGCATTTAATGTATAGGAAAACCAGTGACAATTTTACTAATGACTCGCAAACGCTATGGCATAACCTCCTTTTTCAGGGGGATGGAGCGACACTGTGAAGACGATGGGCAGTGGTGGTGATACCCTTGCTCCACAGGCTCCTCCAAAGTGAGACTTCATGCCTTTGTACCAGGCACCATCTCAACCCTCCAATCTAAACAAGACAAGATTTTTTTAATTTTTTGTTGTTGTTCTTTTAAGACATGCCTTAATACTGAACACACTGCTCCACTTCTGCATTCCTGAGCTCCACTGTCTGTAAGCAAGAGTCAGGACGGGTACTTCGCAATGCAAGTTCAGATCTTTGGATGGGAGATGGTAAGTAAAGTAATATTACAGAGTACATGTAAACAACTTAAAAATCACCTTGTAATGATAAATCTCACCATCAGGAGCATCAAGCACAGCACGACTGCTGAGGGACCAGGGAGTTGTGAAGATAAGGTGTTTTTTCTTTCTGGAAATGTTTAATAAAAATGTAGCTACGAGACTAAGTTTACTTTTCTAGGAAATCTTCAGAATAAAATGATCGCTATTTCTGTATGCAGGTGCTTTTCAAGTATATGAGTCTAGTCATTTGAGGTTCAGCATAGATCTGCTCTAAGAGTTAAAAAAGCATGCCCCCTACTTCCCTTCCTCTTCAACAGTAGCAGGGGACAATCAACCAGCTTCCATTTAATATAAACAAGCATGATTTCAGTATTATTTATGACTCAAATTTTGATAATGAAATAAAAACTATTCCTCAAACTAAAAGGTTTAAAAATCTAACTACCTCCCATTATCTTCCACTCCTCTAAAAGAAGTTGATGTCCTCAAGAGATTTAATGGACAACAACAGACTCTTCACAGTCCATCTCAAAACACTAAAGCACTGTTGCTGAAATGACCAGTTGTCTCCTGGGATAACACTGACAATACGATCCAAACCCAGCCACCAGTGAATGCATTTTCTGGAACAAAGTAACTGTAAGACCTCTTCAGGTTGAAAATTTTGTCAATCACAACTCTTCACTGCAGAGCCGGTATATCCATCTGTTTTGAGGTTATCCCCATTTAAACTTTAAATTTTTTGAAGAAAAATCTAGAGCTCATCCATAAAGCTTTAAGTGATAACATCACTGGCACATCACCGAGAACACAACTGAAACCCAACTGCCCAATACCTACAAAGCAGAGAAAAAAAAAAAACAAAAATCAAGGGTATTTTTAAGACCTGACTTCATAGTCCCAAAATTTTTAAGTAAAATAGGTCAGTACTAGGATTCACACCTTTGAGAGTGTAATCATGTGCTTTAAGATAGTAGAAAACTTTAAATTTTTACTTCAATCCTTTCAAAACTGTAGCAGGTTCTTTTAAAAGATGTAGAGGGCTCTTGCACATTAACAGGGATCGCTGCTCCCCAGGGTACATAGTCCAAGTTTTCGCAGTAGTCTCCAGTGTAACATAATCCGGTTGTCTCTTGTAACGGAGGCTGTAATTTGCTAAGCACACCTTTCAGCAACAGCCATGGCTTCGGCAGTCACGGTGCTCAAGTCCAGTCACCTCCCCTGCTGCGTCAATACAGTTTTGTGCAGTGGATTGGATCAGGGAACCAATCCGAGTTAAAAGTGAACAAGATGGGGGAAGAGACGACAATGCTCTTTAACCTGAAGCAGACTCCGGATTTATTGCCCTCCTGCTAGTGACAAAGCAGGTTTGGAGCAAGGAGGAGGAGACGGGCAGAGGCGGGTGAAGCCCAGACCATCTCTGGAAGAAATGTTCTAACTACACACAGCAGTTTAATAACTGCATACTGTAAAGTACTTACTAACCTCTCAAAAAAATATTTCAAGGCAGTATTTTGATTTTCTTTTGCAACATAATCTCTCATCCAGACTCTCTGGTTATATTTCAACAACATCAGAAAAAAAAACATTCTTAAAACTTAGGTCCTCTGCAGAAAACAACCTCTGAGGAAAACACCAGCACTCTTGCACAGCCAGAACAGTGCTCCTCCCTCAGCATCAAAATTTCCAGGAGGTTAAAGCCTTTGCCAGTTCTTCAGAAGGAGAATCTTTGGGTAAGTGTTGTGTTTCATCGCAGCACTCAGGACTTTCTACTCCTCTTTCAGATCAGAGTCACTGCCACCTCATCTTTTATGAGCGATTTACAGAATAAGGGGACTGAAGATTGCAGGATTTACAACTCACCTGGACCAAGTAAGCTCCTTCAAGCAGCACAGCTACATCTGATAAAGATCTATTAATGAGGATAGCCCCTCTTGCAAAAGATGCCTTTGAGAATTTGTCTCCTTTCTCAGCCAGATCAAAGAGTGTGTCTCTGCCCTGTTGTTTGGCCCAGGAATCACAGCTGATGGCAATGCAGAGGCAAGATAGGTCCTGTAATACCCTAACAATTGGGGAAAACAATGGAGAACAGCCCATGGAGAGTGGATTACATTTGTGAAACTTCTTTAAACGTTTTCCCATTTATTCTGAGAAAAGGTTCAGACCAAAGTATTCATCAGCAAACTCTGATGAGAACAATATGAGGTGGCATGTGCTTTGCATCCAACCCTTAGATGAATACCTGCTGTCCAGGAAACATCAAGGCAATAAGGCTGTACTCTACCAAAATACTTAGTTTTATAAAGCTTTAATTGAATGTTGCAAAGTCACCATAATTAGGGCTCCCATCTCTTCGTGCCTACAAATTACTGGTTGACATGCCAAAAAAATGATGCAACTGTGGAAAAAGCATATTTGGTAAAATAAGTAACATGGAGAATATTTACTTTCTCTCTTCCTTTACCAAGCGATTAAATAGAGGGATCAGAAGCTCAGATTTCAGCAACAGATGTTTAATTCTGAAGGCTTAGACCTTCCTGGCCAAAAACTTTGACATTTTTCTCGATTGTCCTATTGATCAAAATAAGAATATGTATCCCAGGTAACTTTTGTTTTGAAATAATGAGATTGTAATCTGACTTGCAACATACTTGTTATTCCTATATCACCAACGAGTACGGTCTTTATTATTAACTTCTGAAATCCTCTTTATTCAACCTGGTTCTTCAGCACCGTGTGATTTGTGCTCACAGCGGCACCTCTTAAAATGCTATTCCCAGTTCAAAACTGTCGCAATGTATTTAAAAACTATACAAGGAAAAGAAAACAAGCTGCACAGTACAGCTTTCCTGCAGTATATAATTGACTTAGCAATTTCCATAAACCCCAGTGAGAAGTTACCAGTTTGTCAATCTATTCTCTTCCACGCACCAGATTTTGGGAAAATGAATTGAAATGGCTGATTTACTAATTCTGCCCTAGGTACTACTTCAGTAGCAGATGCCATCTAGCCCAAGAGAATAGTCTCATTTAAAGGAGCAAAATGCAACTACAAAGCTAGTCTAAATTTAGTACAGATCAACCACCAAGGAAGGAACATTAATGAGGGCATGGGAAAGGTCTGTGCCACCAGTACAGATGTGACCCAAACATCTCATCTACACCAACATGAGGTGCTACTAGGTATAACAAAATATTGAAATATGAATATACACAGGACCTACTATATCACAGTATGATTGCTGGAAACTCCATTGAGGTCATAAATATAGTGATTGCTAACAAGAAGTACAACAGAGGGTTAGATATTCTCCCAGTAGGAGAAAATGCTCTTACCAACTACCTGTGGGATTATGAAAATAAAATACTTAAGTATCTGCTGCTGTTAGTGATACTGTACTGCCTGGCAGATCTACGAGAGTTTTCACTTTGAAGACATGCTTGGAGTGCTTTTTCTGTTATCAAGGGAGTATAAACACTAACCTTTGGGGAGGACAAAGCAATCTATCCAGCGTGGAGAACGGACACACTCATTAGCCCACAAGGAGCATTAGTAACTTGTGGTATCGACACGTTACGGGACAGACAGTCATGACATCATTACAGTTGTCACTTGTGAGTGCGAGTGACGTGGACAAGCGTGTCTGAACACAAAGACATCACCGACCCAAGGACCTCACCAACCACACAAAGTGGAGCGGAGGAGATTAAGTGCCATGGGAAGCAAAGGAAGAATTCTGCAAACACCACTGCGGAAAGCATTCAAAGAAAGAGAAAATTCTGCCCAATCATCACATGTTCTTCTTTTCCTTAAAACTACTTTCCTTCTGTTTGCACACTCAAATTTGGCAAATTTTCTTACTTTACCTGTGAAGGAGCTGCTATATCCAAGTGTTTACAGAATTTACCATTTTTCTCGTTCTTTCACCCCTGCCATGTAACTGGCATAAAGCTCGTTCATCATTCTAAAAATGCTCTATATAACCTTGCTGGGTTCACACAAAGACTTTCAGGACCATCAATAAGACCAAGAAGCACAAGATGCGTCCACTTAAACCCAGAATTACAGACTGCATCTTAGATTTCTAGAAAACAAAGGTTTGTGTGATTAACACATAACTATTTCTAAAATGAAATTATTCCAGAGAAACAGCGCTGCTTAGTGAAACTGAGAACTCCACACTACCAAAAATTAGAGGTAATTATAATGTATACGTAAAGGGCACAGCATTCTGAGTGTTAAATCACCTTTAATTATGTTTTCTGAATTTGTAACACTGACATTTGAATTCCTAGCATTACACTGATATACCACACTAAATCCAATACTCCAACAACTCTATTCTGAATCACCTTGAAGGCTTGCAAAACAGAGCTGTGTTTGAACACATTTATCTTTTTCCCTGCACTCTTTCAGCTATTCAGCGAGACCACAATGTATACTTCTGGAGTCATAATTGGTCACCAAAGCAACAGCTTAGATGCCAAAAAGCAGGATTTCAACTCGACTGCGCAGGGTGGCGGGGAGAGAAAGGTGACCACAATGCCTCCATTGTAGCCTTGATCCTGCGACTCAGCCCCACGGCGAACTACAAGTCGTTCATGCGCTGAATCCAAAATGAATAACTGGGAAAGTGACTGAAAGTGAGACTTGTTTTCTTTTAACTTCTGTTCCTCCTACTAATGGCCTTTAAAAGGCTCTGGGCATTAATCTTAGACGGTAACAAGAGAGGTGAAATAGATCCCTGGCTAGATTTCATGTCTCCATGTGGGTCAAAAAAATATAATTGAAAAATATTAATAATTTCCTCTCTAATCAATTCTCTAAGTTGTCCATTTTCTGTTTATTACCAACTCTTTGAAAGGGAGTTTGCACCACAGTTAGTGCCCAGCACTGACAGCAGATCTCAAGTTCCTTCCTCACAAGGAAAAACGAGGTATTTACATGCCAGAGGCCTTTCCTCGTGTCGTCAGCTAACCACAGCTGTTACAGATGGTAGAAAAATACCCACTCCTTATAATTTTATTCCTTAACCTCTTACAAAGAGCTTAGGTGTCTTTCCAGCTGATAGTCTGCTATAAGAGGACAGAGAGGGGGTCTTTCTTTTCAGGTCTTTTCCTCCTATTTACTGATGCCCTTTTCCTCCCATACTCCAAGGCAGCTGTTTATCAGGTTTCACAATCCAGCTAAAAGAGGTTAAATTAAGAAATTCCCCTTGCTTGCCTCCTCTGTTTAAAAGGTGATACATTACTCCCTTCACAGTTTGTGGTTTAAACACTGCAGCTGCTAAATAAATACGTATTTATACACATACACACATTATTAGAAATATTTAGGTTAATTCAATTGTGACAAAGAAATCCTGTCCCAACCAGACCGCGGGTCGCCACGGTTCAGCTGTTGCAGAGCCAGCACAGCACTGGTCTTGAAGGATTTCAAAGTGAATTGCCTACAGTCTTTCCTCTCCGAGATTTCTACAGCTGGATACACGTTGAAAGCACGTGGCCTTACCAGCAGAGCAAGACAAAAAGCAAAGCCTATTTAGTAATTCCGTAACAAGTCTGCAAATGTCTTGGCATGCACTGTAGGCAAGAGGCAGGCCAGGATTTCTTAGTTTTTTCTTTGGGATCACCTGAAGAAGATGAGTGTTTTACCTACATAGATAACAAACCATTACCTCACTTGTATGAGTAATACTTAATAAATGATTTGATTTGACCTCATTATAGCTGCATCGGAGAAAAGCATCACAACATCAGTAAATAACAAAACAGTTAACACCACCACTCCCCAAAATGCTTCATCCGTATTAATCCCTAAATACCTCACAGCCTGCAAATGGGATGGTTTTATTGTTTTTAAATACAGAGGCACGTATTCCTTAATTATACTTTAAACCAAGAACAAAGGTCGTGTATATGCTCTTAGCGAGCGGCAACCATTCAGTCACTGTATGTTCTGTAAACAACTCCCATCACTTCGACAATTACCAGTAGACCTTTAGACTTATGCATCTCTTGGCCCCTTTCATATTGGAAAAACATCATTAAAACAGATTAAAACTGCTATTCCAGTCAGACTGCTTATCTAATGCTTGAAGAAAATGTGTACCTGCAACTCTCTCCTTCAAAACAAATGATAAAATCAACTGTTACTTCAGACTCAATGTTGGAAGAAAATATTCTCTCTAATCAGAGACTACTCAATCTACTCTCTCTTCTATTAAAACTATTTCTTTGCATAATCACAAAACTGTTTCAAAGAAGCATTTTTAGGATGGATAAACACAGCAGTCGTATGTGTTCAGATATGCTGAATTAGATGAAATAACTTTAATAAGAAAAATGTACATGAAGTACAGTTTTACAATTAACATCTGCTTTATCTTTCTTTTTGTAAGATAACATTTAAGCTATATGAATGTATCAGAGCCCTTTATCTCACAATGCCATTTTCCCCTGGAGCGTTCATGTCTCACTTCAATAAAATATCAGCACACAAGGGCCTGAAAGCAGCTTTACCTGCAGCAGAGACAACTCCCAGACTATCAATTTGTAAAAGCATTGAAAAAGCAGCAAGAACAATATTGACAGATGGGCTCTCCCACACTTCCCCTGCAAAAGCCGCTGCTCTGGCACCACCTTCCCCACAAATTAGTCTTTGGGGAGTTGATGGATAATGATCCATTTCAGTCTTTCAGATGTCAAAAAAGTGGGCACAGGATACTTCAGGTTTTGGGGGAATATTTTTGTTCTTTAGCAAATTAAACTTGACTCATACTTTCAGGAAAGGTTGAACTTAGCCACCAGTGCAATTCACTTCTTTCTCTAGAACTTCAATAACATTTGGGGTTTTTACTCAAGGTCTTTGATGGCCAGAGCTGTTTCCAGAACTCTGAAGCTCCAACCCCTGGGCAATGTTCATCCGCAACCAGCGCTTGGGGTGTTGGCTGCTGAAGTGTTGGCAAGTCTGGGGATGGCAGCATCACCAAGCCTACACTTTTTGTTTTAAATTGCCTTCATCTCATTTGCACTCCCCTCTTTCTATCAGAAGTAACGGACAATACCTTTGGGTCTTCTAGCAAAGAAGAGGCCCTGCTTTAGTGGTTCAAAATCAAGGACAAAAGTGAAACAATAAAATACCAACTCGGTTCAACAGGACATTGACCGTCCTACTTCCGCCTCCCAGGAGGAAGCCAGGGATGTACTCGGGGAACAGAGCAATCCACTCCCACCTTATCTATGGCCTGTGGTTTTAACCTTGAGTCTGCATTTAAATTGAGGGCTTGTATGAAACAGCAACGGGCGCTCCCGACCTCAGGTCCTCAGTGTCCTCAGCAGCAGAAGGTGCATCAGCTCTGTTGTCATTACCAGGTATGTTTAATTACTGCCATTACCAGCAGCCAGGGAAGGCTGCAAGGCACCTACTCTTCAAAGAGAAAAGGCAGCACAGGGCAGCACAGATCATTCCAGCAACTGTAAATACTTTGCCATCTGCAGAGTCATTGGAATTAAACAACAATTTTGAAAGTGCTCATTTATTTCCCCCTCACCACACTAAGCACACCCAGGCACCTACGCTGACTGTATCACCATGGTATCCTCAGCATCTCCATACCTGTGGTCTGATGGACGGGCCACACAAAGTCAATACAAAGAAATCTAAGCAGAGAGGCACGCTCATGGGTGGAGCACACAGGACATCTATACATAAAAACAAACAATACATCAACCAACTGTTATTTTTATTCATATGTAAACAGTAGCACACAGAGAAAGTAAATCTCCTGCCCTGCTCTTTCTGTAAAACTACAAGATAATTATTTAGTATTGCAAAGGAAAATAAATTCCTTAAGAACTCAGAAAATCCAAGCCCCACACAGAGGTGGGCTGAAGCAAATCAGAGTGTGAGATACCCAGCTGGGCAAAGGGCTCCTGCGGATATGATGATTTCCGATCAATTAGGCCACTGTGTAATGGATGCAGCTGCCAACGTCTGCTCTGATGCCAGGAAGCAGCAGAGGGTTTGGAATCGGTACTGGATCTCTAGGCAGTGCTAGAGATTGCACTGAAAATGTATATGGCTTTCCAAAAAAGTGTATAGTATGGCACCTGGACCAACAAATTCAGCTGGAAAAAGTTAAGCCAATTCAGCATTTTGGAAAAAACCCACTTAAGTTTTTGTCCTGGTAGAAGTTCTCACCCAGCCCCTACGGCAAGCAGGCAGCTCTGCCAGGAGCCGCTCTGCCAGGCCAGGAGACATGGGAAGACCCTGCCCTCTCCCACGCTTGGAGGCAGCAGGAGGCAGGGAAAAAAGGTACCACCTGCCAACAGCAGCTCCAGGGACATCCAGAGGTGCAAGAGCTCCTGGACCATCCAGGGGAGCCACACTCCTGCCACCAAAAATAAGCCCATGTGTTTGAAAACTGAGATTCAGAGACTCTCTCCTGTTTCTGAACAGGTATCATGGGTTTCTCTCTTCACTGAACTTGCTTCATGACTTGCTCTGATCAGATTCAGCTTTTCAAAGGACAGTGAAAACTCCCAACTTCAAACAAAAAAGTTTAACAGATCTTCTGTGCTTCAAAGTAGGTGGTTAAGCTACAAAGAGTTATTCATTCTCCACAGTCGCTGGCCATTGCCATTCCTTTAACAGCATGATACCCATCTAACATGTACAGTCACCTGTGTACGTTAATTTAATCCACAGGTCCCTGTGCCCCTGGATGAAGGGCTGATTTTAACCCTACGCTGCTGCTACAGTGACAAGAAAAAGCTTGGAAAGAACTTGTTTCTCCACCTGAAAGCACCCATAATTAGGAAGTGATGGATATCACTAGTAAAAGTGAGTGATGTTTTTCAGGAGCTCTCTCATCTGTAACTGCACTGTTTTCAGATAAAATAACCCTTTCTGTCAGGCAGTGTCAGGAATGCCTACAGCCAATCAGTCACTCTGATATCCAGCAAAAAACATGACGTTCTTGTCATAACATCTGTAGTGTACATTTTATCAGCCCTTCTTCTTTGTGTACCTCATCAGTAAGGGTCTCCAACTCCAGCAATGCTGACAATTTGTGTTCCTGAGATCACAGAATCACAGAACAGTAGGGGTTGGAAGGGACCTCTGGAGATCATCTAGTCCAACCTCCCTGCTAAAGCAGGATCACCTAGAGGAATAAACAGATAAATTGAAACTTCCAAAAAAACTCAACCCCCTTGTATTGTGAAACAGAACTTTGTTTGAACAAAATACCTTTTACAACATCACAAAATGATATTTGCTATCTAGAGTTAATGACTATCAAGAAAAACTTGGGAGAAAGCCCCGCTTGCCACTCCTGCGTGCTGGCTGGCAAAGCAGAACCACCACTAGAAACAGCTTGGAAGAAAGTCAATGAGATAAGCAGGATCATTTCAAACTTGGACACCATAAAATTTCACACTATAGTAACTTCATTTACAAGACTTTAACAAACATTAAACCAGGAGAACAAATATCTAACACAATTAACTGAGATTACACGTGTGGTCTAAAGTCTCTGTGCCACTGTGCAAGTGCCAGGAGAGACTGTCCCAATAGGCAGGATGGGGCAGCTCCATAACACGTCCCTGTAGACTGTCATGGGAAATAACCCCTCGACCGCCGCACCTCTGAACAAGGTGGCCTTGTCAGCTTAATGGCATTGGTTCAAAATGAAAACAAAGAAAAAAAACCATTAGCATGATTGAGGAAATGGGGACAGATGAGCAAGACAGAGCATTAGTCTTTGGAAATGCTTTATGTGGTCACCTGTCAAGCAGCCTCGCTATGTTTTTAAGTGATTACATCAGACCTCAACAGAAATGTTAGTGTCAATTTCTCAGTATTCTAACCCAGAAAAATAATTGCATTGAATTGTTGCTAAGGTTCATGCACAAGACCACCACTCCGAATGGCAACACACTCCGCTTCTAGAAGTTACCTTACAAAATTTCATGGAGCTTAAGAGAGAGTTAACATTTCATTACTTAAGAGCCATTCTCGATCTTTAAACACAGCCAATGGATATTAATATTTAACCACTGCATGTTAGAGGCCCTGTATCACTATTACAAGCTCATAGCTATTATTTTTGCAAAGAAGAAATAGATGCTGAAGTCAATGATCACATGTTTTCTATTTATTGTGATGGAAAATAATCAGCTTCTCTGATTAGGTACATGTTTATTATATTACAAGGCAGCAATCTCCTTTGAGCACTCAATCCAATCCACATGCTTGATATAAAGGGTTCTTAAAGGCTATGAAGTTAAACACCTGTATCCTAGAAAACACACTCGTGCTTCTAACAAAAGAAAATGCTGAAGCACTGAAGAAATTTAAACAGTTGATTATAGTGTTTCCTCTTGAATCCTGATTGAGAAAACAAACGTTTTTGTTATTAAGAGACACTACTCAAAGGGAAGCAATCTCAGTAATACCTGGCCCTTCTGAAGGGATGATTAACATCACCTGGAGGAGCACAGCCACTGACCTGACACCTATCATTCACAAATTTCATCCTCTACAGACAAGGAGGATGGAAGTGGTTTGCTGAACCTCAGAATAAGGCAGGCAGGAAGGGACTTCTGCAGGTCACTAGCACAAACCTTGCTCAAAGCAGGGTAACGCTGAGGTCAGACCATGTTGTCCAGAGCCCTGCCCACTTGACTTTAAGTACCTCCCAAGATGGAAGTGCCACAAACTCTTTGGATCCTTGTTCCAGTGCTCTTCCACTCTGGAGCTGAACTTTGAGAACTCTCCTTGCTGCATCCTGTGAACTTTACCTCTTTTCCTTTCCCTGTGCTCCCCCTGGAAGAGCTGGACACTGCTGTCACCCCAGAGACCCGCTTGGGGTGGGTCAGACCCTCCCTCCCCTGGGCTCAGGAAGCACGGCTCCCTTGGCCCCTGCTCGCACATCTCCTGCTCCAGTCCCCAACCAGCCATGCAGTCCTCTGCCGGATTCACTCCATTTTTTTCAGCAACTTTGACTTGTCAATGCCTTTCTCATACTTGCCATCGCCAGTGGGATTTGAGTTACAGCTTTGCCGTAAACTGGGAGGACCTCTTGTCCATCCCTTGGTTGAGACAGCAACTGGTCACTCTGTCTCCTCATCCACAGGCTGACTGGACCCAGCTCCAACAACCTTCACATTTCATCTGTTCTCCAGACCTCAGCTACATCTGGGGATGCTCAGCCAACCCACGCTGAGCAGCACTGACCACGGCAGAACCATTACCTTTAATTACAGTCCTCTTAAAACACTCCAGATGGAGGTTGTCCTCTCTGCAACTGTTAGCTTGTGCATAGGTGGGGATCCAGCACATGTCCCAAAGCAGTCTTCCACAGCTGTGCAGCCTAGGCACATCCTCAACATTTTGTATTTTCTCATTTCAGCTCATTAAGTTATACACTGCAGATTTCCAAACATTTTTTCAATCTACTGTAGCCATTTAATTCTGAACGATGCTTCACAATGCTTGAGCCCCTCTCAGTTTGGGCTTACTTGCAGGTTTAGTAAGTATTCCCTTGTTCATATCAATAAAGAGAACAGCAAATAAAGCTCAGCCCAAGACAAACAGGGGTGTATTCACACAACTCCTCGTGCCACCCCCCTTCTTCCCCTGATTTTCACAGCAAGTTATAGGTAACTACTCTTCACACACAGTCTTTAAACAGTTATTTGTTTACCGTGTAATTAAATACATTTATTTCCCTATTCCACAGGAATGTCACAAGAGGTTGTGTCAAAAGTTACTGAAGTCAAGGTAACATCACAGGTACTGCTCCCCCAGATCTCATCACCATCTTATCCTCCAGATTCCTAGAAACTGATTAAAAATTTGGTTCCAATTCTCTAAGCATTGCAGTTAGACTAACTAGTCTGTAATTCCCTGGATCTCCCTTTTTCAAAGGCAGGTACTGAATTTGCCCTTTTCAGTCCTCCAGGACCTCTCCTGCTCTTCACAATTTCTAAAAGATAATTGTAAATGGTTCAAAGGTTGCTTGGCTCGTTGCTGATGTACCCTAGGGCAAATTTCATCAGGCTCTGACTATTTGAATACACCTACCTTATCTGCTTTTTCTGATCTATCCTTTTCCTACTCTGCACTTTACTCCTATCACCTTGTTTAAATTATTTCTAATTAATGTGAAGACACACTCAAGCAATACAATAACTACATGAAACCCATTTAGCATTTTATCTTTCAGCTATAACATTAGCAAAAAAAACCCCAGACTATTCATCTACCATGACTCTGGCTTTTTTGAGATGCAGAACAAAAAAAATAAAATAAAAGCCAAGCAAGATTAAAGACTGTATATGGCTTAAACCAACCCTCAGCTGAGAAGTCTGAAGGGAAAACATTAAGAAATGTCAATAAACTCCTCATCTGCAAAGAAAAATTTAAAGCTAAATCTAACTGCATTTTAGAAGGGACACTTTCAGTGACTAAACCAGCCTGTTTTGGTTTGATACATTAAAAAAAGCCAGCACTTCCCCAGCAGATAAAACACTTGATAATCAAATGCATTATTTCCTGAATCATTGCCTCAGTTATCTAGCACTGATCATTGCCAGGGGTAAGGTACCGAATTAGACTGACCACTGGTCCAAACCAGCACAGCAAGTCCCACTTCCCTGTGAACACAGACAGGTATCTTGAAGCACATTACAATTTTAATGCACCCACCTGTTCTAGCTATAATTTACCTTTCATCAACTGGAAATTACCATCCTCATAGCTGAGACATGGCAACTTATTACAGGAGCGTAGCTAGTTTACTTCTATGCAAAGCAAAACAGACAGCCTTAGATCATCCTCTGTGATTTCTATTTTGTTTTTCAGCAAAATGAACCAGACACGGTTGTGTGCTGCTACCACGTCTCAGCTGAAGCACAGCAACTTCTTAAACTGCTGCATTTCCATCCTCAAAGATACATCAGTCTCTGCTCTGTGATCCCCTAGGCAAAAGATGCAACATTAATGGAGATTCTGGCTGTCATTCTCAAAAGCAGTTAGCGATCCGAATGCCTCAACTTCTAGTGTACCCAACCTGAAATACTTTAAAAGGCACAATTTTCAGGAAATTATGAACACTCAGAAACTGCTGGGTGGTGGTCTCCCCCCCTCCCACCAGGGTTTAAAGCCAGAATCCATTTTACCTGATATTTCTACCTAGAAAATCCTTTTGCAAGACTAAAACCCNGGGGGGGGGGGGGGGGGGATTTCTTTTGCTAGCTGTAATGAAAATGCAAAAAAAATCCATACATTCTTCCAGTTACACAAAATACAGCACTCTGCTCTTGAATACAGATCTGTGAGTATTTTCTTCCAGAGTGGTACAGTGAAAACCTTCTCTCACAAAATACTATAATCAGCTTACAGTGAAACCTGCTTTACTGGACATAATAATAAAGCTTGATTTCCAACACTGCCAGGCCAAAAACCCACCCAGTATTTCCAATCCACGTATGCTCGTACTTTTTCTTACTACAAATGCAACCACCAGTAATCCCTGTCTTGCTGCCTGACCCCCCTGAAAAACAGATTCTAATTAGCAGAATCCTTGGAAATTATGCCTGAGCTAAGGATGAAGAGAAAGAAGGTATGAATAGAGAGAAAAGCCAGACCAGTGAAACTCTGGTAGTTTTCTCTGCTGCTGTTCCTTATTTTGCTAATGGAAAAATTCAGACTATTTTAGTCAGAGGAGTTCAGTATCACGCAACTGTTCAATCACAGCTCGGCAAACATTACTTCCAGCCTCCTTAGAAATCCGGAGCGTTGCCTGGGAATACGACAGGACGCGTATCCACGTGGTGCGGTGCTCTGGCCCCGGGAGCGGCACAGCCCCGGTGCTCCGGCAGAAGGCAGCCCCGGGAGCCGGCACAGCCGGCGCGGGCACCAGGAACCCCGGCGCAGTGATAACTGCGTGGTTTGTAATCCACCATCCTGCCGGGCTCTACTTCAAACCAGGAGTCTAACCAATACTGGCTGGTTTCAGCCAAGCCTATGGTGATAGTAGATAGAATGAAACCGAGTTAATTAGAGTTAAATGAATCCTCAAAGGAGATCTCAATACCAAAACTCCTTATGCACATTAACTTATGTAGCATGTATTTTTAATGAGTTCAGCACTCGTCTCGGGTTTAAAAAACACACACATGGTGTGGCAGCTATTCAAACGCATTGCGCCAGAGTGTGAGCAAGTGTTGCCAGTTATGGTGATTCCACCTTTATTGCACAACCCTCAGAGAGCTAAATTAATTAAATAGGTAAAGTGACAAAACAAAAGCCACCTACCAATATGCTGATTATATAATAGAAAAGGAAATGAAAAAGACCAGAGGGCTAATGCTCATGTTCAATTTTGCAAATATGGTTAAACCTTGTAACATCTCCAGCTTCTGCTGATACTGTTTTTCATAAATACTTCTGAAAACATATATCCCTGTAGACAGCTAATGCATACACCTTCAAAGCAGAGATGAATTTTACAGGGTCCAAATTTGGAGCTTCAAACTCCACCCTTCCCTCTTCACACGCATCCTCCATCCCACACCATGTGAAACCAGAGAAATGGCCAGCAGTCATGCCCTTTGGGCACCAATATAATAAAGATCTCCGCTCATTTGTAAAAGGACCTGTAAAGACTCTTAAGTCCAAAAAAAATATATACAGCCATATGTAAAGAATGCTGAGCTATGCCAATGAATTCAGCCGATGCCCTTTCGAGGCTGTCATTTAAATACAGCCAGAAAATACTGCTCACCGTATCAGAGTGAAAAGTAACAGGTAATTCGCTGTTCTGCATTAAGTATTAATATGTTCTAGCCAGTGTGGCATTAACACACAATCAAATCACTTTGAATCACATAATTTTGTGCCAATCTGTTGTAGAAATACATAAGCTATATTACAGAAAACTTCCCTTTAAATTAGAACATGGTATTACGACACATTTTCCAAAACGCAAATAAATTAAAAAATAAGAATATTTAAAGAATTAGAAGAGGACAGTGGGACCTGATGACAACTGTTTTATACTTTAGAGTAGGAATGAAGAAAACTAGTTGTGTGGAAGCCTCAGTTTCAACTGTGATTCCAGCTCCAGCTTTCACCGGTAATGTTGCACGTACAAAAATCCCCCAAACCACAATCGCAGAGATATACAACATTTCCCCAGCAACAGCCAGTTCAAATGAAAAATACTGAGTTTAGGTTTTTTAATCTTTTCAAGCAGTCATCACTGTAATAAAATTATTATTAATTAAAGAGGCATGACCAGCAGGTCAAGGGAGATGATTCTCCCCCTCTGCTTCACTCTCATGAGACCCCAGCTGGAGTACTGCATCCTGCTCTGGGGTCCTCAGTACAAGAAAGACATTGAACTGTTGGAGCGAGTCCAGAGGAGGCCAAAGATGATCAGAGGGCTGGAGCACCTCTCCTGTGAAGACAGGATGAGAGAGTTGGGGTTGTTCAACCTGGAGAAGAGAAGGCTCCAGGGAGACCTTAGAGCAGCCTTCCAGTACCTGAAGGGGCTACAGGAAAGCTGGAGAGGGACTGTTTACAAGGGCATGGAGTGATAGGACAAGGGCTAATGGCTTTAAACTGAAAGAAAGTAGATTTAGATTAGACATTAGGAAGAAATTCTTCACTGTGAGGGTGGTGAGACACTGGCACAGGTTGCCCAGAGAAGCTGTGGATGCCCCACTCCTGGAAGTGTTCAAGGCCAGGTTGGATGGGGCTTCGGGCAACCTGGTCTAGTGGAAGATGTCCCTGCTCATGGCAGTGGGGTTGGAACTAGGTGATCTTTAAGGTCCTTTCCAACCCAAACCATTCTATGATTCTAAGATTAACTTCAGGACTGTAACATTCAAATGGAAACTTTACGTATTTTTGTATATCCTTGAAAGAGCACCCATACCACAATTTTAGTTTAAAAGAATGTCAAAAGACTGCTTGAGGATGGACCACAGTCTCTAAACTCCTGAAAACTAATCTGTATTCTGCTAATCTAGGGTAGAGTTCATCTTCAGGGGTTCTCCTGTAACATTATTCCTTGATGTTTTAGATTCAGCCTGACATGATTGAAAAGGCTTACTTTTCTTTCTTCCCCCATTCATCTGAACAGCAAAAGTACACTTTTTTCCCCAAGTTCTGCCCCCCACCCCCAATCAGATGAACTTTATCAACAAAATTATTTTAAAAGAAAATCCTACAGATAAACTATGACCTAGATCAGGGAGATTGTGCTCAATTTATGTTCAAAAAACCTGATTTACTTTGAAAGATGTTATTGCATGCCACTCAAACCATACTTTCAGCCACATTTTGCATGGACCGAGTCTGTCATCTTTTATTTCCTAAAAGCTGAGTTTACATTAAGAATGATAGAAGAACTTCTCAGGGTCAGCTGAAAGTATATATAACTGCACATACCAGAAAAGAAGTGCTAGAAAACTGAGACGCCCTCAAGGGCCACTGTTTTGCTGAGAAGCAGCATGACCAAGCTGCTCCTGGTTCAGTTTTGTCACCACGCAGGAGGGTGGCTGTCTCCAACCTAGGATTGCTCTAAGATGCTTCCTAACACAGTATAAAACTATATGCAAATGATGAGTTAAGAAATGAAAGTCCTAAAGATGACAGAGACTCTCCTGTACTTCAGATACCGTCTGGGTTTGCATGTCACCAAGTTAACCCATCACTGAGATGCACTCAGCCCTGCTGCCTGTGCCAGCCTGGCTTCGTGCTGATGACTCCATGGCCAGATGAACCTGCAAGGGGTGGAGGAGCTGGTGGAGAACAGGGGATCTGACCTGTCTGTACCTCCAAGTGCCCAGCACTCCCTCATCTCCACTCTCCTGCAGGAGAGGGGGATGCAGTCTTCAAATTCTGCTCTTCAGTGGGCACAGCAGCCCAGAGCCTTTCTGCTCACACTCCCACGTGCATCCAAACGCAATCTTGCCAACCCTGGGCTCACCTATGAGGAAGAGCAAGCGTGCAATATGACATGTCAAGACATTTTTCCCTACCCTGCTGTTTCTGTGAAACACGAGGTTTCTAAAACCAGCCTCCCATTTGTGCCATCTTTGCCTAAACCCCCAGATGGCACATCCCACCACCCAAGCATCACCTCCTACTGCACCTGCCATTGCCCAACCCAACATCATCCATGCCTGGCAGGATCTATTCCAAAAGACTTTGAGTCCAAAAGCTCTTGCTGTCATCCAGCTTTGCCTTTGTTTTTCCATTTTCCTCCCCATCCCGCCGGGGGAGGGCTGAGCGAGCGGTAGCGTGGTGCTCGGCTGGGACTAAACCACGTCAGCTAGCAGGCTTTTCTCCACTTCCCAAGCCACACCAGCAGTACTTTCCAACACACATACGCAGAGACGTACCTACTCCAAGTGCTTCCATCTCCACTTAAGCGACAAGACCAGTTCCTGCGTTTAGAGGAATCTTGTTTGTTTCAAGCATCAGCATCTTAGCTAATGAGGTTTTGCTTCTCGTCTGCACTCTACAAATACTGGGCTGAGTAATGCATAGCCTAATTGACTGCTAAGGTCACTGGCCAGCTCTTTAATCTTATTTAGTATACTTTGAGACAGTTCATGAGTCATTAGGGCTTCATTCTCGGGGATACAAAGACATGTAATATACATTAATAAAGAGCATAAATGTAATCCAATGTGTGTATTTTACAGATTGCTGAATTAGAAAGATGGCATTAAATATTTCTTTGTAATGTTATCATTTTAATAATGTTGCTTATTTTAATATACAATAAAAATATTTAATTGTGAGAGCCTGCTGGTGTCTTTGTAATTTGCAATGTTGCCATAGGTCTAAGAAAATTCCTTAAGTAATAAAAGTCATACTTTAAATACCAACTTCAAGGGAAAGAAGGGCTCAAGGGAGACCTATCTTAAAAATTCCTTACTTGAAGGGAAAAAGAAGACATTTTTCAAGCTGTTATTCATGATATTTATGATGTAAATTGTAATTCAGCACGCACACACGTGTCAGGAACTTTGCAATACTTTTGCAAGGAATCAGCATCACTAATCAGGCACTGAAATCCAATTTCTGGGAGAATCTGGAAGCTCAAAGCTGAATATTTTAGCTGGCTTGGAAAGACCTTTTAAAAATAAAGTTAAACAGTAATTATACATAAATGTGCTTGAGAAACTTTACACCTGTCTTGACAAGAATCAGATCTTTGCATGGATCATGAAATTCTTGGCATTGCTTTAGGTGATTGGGATGGCATTAGCTTAGGCAGGGTAAGAATTCAACAGCCACAAGCCTAGACAGGTAGGATAAAGGAGTTACTGACTCAAAAAAGCATGACAGCTTATCTGTTGAAAGTCTAAACATGTTAATTATTTAACATAAACAGATCTGCTGATATTTTTAGAAAGGCATTTCAACTCATAAGTAACAATGTTTAAAAAAAGGACACCAGTAACCCTAATCATATTTTCCACAGGTCCACCCAGCCCCTTGCAGATTGTTTCTGCTAAAAGTCAGACTGGGGAGGGGGGGAAGAAAAGAGGCAAAGACAGGTAGCGATGTTTAGGGATTAGGACAATAGAGAAGTTGCTGGCGATCAGCACGTGACCGCTGGCAGCGCGAGGGACGACTCCTGCAACCTTTATCTCCCTGTGCCTCGGTTCCCAGTCTGCAAAGCGAAGGTGATAGCGTTTCCCTACCTCACAGGAACATTCTCAGAATAAATCCATAAATGCCTGGGAGACACTGAGACACCACTGTGACAGAGGCCATAAAAATACCTAGGGAAAAAAAACAAACAAAAACATAAAAATAAGTGTAATAAATGACTATAACAGCAGAGACATTCACAGACCAAAGGTAAAGCAAAGGTTAAAACTTCACTTAACAACATGAATTTTCCATCCGGGGGGAAGAAGTGGTTCGGTTCAGCACGTATTCCCATTGGGACACTCTCAAAACCATGACAGCAAGGGACAGTTTCCCCTTTCCTACTCGGACACGCCACCGACATGATAATCCACCACCACATATAGATGCAGACGGGAAAGGTGTTTCCTCTACAGATCACAAGCTCACGCCCTCCATTACAAGCACCACATCAAAGAACCCCCAGCACCACGACAGAGCCCAACATACTGACAATGCTCTTCCTCAGTCTCCGCATCGGGTAACTACTGCAGAACGGAGTTCCTCCAATAGTTAAAAAACTTCTAATTTTCAGCTTAACATTTATTCCTGAACAGCTTTTATCCATTTGTTTTCATGCCAAAATTGATCCAGCAGCTTAAATAGCTTTTCCCTATCCCTGAAGTTTATTTCCCTCACGATAAAAATGAATTACAGCACCTCCCTGTCAGGGCTCATTTTACCACCCAAACCAAGCAAGTTCATGGAGTTTGCTCTCAGGAGACTCCCCATCCTTGAGATTACCCACATCTTCTGTTACCCCACTTCACCATCTTCTGCCCAGCACCATCTCACTGTCACCTTGCGACTGCACAAAGCGAAAAATGTGTTTCTCCAGCACTTCCAATTGCTAACGCCCTCCATCCTACCAAGCTCAGAGCAAAAATTTATTTCTCCTAACGCCTCTTAAGGTCATGACCCTGCATGCTATCAGCACGGAGACACATCCCATTGCTCCAGGTCCCAAGCTCTTTCTGAAAGACATCCCGACCCTCCACCGCCCTGACCGTGCCCCCCACCTGTCCTACCCGCAGGGCTCTGAGCCCTCAGGGTGCCGCGCACGGTGCCAGGGACATTACAGGGAACGTGCACAGTCTCCCCAAAAACACACCTATCTTCAGTGTCAGCTCGGCATGGCAACTGACGGCTGGAGCTCGATTCCACCGTTAAGTGTTCTTTAATCTGAGCCCAACGACTACAGCCCTCAGAAGGATAAGTGATTCAAAATTATGCAAATGTGTAGAATGCGTTATTTAGTCTTTATCATTTACAAAGTACTCATTTCATAAACAGTTTCAGTACTCTTTCAGAGAGTGTGACAGTGCCCTGAAATTTGGGTCTCTGACAGTTGCCGCGTCATGCACCGACCGCATCATTGAACACCACCGGTGCGCTCCAGCTCCAAGGTGGGACACGGGGCTCAGACAACCCGCTCACCCGCTGCCCCACGCACTTACGGATACCTCCCCCTGTCCTCTCACCACACACTGCCTGGAAACCCCCTCCCATCCCCTCACTTTTTTTTTTTTTTTTCCTTTCTGGGTAGAGAGGGCAGTTCCCTCCCTCCTGGCACGGTGAATGGAACCGGCTCGTGAGCCGGTCGGACAAGCGCTGGAGCTGGTAGGAGGGGAACGGCAAGCTCACCCCTTCGGCTGGCAGCCTGCTGCCAGATCAGACGGGGAAATATTGGAAACCTCAGCCCAGGGAACTAGAATTCAATCACCTTTCCAAGGACTTGGATCCATTTAAAACTGTGCTCTAATAACCTTGACAAACAAATATATTATGCAATTTTATGTTATGCAGTGTTGACTTCAATGACTCTGTAGCAGTGCTTACTCTACTATATTTACTTCTGGCACACACCGGCAGCGTTCCCTGCAGTCATACAGAGCGCGTTCCTGTTTTAAACCTGGAGGTCTCACCCTGCCAATATCTATGCACAATGTTCCTCAATATGCTTTTCATAATTTTGACCATGTTGTCCCCCTTTCTTCTGTCCCTGCAAGCTCCCTTGTACACAACATGTCGTAAGTTATTTTCCCCTCTCCTACAGGATCCCAATTTTCTACCCCAGCATCTCTCCTCAGTGTCAGGCCACCAGCTCCCACCTCCAGCTGTCCCACACTGTCAGTCTCCATCCCTCAGGTCAGAATTTTAGAGAAGCACCCTGGCACCTCCTGCTTTGAGGAAAGCCCTCGCATCCGCCGCGATGCTCATGACGAAGGCTAACGTACTAAACGAACAGAAGATAAGATTATACAAACCTGTTTTCTCCCTTCCCCCACAACTAACCCGATGACCATTGCAGTACTGGCTCTTTTCACTCTCTTCATCAGCTAGTCTTCGTTGCAAGACTGGCAATCGCATCTGAGTGGAACCCATCCAGCAGTAAGTGCTTTGTTAAATCCCAGGACACCTTGTATACAGGGAAGGATACTTAAGCTACTTAAAAGGCAACCCTTTATTAAATGCATAAAAATGCCTGAAATTTCCATAAGCCAACAATTTAAATCAATATCATCCTTTAAACCAGCCTTTGCTGCTAATTGTTATATCACTTTTTATGCATTTCTTTTGAATTTATTCTTTGGAAACCCTGTGGAATCTCCTATAGTTCTAACAGATATAGTTGCGGTTGCCCATGGTTCACGTGCATGTATTTCAGTAAAAACTGCTTTCTGCCAAAAGTCTAAGTAGATTTTGCACTCGTGTAGTAGGGGCAGTTCAAGTCAACTATTCTCAGCTGCACCACAGTGGCACTACTGCTAGGAAAGGAAGGGGAAACGTGCCACAAAACCAAACCAAACCAAAACACACTTCTCTACACTGGAAATACAGAAATACTAAGACAGAGTCAGAGAGCAAAGAATTTTAAGATGAGGTTAGAAAATACTCTCAGTCACACCAAGCACTGTTTAATACGCAATTTAAGACCCCTGGAAACCCCTGCCACAACAGGACCTGTGCACACTGAAGTGATCGCTTATGCTCTGAATTTCTTTGCATCTGTTTGTCTGACATGTATATTTAAAATTTTACACTGCTTCAGTTTTACATGTCATAGCCAACTTTATAAAACAGATGTTCTGCTTATACAAGGAGAGGGCATATAAACATTAGGCGTTTGCTGTTGAGGATTAAACATTAACAAAAAAATTTAATCAGCAGTGACGGAAGTGGTAATGGCAGTTCATTGGAGATAACCTCCTCCGTGAAGCACGCTGCAGTCTCCATCACGCTAATTTAGGTTGTTCAAAGCCTGAAGTGACTCAAGAGAGACCATACCAATAGGATCTCAGCACACTACATTTCACACGGCTTCCCCCCCTTTCCTCAAGTTAAACTCAAGGCGGCAGGAGCAGCGGAGAGGCAACCGAGAGCCCCCCCGCCGCGCACAGCGGCGCGACGCCGCGCGTCACCCTGCAGCACCCTGGAGCAAGAGCTCAGCACCTACAGCTGCACCTGGAGACCTCTGCAACCAGAAGTGTGAGCGCTACCACCACGGTTTTTGCCAGTTTCTGTGTGTCAAGCCCAGAAGAATATTTTCGGAAACTCAAGGCTGCTTTTTCAATCTATGTGACATTATTTACTAAACAGAGAACACCAGTAGCCATGAGCATTTCACGCAGCACTGACAACAGCAAGGAATTCCTCCTTCCTCGGTAAGCTCCCATGCTGGCTGACACAGCAAGAGGTGCTGCGAGAGGCCAAGAAAAGCCGCAACTTATCACAAGAAAATGGCAAATTGTGAAAAACCTGTATCGCAAGGTTAGCTGCCTAGGCACAGCTTTAATAGAGCTCCATAAATACCTCAGTCTAACACTGACAGAGGTTAAAAACCTATTATCTTTCCCAAATGACAGTGTGAACATATGTTCAATCGAACACCCCGCCCCACCAAGCTACAAAGTAGACACTGCTCTTTCAGTTTCACAAACACAAACCACAGGGAGCATTTTAAATGAAAGCATTATGAAGATTACATTAGGCAAGTTTGATCTACTGTAAAACACTCGCACACAACATTAAGAGGGAGAACAACCTTTAACACCTGCTTTCTCTTCAAACATAGCATTATCTCTGTGTACGGCTTGGCTATTAATGGGATGAAATCTCAAGCTAAATTGCATGGCTTGCTCCACCAGCAAAGAATACTTTAAATGTTTGGGACCTAGTGGCCCGCTAATACCAAACTGGTGACAATACTCTTCTAAAAGCGTACACTAGGCTGAGAGCTCGGCCGCCGCCGCCCCGCAGCACAGCGCTGTGCAGCGGAGAAGGTTTCCACCTCTGCCTGAAATGTTGTGACACACGAGGAGACGCGGCAGCTGGAAAAGGACCGCACGATCCAAGCGGTGTTGAAAGTCGTCATCATAAATATTCACACGCAGACTGATTTGTTTTCTTACCAATAGCGCATTGTTATTCACAAATACTAATTAGTTCCCAAATACCACCTGTTACTCAGCCCTCCCCTCCGCTGCGTGCCATGAGGCTCCCCAGCAGCAGAGGCTTGCAGCCCCACCGCGGTGCTTGGAGATTTAATGATGTTTCAACTTCCACAGCTCGCTCAGCTACTGGGAGGAGAGGCAGGGAATAATTACTTACTTATGTCTTTCTCTGCCAACCTCTCTGGAGGATGAAAAAAGCAGCTTTAACGGCCTCTGAAGGGAGCCTGGTCCGGCCCGTCTCAGATGGGAAGGATGACGACTGCACCGGTAGGTCTTTGGATTGGAGAATGGTTTTAAAGATCCAAACTTCAAAGATCTCATCGAGGGGAGAGTTCAAGCTCCAACACTCTCCCCGCTGGAGGGAGGAAAGCTTCTAATGCAACCACTCGCGTTTCCAGCAATCACTCACACTTTAGACAGAGCTGAGGCACCAGGAGTTGCCTGTCACATCCTACAGTATAAATAAATCTCTGTCTGCCAGGAGGAAAGCTGTTACAAACCTAAGCAATTTTATTTGGATTTCTTTAGATCACTTCCTCAAAGGATCTTTTTGAAGGCAAGAGATACGGGTGTAGGCAGACAGTCAATGTCAGGTACACAGGAGTGAGTCCTCCTCCCCACTAGCAACGGCAAATGTGTTCCCTCCTCCTCCTAATTACATGCATCACCCATAACGTGAGAAAGTTGGGCAGAGCACTGATAAAATGCTCGAGTTGGTAGCACACTTCAGGTTGTAGAAGTGACATAGACAAATGACTAAGTACTGTCTTGGTCTCTCTACGAATCCTGGATGCAAGATGCCTCAGACCTCTGAAACACACTCATCCTGTTCGTCATCAACCACAGACGACTAGGAAGGATAAGCTTTTTTTGGTGAATACAAATACGAATGAAAAAAGGTATAGGACTAACTCCTTGAGTCAGGGTTCACACCTAGACCCATTGGAAGAGACAAACCCGAAGCATCCTCCTCACAGGTGCTGACTGAAAGACTCAAGCTCCAAAACCCGACGTTCAGTATCTCCATCGCCTTAGGAAGCGGTGCTGCCTTTCCAGTGCAGATGCAGCACGAAGGCGGCTATCCCACCCACAGCTGACAGACTTGGTACCAAGGCACAGACATCGGTCCGTACGCTTCCCGGGGAGGAGACACAGTCTATTCGATACAACTTTCTACAACATCAGATTTTTCTTACCAGGTACACAGCATGATTTCACTGGTGCAATCCAGTCTGATAAAAGGTTTTTTCAGATCTTATGCATCATACCATCAGCTCTACAGAACAGCTACAGAGTAGTACAAGTAATAAATAACAGATTTAAGGTGAAAAATCAGAGCAGTTTTTGCTGGAAAATGTAACTATAGAACAATTTAACCTTGTCCTTGCTAAATATGGAACAGGGAGTTGCAGCCAGGGCTTGCTACCCTAAAACTCCTACTAGGAAAAAAATTCTGCAATGGTCCCTGCTGACAGCAATAACCCAGGATTATTCAGGATTTTCTGAGAGTTTGTTCAACCTCATGTTCAAGCCCCTAAGCCTGTAAAACTCACAAGTGGGAGGACAAGAAGCACACAAGAATGTCTACAGTCATTTTCCCAGTAACTGACAAACACGGTGCTGAATTTCTTAGGGACTTGAATGGCTAAAGCTGAAGTTAAGCTTCACTAGAACTATATTTAGTTCTGCACAAATACAAATTAGGAAACACTTTCTTCCCAGTTACTAATGCAGTGTGACAGGAAACAATTATTTGCTCAGTGTCTAATGTTACCTTTGGTGAATATCTGCCTTGCAGAAATTGTATGTTGTATAATAAAGAACTAAGCTGATATTCTGCAAATCAGTGAGAAAACTCATTTAAGAAGATGAAGAAACATTTCATTTGCACACGTCTGAGCTACACTGGTCTTAGCTATGCAGATAGAGTTACTGTTGAGGCATCTTTTGCTTTGATTGTAAAGTACAAAGTGAGTTTGTTTTCCAAATCGTACATTAATTTATTCAAGAACTCCATGGATATCTAAAGAATATCATGGCTTCTCCAAAGTGTAAAACAGAGCTGGGCAGAAAGACAGAACAATTAAAAAAAAAAAAATCCATCTTTCATGATTTCAAGTGCCAGTTTATCTCTATGGAAAATGCAATTCTAGGTCACAAGGGAGCTCTCAGCTCAGCAATCACTTCAGACTTCAGTGTCTACAAAACACAAAAGACAACAAAATGCATGATTCAAATGAAGGGCTAGTTAGACTCGTGGAGAACCAAGCCACGATTGTATACAGGAATCCCACATGCTTCAGAAGTGCTCAAAAGGGCTGCACTCAAAAAATCCTAGGCATGTGGTGGAGAAGAAACCCTGCTCCTGCCTACCGCAGCAAGAATGCCAACCGACAGGCTTGGTGTTTCCAAGCCCTCTAAGGCAGCGTCCCTACACACTAAGGAAGTTAGAAAGCATACAACACCACGGCAGAAACAACATGCCCTTTCTTTTGGCACCGCCGGGCAAATATTTGCAAGGCCCTTTACCAAACTGAGTCATATGAGTATTTCTAGAGCTGGAGGAGTTGGCATTTCGTGCTTGGCTGAAGTGATTAAGACCCCGTATAACCAGGGAGATGCACTAAGTATCCGCATCCTGACGTGCTGGTGACCTTTGCAGTTGCAGATCCCTTTGAGATGGAAGGCAGATGAGCACTTGGCACTATCCGAAAAACCACCAACCACCAAGACTATTTTAGCCAAAGCAGGGCTAGTAAAATAAACACACACCTTTGCCTAATCTTCCAAAGCTTGCAACAATTAGGGGGGGGAAAAAAAAAGAAAAAAGAAAAGAAAAAAAAAAAAACAAAAAAAAAGAAAAAAGAAAGAAGGAAAGGAGCTGAAAAAATGTTTGGTTTCTTGGTAGTGTTTTGTAAAAGATTATCTCTTATATTGGCAGTAGGTTCTCGGGAGCAGGTCAAACATTGAAAACCAAGTTCTGGGAACAAACCAAACAAATCTCTCACCATAAGCCAAAGCATTTCTTAAGACACTCCAATTCTGAACCATCTCTCTCACCTACATGACTAATTTTGATGAACAAGTTACAAGGATTTCCAAGGAGAAATGACACCTTCACTATTCCCACTTGTATGAAATCTAGGCACACTGTTTATATGCTTTATTTTCTTTGAGGATTCTGTGGCAAGGGGAGGAACTTGCGTCCCAAATGCCTATAAGGTCAAGTGCATCAAAAGTTCTCATATGAGGAGTTCACCAGCAGCCAGAGCTGCAAACTGAAGATGCCTGTTTAACTGTGTCCTTGCACCCAACTGGGATATTCATTAGGCATAATATTTTGCCTTGGGGAACTCAAGGTTTGACCAGGAATTTTAATTCAGATGCCCCTAACATCCCTGCCTGTGTTTTACTTGCTACATTTTTTACTATGACAAGGTAACTCCTATGGTGCTTTCTATATCGATCAGCAAAAGCAGTGCTGAAGCCAAAGACTGTTATCTTGTCTACATGGCTGGAGGGAGGGGGACTACATTTTTTTTTTCCCCCAGATATATGCAATATGCTACCATTTTATCCAAGCACAGCTGAACATCTCACCCCCATCCCCAGTGCTGCCGAAGGAGCAGGAACAATTGCAAGTCTGCATCGCAGATGCACGTTGATATGCAGCCCACAGTTCTTGCTGAGTACCAAAGGGAAGCAACTACGTCACCTTGTTCTGAGATGTACCGGATTAAAGGCTTTTCTCTATTTCAGCAGTACTGACACAGCCAGACTGGTGGGTCAATACAGGTACGAGCTTGATAAAACAAGATGTGGCTGAAGCTCTTCATGCAGCTGATGCAGTATCAATGTCTCTTCTCCCTGCTCTTGTGTTACTCCTGTACGCAAAGCACCACAGCAATGCTCTGGGTGACTAAACTTTGCTGGAGAGACCAGACTGGACTTTCAGCAGTCAAAGCACACGTAGGCCACATTCACCTTCTACTTCCTTAGAAGCTTTTATTAAGTTATTACATGACTCTACTCCTTGGCTTTTCTCTCAAAAGACAGGATGCAAAGCAAAACAAGGTGAACAACTTTCCTGGAACAGACTAATTTTCACTAGAAATCTCCTTTCCCACCTTCTCCCACTCCTCCCAAAGACTCATACTCTTTATCACAGTGCTTAAATAATCAGGAAAAGTAGGAACCATCTTTCTCATAAAAGTTGCCACGTAGCACCTTCTCTCCCCCCTCAAAGAGTATGGACCTTTTAAACAAATGCACAATGTGAATGGAGTCTCCAAGAACTCAACAGAGGTTTAAGGAATGAGGAGATGAGGATGACAGGCATACAAATTACCATTAGCAACTGAGTAATCAAAGGGATAAAGACATATGTTTTAGGAATTAAGTGGAGCTAATTATTAGGAATTAGGATTAGAGTTACTCTCTTTAAGAAGAAACTAACTACTACACATCAGTCTACTGCGTCTTTTGCATGTACAGTATCTAGCACTGTGGATAGGATGCTTGAGCATCCCATCTCATCCAGAGCATCCATTCCTCAAGAGTCACCCCAACCTTTTGCCAAGCACAAAGCAGAAGGAATATTTCATTCTATACACAAGATGTCAAAATCCCAGCTCTCTGCGTTGTATAAGCCATGGTAACGCAATTGAGCAAGGGGAAAAAAAAAAAAAAAAAACAACAAACCAAACAAAACCTGTGGTGGTACTCAACTATAGCTTGGAAAAGGAGCAGAACGCAGTTACTGCTGCTTTGTTCAGGATGAGCTAGAAAGGAGCACTCCCCAAGCACTGCCCAGTGGCTCCCCACCTCCTCTTTTGCAAGATTTTAACTCCACATCAAGCAGACTCTAGTACAGAACTGACTTGAAGTAAATCTAGACAACTTTGAAGTTTTCTAGAAAAAGAGAAGACCACACTGGTATCCTGTCAGCACCAGAAGAGCAGAACACCTTTAGTACTGGGTACAGAAGTGAATCTGAGATAATAAAATGTTACAAAATTAATGTGAAAACATACAATAGAAAGGTTTGTTCCATTTTAATCCATTGCAATTCATTGCATCACACTATCACAACAGGATAATCTTCAAGTAGCTGGCATTAACATCTTGCTACAGCATAAATCCAAGAAAAGCAATAAACAGCATGAAGGAAAATTTCAGAGGAACTATTAGATCAAGTTCACATTAGTGTTGCCTGAAATGTGTCCTCCATTGCACTGAAAAGCTGATGTTTATCTGTCTCTCTACAAGGCTTTTGACACAAAGCCCGAAGACCCATAAGAATGCATTAACATTGGAGAATTAGCAGCAACATCCAAACCAGTAAACAATTACCACCAGCAAACCCTCATCCAAAATATAATCAAGCTTTCTTAACACCTCTACAAAAATACTGCTTTTTTCTTTCCCTCTCCTTTAAAAGGGTGAGAAAAAACTAGAAATAAACCAGCATCAATCTGCATGAAGCTCAAAGGTTTTTCCTTGCAGCAGCAGCAATGCTCCTGTCCCAAACCAGAGCTGGAATTGCAATAATCATTCAGACTGGAATACCCAATCCCTGCCAACTGACTAAAGGTGAGCTGCAGCTTAAAAATAAAATACACGTGTTTGAAGTGGAAATAGATGAACACTATATCACACACCCATTAGTACAGAATGCATTATAAATTATATGCATTATAAATGCATATTAAATGTGAATGGATATACTCACAAAATCTAGGCAAGCATATTTTTAAAGGAAGAAACAGCTCTCCCCACTCCCATACCAGAATTATCATGAGTTATAATCCCCAGTGAGTGATCTGCTGTAACAGAAAGTATTAAAATAAAGAGCACTTTAAAAAGTTATTTACAATACAAACACTCTATTTTTTTGCTTAGTAAAATAAGCCAAAAATCCAGTCTCATAGCTGCCTCTATTTCAATTTTATAGAAGTGAATAAAGCACAGAAAAAATAGAATATATTGATAATAGTAAAATAAATGCATTGCATATCCATTTTGCTCTACAATTCCACCTTTATACCATCATGCACTGAAATATTTGTGTCTTCTGAAGCTCACAGAAAATCCAACATGACACCAAATGTAGCCACCACACTACAACACAGTTTTCCACATTAATGATAAAGGCTGCATCAGTACTACATATTTAGAAGTATATTAACAGTACCAAATAGTACGGTTACCACAATGACCAACTTTGGATAGTGAGAGTTCTTACTTCTTGCAATCACAAATACAAGATACTGTGATTTCTTGTAATCCCATAAAGAGCTTCGACAAGTGACACTGAATAAAAGAAACTCTCAGATCCATGTATTTCTCTTTTCACTCTATTAAGGTTTTTTCCTTGAGAAGCAAAATAAACGTTTACTTTTAACATATATTTAAATAATGTATTCGAGTACTTAATAAAAATTAGTTTATGTTTCTAAAGCATTACAACATATTTTATATATGTATTTATAAATATGCATGACATTAAAATGAATTTATATATCAGAAGCATTCAAATCTAAAATATGTTTTCAAAAAAAACCCAACATTTGTTTCCCATGCCTTCAAGAGAGGCAAATCACCAGGCTAAACAACTGAAAGTAATGCACTAAACCAACTCTAAATAGTGATTGACCTTTCGGCTGATGTAGAAATAGCTTTTTTCCTAATTTCAGTTTATTCAGTTAATTCAATTCAATGACTTGATTTGCTCAAAATAAGAAATCAATTAAGAAATAACATAGCATGAAGATTTGTTTTCATTTTCCAATCCAGAAATAAACATTAAGTGCAAGAGGATGAGATCTACCATTTACAAAATCCTCCAGGGCCAAGACCATTTTCCAGTCACTATCCAGAGTTAATACTGTAACTATTTTAAACCTTGAAAGCACTCGCTTACCAATTCAAAAAGCAAAATGCAATAACTTTGCTTTCGATTTATGTATCGAGTATATTTAAGAAAAAAAACATAGTTAATATATTATTGTTTCGTGCATTTTAACTGAATTCAAATTTTGATATCAATGTAACTATATATTCAGCACTCAAATGTTAAACAAATGTTTTACTACCAAAAATATGAGCATTAAGTATCTGAATGCTTCTTTTGCACAGTTAGACAATTATAACATATGCTTATAACGTTAACAAAAGGTGTTACCTTACTGTAAAAGCTGTACTTAGCAGCAAATCAAGGCAATCTAATAATTACTTAACTACTAATAATTAACTACTCCTTTGAGAAATGTAACAAAGTAAGATCAAAGTGACTGATTTACATCAAAGTTTCTGCTTCATTTACATCATTATTTAAATCATGTTTCAGAGAATGAGATATTTATGACAAAGTCGCAAAAAAAAGAGTGGAAAGATTTAATGAACTCTGACAATGACCTCTATTTTTAGCCTCATCCAAAATTCACCATGGATTTGGCACAAAAATTCCTGAAGGTCCTTGAGCTACCCTATTGGTTTTGCAGCTGATCGTCTTTAATTTCAGACTTTTCAGATGGGGTAAAACTCAAGCACGAGTTCTTTTACAATTACTTGGGAGCTGGAAAGGCTGGGATACTTGGATAGATTTCAGCGTAGCCCAGCCATGCTAGGACCATGTTCCTGCCGCCGGTGAATGAAGCCTCCCAAGTACCTCCTACTCATCCCTGCACCAACAAGTACCATCGCAAAGTGCTTCGGAGCCGGCGGTGGGATTAAGCAAAACATCCCAGAGCTCCAACACAATCTTTCACTGATGAGGGGAGTAAGGAGGGAGGACAACCTCTTATCACAGTCATGGTATTTTTCCTTTATTACAAGAATTAAAGAATTATGAGAACCGTACAAAGTTAATGCAGACAAATGATTTTTTTTTTTTTATCTCGCTAGTATTTTAATTAAAACCTTTTGTCATGTCTGCTAAGCAAGTTCAAAGTGTTGCAATGCAGTAGCAATGGGAACACAGAAGTCTTGTTATGCTTGGGGAAAAAAATGTTTTCAACTTTTACCAAATCAGCGAGTGTAATTACTACAGGAATAAATCAAATTTATAGCAGGCAAACACAAGGCATAATCATTTTTTGTGCAGCCATAAATGAGTTTATTTTTGTTGCAATGTGATAAAGTTTAACATTTTCTGCATGTCAGACAGACTGTTTTGATAATATTCCTTACATTTCCTCCTTATTAACAAGATGAAAAAATTGCTATTAAGATATGCAAGTCATCTCAATACATCTTGTTACTGGATAAGCGTCAACAAAATCTTAAAGCACTTTTTTCTAACCACATTAACACAATAAACGCATAGACAAAATTCTTGCTCTGGTATTAGACAATGTTCTGTTCTTGCAAAATATCAAGAGATGGAATTCAAACTACAGCAAATCAGTTGGTCTTTTTTTGTAGTTCTGTTCAGAATGCTGCAACAAGGGAGACAAAAGCGGTTTTAATTTTCATGATTTCCAAAGATTATTTTTTTTTAATTTAACTGAATGTGAGAAAAATGTTGCCTCTTTTTTTTTTTATCATGCCATAGACTACCTCTGCTATTTAAAAGTACTTTCACATCTCCACTTTCCCCACTAACCTTTTGTGAAGAACAATTTCTGACTGCAAGGCTATTTTTCATTTGCCTACCTCTATTCATTAAAAAAAAAGGGAGCATGTAAAGTGGCAGATTTGAGAGACTGTTAAATAACTTGAATAGCGTACATACATAAAACTGACTACAGTTCTGCAAAATCTAAAAGTAATGTTATCTAAACATGGGATCGCTTCCGTATACAATGGCATGGCTAACGGCGGAACAGCTCAAGTGCTCGTTGGCATCAAACCACAATAACACGTCGGTTGCCTCTGTGATTTCTTCTTTGCTTTAACATCAGTTTTGAAGAGTAAATATGTACGTGCACATGCACATGTACGCATTTGAGCACATATACAAAGGCTGCCAATAGTCAAATAAACCTGACAGCTCATACCTGAAAAAAATCGTTTTCATGAGACCACATAGCTCAAATCAGCAGAATGGTTTGGACCAAGTTAGCCCAGGATTTTCCATTTACAAATTTCAATTTCATCTTGGCACAGTCTGGGAAATTACCATGGAAAGATGCAGCAGAAAATACTGCAGGTAGGCTGTCACCTCCGTGCCAGGAGAGATGGCTGAGCGATGCCACTGCAACGGGAAGGATAGCTCCAAAAGTGTTTCTGCAAGACCGCAGCGGAAAGACCTTTATCAGCTAGCAACTATAAATTTATTTTCTGCAAAGGAACCTTCTGGCATAATGTGCAGAGAAAGGACATAAAACGCAATCTGTCTGCCAATGGAACTAAAAAGTGAATGCGAAGGCGGGAGAGGCAGCATATTTTGTTGAAATATGTAGATATGCCACTTAGATCTCAATGCGTGCCACCGTCTGACACCAAAGGGTGAAATGTTCTGATCTCTGCTGACAATATTTATACTTAGAAAACCTCCAATATTTCATTCAAAGTTCCCAAAACGCCCATCATCCTCTCTCCAGAAGCAAGAGGGTTGATTGCGAGCCCTCTGCAAAGCTGGCGAACAGGCAACAGAGCCTGTGGACCATCGCGCAGCATCGCTTGTTCCATCTTAGCAGCACTCACCTATCTATTCCAAGATGACAACTAAGGACCACGGAAACTAAACTCGTTTTGTTTTCTATAAAAAAAAGAAAAAATAAAATCTTTCCACAAGAAGGACCCCTGCAGCCCGCATCACTAGGAGGGCAGGAGGTTGCCATCCCCTGCACGGCCGGCCAAGGTGCGTGAAGACCACGACTCTGCAGCAGGGGGGAGGATGCTTTTGCTTGCTAACAGATTAAGCAGTCAAGTGATCCAGAAACAATTTTACAGATTTGGCTTTTTCCTTTCTTCCCACTTTTGTTCGATAATTTGTGTATCCTGTAATATTAAATAAAAGCCATGCAGAACAGCAACCATGTCTCTTATGAATAGTTTTTTAAAAAGTAACAAAATAACCATCCCCCTCTAATCTAATAAAGCTGTTAAAACCAGTAATATTCCATCAAATAGGCATGCAGAACTCTTAATGCAAGTTAAACAGACCCATATACAGAAAGAAAATTAGGACTTGTGTTAATACAACTCAATTTTCAGCAAGGAAATATTACGATATAATTAGCTAAATATTTTAAAATACAAATATGAAGATTAAGAAATAACAAAAGAGGCACAGGATCTAAAGGGCAATGGATCTAAAGATACACTTTTAAATATTTAAGCTAGTTTTTGTCCTGAGGGCACAGGACCTAAAGGGCAATGGATCTAAAGATACACTTTTAAATATTTAAGCTAGTTTTTGTCCTGAGGGCACAGGACCTAAAGGGCAATGGATATAAAGATACACTTTTAAATATTTAAGCCAGTTTTCCCCCTGAATTTTTATCATCCTATTAAGTTTATATATTTTGTATAATAAGTTTGTACATTACAATGTTTTTTCAATTGTTTAATCTTCCTATTTCTATTTTCTAAACATCCAGCAATTGCTCAAGCCTCTGGGTGTATTTATTTTAATTAAATACAACAAAACCAAATGAAAAGCTTATGCATTGTTTGAAAGAGGAGACCACTCAGAATTTTCCTCCATGTGTTGCAATAGAGATCTGTCGGCTACATCCCCAGAGTAACCCCGACAAAGACAATGCCTGTGCCAACAGCAATTTGTCTGCATTGTGAAGGGAAACGTTTAACAAAAAAAGGAGTAATTTAATATTTGTATTGTGTTTGCACAAAGCAGCGCTGATCAGAGCGAATACCGAACGCATGGGGTAGCACCTTCCACCCTGTGCCCGTACGAGGGCACGCTCTCACACCCCAGATGCCATGGGGGACGGACACAGTCTGGGACAGACCGATGCTTCAGCCGTATCGTCCCACCTTTACCTCTCTATAATCAACTAAAATCATCTGCTTTTATTCCATGGAAAACGGATGTTGACATGTTTTGCCAAAAGACCTGTCCCCCCATGAAAACCCAAGCGAGAACACGCACCAGGCAGCCTCACCCACGTGCCCGGTCCCCACTCCACCGGGTTGCCAAAGCATCACTTCGCTCTTCAACAACCGCCGACGCGTGAGTCCTGATTCCACGCTGCATTCGGCGGCTTCCCAGGCTTTCACGTTTTGTACAGGTACACTCAAATCTGTGGTCACACCAACTTACTCTCGTGGGGGCCAGTCTCTATGTTCACCTGAAAGCAGGTAATGCCAGGCTCTGCCTTCCCCTTCACCCACTGCTATTTACTCCCACCATCAGAACCGTGCAGTTCAAAACACAGAAGGTAAATAGAAAGGTTTAAAAGGCTTCCTCCCAGTATCTAGCCAGAAAAATATCTTCTCAATATTCATGCCTTTTCACTGCAACCAATTTCTTCAGTAACAAAAGGCTGCTTTTGAGGTAAACTCCTTACACTGCATTAGGGCAACAGGCTCCAACAGCACTTTAGATGTTGTTAGAAGAGGTTTTCTAAAATCCTGCATAAACACACAGGAACCGCACACGCAAGGAAGAAAACAGGATCTCTGTGGTCTTCCAGCCCACCACTCTAATGGTATACAAATTCAGTGTAGACAAAGGCAGACAACACTCAAAACGTGCTACTGCTTCAGAATGCTTTTTCATAATATTAATAATTACCAACAAAGCACAGCAGTATTTGGCAGAGATATTTTTTATTTAAATATCCTTACACTGATGAGAAATTCTTCAAACTCACTATTTTATGTAAAAGGCAAATGCAAGTTTGAAATAAATTGCAAGGCAGAATTCTAGGGAGGCTATTTTTGTTCACATACATGGATCCAGTTATTGAATACAAGGAAAGTTTAACAACACGAGTAGCAAGTAAACAATTTCACATCATACAAATTGCCCTGTACTTTTACGAACTAACGTGGAAGTAGTCTACTTCAGCAGAGACTGTAGACTACTTCGACATTACTTGTCTTCCAAGTCTGAAGAAGACTGAGGGACCAGCGGTACCTCTCTCAAACGCAGGCAACCCAAGTGGCAACACTGAAAAAACCACAGAATTCTCCCCCCACCTCTCAGACAATTTTAAAGTCACATTTGCTTTAACTCTTATTTCTCCTATGCTAACAGAGAACCTTTCTAGGTATTAGGTTTCAGCATTAATTTAACATCTTTATATTAGTTGCACCTAACATTCAGACTTCCACTCACCAATTGCAGAAATCTGGATAAATAATTTCCCAGAGCAAACTACTTATTAAAAAGCAAACACACCAATGAAAGAGCCCAAACCAGGCCCCATGCGAGGCCAAAGTAATACTCTCAGCCGCGTGATCCCTCCCAGTAGATTTTGTCAGATCACTTCAAACTAGTTGTGAACACTGCTGGTAATTTTTTTTGATAGCCAACAAAGGGGCAATTACAGAGTAGCACCAAGACACAGCTCACATTTTGGGAGGACTTCACCCGGAAACATGCCACTGATATTCACATTTAAGATCTCCCAGGGCCCTATTACTTCTTTCTTTTCCAATAATATCCAGGATCATTCTGACATTTGAAACAAAAATCAAGCCTTAACAATCCACAGTTTCCCAAAATTTACTTCCTTTTAATTGCAACAATACAGAAATTCATGCTAAACTAGTCAGCTATCTTCCTGGTTAATTTTACAGATGTATTCACACTCTGTGTGAATCGCATTTAGAAAATTATATATATTATATATAAACATGGTATGACATTCTGTCAAGTTATCTTTTATTATGTAATCCCATCCTTTAAAAGACCTGAAGATAGTTCATACAAGCGTTTGGAAATTTAATCCTGGGACAGATGTCTAAAAGGTGTCAGAGAAACAACCCCGATCATCCGAGGAGCTTCCAAGGGGGGCAATTCCCTGCTACCCCAAAAATCAGTATTCTGGCTCCTGGGTTCCTGGCAGGCACCAGGAGTGCTGTGGGGACAGGATGGGCTCCTGCCTGGGCATTGCAAACAAGGTGACTTCTATGAAAATCAGCAATCTGCCCCAGCTATCCCTCCTCCCCACACTTCACTTTGGAGCAATTTGCCCTAACATACAAGCCCCACTCAGATATTACACCTTTATTGCCTTGTTTCATGGCTGCCCATTATCATCCAACCTGCTTTCATCCATTCCCACATTTTCAGGAGAAGGAAGAGGTATTAAAAAAAAGAAAAGTCTTGAACTCTGGTCAGGTGGACAGAAAATGCAAAGTATAAACCCAACTAATTATTTCCAGGCACATCTGACTCCCCAGATGGTGCACATCAGGGCCAGAGAGGACCACCTGCCTTAGGTATCACACACAGGTTCCCCAAATTAACTTCAGGTAGAAAGCTGATCTTCAAAACAATCAACTCCCACCTCCAAAAGCCCCTCAGTTCTCAAAGTTTCCAATCATGCTAGAAAACAAAAAATAAAGAACCACCAAAAACCTCCCCAGCTCAATTTTACCCTCTTGAAAAACAGCCAGCAGGCAAAGATGACCTCTGTCCCAAGTCCTCACCCCAAAAAACCCCCATCCCTGCCATAAGGTGTGAACGAAGCTCCACCACAACCCGGAACCAGCAGCAGGACTTGCTGCCACTCTATCAGGTTTATTTGATAACAACCCTACCTTCTCCCAGTATTAAAACTCAGCAACTTATCTCCAAACCAATTAGGCTCACCATAAAGACACACTTAGTGTTGCAAGAACAAATTGCATTTTAGTAGCACTGTCCATTTTACGGAACTTTAAATTAAATTTCACATAAAAAATCTGCTTTAGATGTCCCTTAATCGGTCTCCTGTTTATGACTTCATACAACCCTACCCAACATAAAAATTTGTCAAACACAGTAATTTCTTCAGCAGCGTTCAGCGCACCAAATGCTTCCCACGTAAATCGAGTCATGACCCACCTCCTCCCATAGGAAAGCCAACAGAATGCCTTTATGCTGCCTTTTTTTTCCCCCCAACAGTTCAGTTAACCCTAACCTCCTATTTCTCTTCCATTTCCAGTCAGATGGCTTCCTCAACTGAAAAATTTAATTCCTGATAAGACAACCTTTCAACCAACAGAAAATGGACTTTTGACTAAGGGCAACCAGCTGTACCAGCAGAAGTTGTTCAATTCTGTTTCAATTTTTTTCACTGTACTCATCACCGCGACATCAGTGGATACAGAAATGAATTAAAGTGCAAAAAATCCCCGATGCATCTGGATTCTACAGGTGCTCGCCAGCATCCCCACCGCTCACAGCGAGGAGGCAGAGGAGCTGCAGCTGCATGGAGCGGCTCCCACGTAAGGCATATTCATCGCAAAGGTAGCTTACCATCCTATTAACGTGGCTTATAGACAGCTGTAAATTTTCAGCATTACAACACTTTATGATGTTACATAATGCATCATATGTTGCACAGACAGTTTATTGTACATTTTTCCACTTTGAAGACTTTCATGGATCCTATACAAATTGCACACAGCTGCATATTACTGGTAGTTGACAAGTTATTAAAAATTACATTATCTGATCATCCGAGAAACAGAATGCAATAGTGCTGCTGAATACTACACTTTAACATGTGCATAAAAAGGAATGCTGTGGTCCAATTTTTAAGTGCTTACCCTTATGAAGAAATTTATTTTTTTTAAATAAAATCTACTGCTTTTACAGCATCTGAATGTGCACTATTGCATATTCTGCATATAAAAATCACACCGTGAAGAGCTGTACTACAGTGCAAAAGCTACCACTGGAAATATTGGAATTATCTGGCTTTCCTACAACTAAAATCCCCAAATAAATGTTGTATTAGCATACCTGTTTGTGCTTCATTTTCTGATAACAGAGCTTGGTTAAGACTCAAGAAGCAGATAAATCACAGAGCAAGCACTAAAACTCAGGACAATCAGCTCCCAACTTGTTTGAACTCGACCGTATATTGCTAAGCTCGAACAGAATGTAAACTGCTGCCCTGTAACAGTTTAGATCATATGTTAAAAAAAATCTTTCAAGCATAGTTATTTGTATTTTAATATTGCCTGAAGGTCCTAAACTAAGATCATACCCCATGATCCTGGATTCTCCACCATACAGTTCCTGTCTTGAAGAAGTTATGATGTAATATAGACAAGATGCAACAAAGCAGTACAACAAGCAATTAAGGAAGAGTGAGAAGTCACCAGCTTAAAGGTACAGTTAGTTCTCTAACTACTAAAAACCCCTCTAGACAGGGAGCAAATAAAGATAAATAGAAGTAGTTACCATAGGAGCCCTTTTAAGGAATAAATACTTACATAGTTCTGTGCTTTCCAACCTGAACCTTAACTAGTACTATGTAGTATCATTTATAGTCTTAAACATCATCAGTTTGTGGCAGAGGAATAATAAGCCACCTACATTCTTGCTATTTTCTAGAACAACTGAAAAGGGATTGTTTCAAGTGACCAAGGAGCAAGAACTCATATCACTCGTAACCCCTTGGTTTGTTCAGCTATTCCCATACTGCCAAAAAACGAAGGTACTTAAAGACGGGTAAGGTCCACCTGACCGCTCATTTTCACTGCATTTTCAGCAAGAACTACATTCACCAAGGTTGCTAGTTGCCTTAACTAAAAGCCATTTGCCTCTTTACCACAGCAATCTAAGGAACCACGGGTTTCTATGAACATCCTTGCCCACTCATCTTATTCCTCCTTTGCAGATTTAATCTGCAATACTCACTTGTTTCTCATCACCACCAATCGTTTTCTAAGCCTAGTTAGAGATTCTTCCGCATTAGGAGCACACTGGGACAAGAAGTCTTCCACTTTGGATACCACCTCAATAAAACTTAAGTAATAAACACTGGATTTCATATATTCAGTGCAGTAAGAGGTTCAGCAATGTAACTCGTAACACACAAAGCATGTAACTGGATCCCAATAAATAAACAAACCGAACCACGAGTTCAAGTCATTTTCCATGACCACATTCATCTTCCTGAAAGCCACGCTTCACTGTGACTGATTTGTTCTTCGTGTGTAAAACAGATTCTGTTTAAGGGCTAGTAATGGCATTTGCCACATGTCACGACGGGGAATGGAGGGAACCAAAACCCATAAATCCAAGCTGAAAGCTTGTCCAAGGCTGACGCTGCAGCGTAGAACTTCTGTCTCCAGGACAAGTAAGGTCACCAGCAAATGAAAACCACCACCAGTGACAACACACCTTGACATTGCAACATCACAGGTGGAGAGACAAAAAAACCCCCAAAATTTACTAAATAACCATCAAGACCTGCGGCTGTAAAGACTATGCACTGATTACAATCTCCGTCTTGGTATTTTTTTATTACTGAATGCTCATCCTCCAAAAAACCATCATTTGTAATACACTGAATCCGAGTTTCTGAGCAAAATATATGTAATGTGGAACCCAGCCAAATACTACTGATTACACCACTGTCTCGAAAGCCTGCTGGCAAGGTATGCATTGCTTCAAAATAATCCTAAATTATGGAGTCTTCATTCTTTATGAAAATAAATTAACCTGTTATCTCTCGCTCATCTGAAGTTACCAAATATTTACTTCCCTGGTCGAGGAAAAAGCAGACCTTTTCTTGAGGTCCTTTATTCCCACTGAGTGGCCACAAATATGGATATGCATAGCCGTACAAAAGGATATAAAAACAGAAAGAAACATACCATACAAAAAAGTTACTATCAATATTTGAATAATGAGGCAGCTTTATCTTAATCAGTATATCAATTTATTCACATGGGGTGACAAGAATATATTAAAGCTATTCTGAAGTTGGGCCATTAAATTGCTTAGACAACCTGTTAACCAGAGCTGTTGGCAATTAGGAACGCATTTTCACTGGAGGCTTTCTGCAGAGCCGTGCTTCAAAGGCTCAATCTGCAGTATATTAACTTACCAAGAAACATCCTGAGAACTGCTCCTCTGTCATGCAAGCTCATTGCTTCCAACTAATTAAACCTACAGTTTATACTCTCAAGAAGTCAATGTCCTTCTGCTAGTTTAGCATTTACACAACCATGAGAAAAGTAACTTTAAGCCACCAAGCTACACTAATCAACACTAAGTTGACTATAAATGTCCTGTACCCCAAAGTAATTTTTATTTACTTTTAGCACATTTGGACTAAAGTGCTTTTATTTTAGTCTTCTGCAGCACGCATGATTTTGTACACGTCCTCATGTATGCACATGTACAAGCAGGAAAGGCAAATTACTCAGCTACTTTTCTGTTCAGGGAAAACTTGGCATTTCTCTAGCACAAAGCTGTAAAACCTAGCTGGAATGCAGATCCTAATTACCAGAGAAAAACTTGTTGAAAGAAGGGATCCACACTTTGCTGCAGAGTTGTCCCACAAAGACTGGGGGGGAACAAGCAACGAGCTCAAAAGAAATGGAAAAAAGGACTGATGGGTAAAGAATAAGCAGCCTAAGAACAAGATGACAATAGCTGAAGTTTCAGTTCCTTTTGCGTTAAGGGAATTGAGTAAAAAAGGTTCTCAATCCCTGTGAGCAAAACTGGAGGAAAATAGGGCTGTTGAATGCATGGATAAATTATCCAAAACTATTTCGACAGGTCACCTCAGTCCTCAGCGAGGGCAATCGCAGTGAGCAGGGTGGGATGAAGGCAGGATGCTGAAGGCAGTCAGGATGGACACGGGAACTACTGCAACCAGAGGAAGCCCAGCTCCACGATGCTCAACTCACTCCAGCTCAGGCCTTTCAAAACATTCGTATGGGGTGCGATTACTGCAGGTCTGATACCTAATACATCAAGCTAGACTGGTACCAGGGGATTATAGAATAGCAAATACAAATGTCTGTTTAAAAAAAGGGGAAAACTAATTTTGTTATCTAAATGTTGGCTGATTTGATCTCGGGAGTAATGAAATGTTTTAAAACATTTCAGAAGACAGATAATTAGAGACCTGAAGAGAAAAAAAAAAAAAANGACCTGAAAAAAAAAAAAAAAAAAAAAAAAACACACAGGATAAGACAACTTGGGTTAACCAGCAATAATTCATGCCACATTTTCCCAGTATATTTTGCAAATAAAACACAAGATTTCTCTAAACATAATGCGGTAGGTATCATTTATCTGGCTATCAGAAAACAACACTGTAATGTTATGGAGGAAATAACCAATTTAGTGGGAGAAAATAAAAAACAACATGAGAATCCTCAGATAAATAAGGAAAGGGGCTAAAGTCAAAAGGTCAAATGCGAACAAGAAAAATGAGGCTGTAGTGGTTACTAATAGATTATTTTTTCCCCAAGGGTTTATCCTGATATATTTATATATTCTAATTATATATGTGTGTGTGTATGTATGCATATAAATGAAAGTGACTTGAAGACAAAAGGAAAACACTAATCAAGTTTGCTGCATGTCAGTGTAGAGGATGACATCTGTCATACACTAAGAACAGGGTAGTTTTAAGGACAGGTAACAAATATAGACCCAATTACTTAGTACCACATACAAAATTGTGCACTCGAGAAGAAAACAAAAAGAATTTCTGGTATAATCAGGTAGAAGATGATTAAGAAAGAAAAAATGTGGTGTATCAGATGGAGGATAGGTAAGTGACATAGCTGTGAGAAAAGTCTCAGAGAAGCATTTTCACTGCTCACATTATGCCAGGCTCAGTACAGCCTTGGTCACTCATATTCACAAAATATTCCTTCAGAAAAAGACCCTGCAGACAAACAATTCCAAAACAAGTTGATATTAATTCTTTGCCCATTCACAAAGCAACAGCCACTAAAAAAAACCCAAAAAAAACAAAACAAACAAACACCACCACCCCCCCCCAAAAAAAAACCAACACACCAACACAAAACACCTGAAAAAAAAATAATTTTGAAGTGGTACTTGATACAAGGAGGACTCTGATGCAATTGCCTGCGATAGCAGTGGACTAGATGTGACGTGTGTATTCATACCAGGGGAAAAAACACAGGGGAAAATTTGAAGTGGCACTGGCATTGCTTTTCTCTTTAAAAGCAAATTCTTCAGTACAAACCCAAGCAAAAGAAAATTCTTTCTGGTAAATCAGGAAGGACACTAGTGAAGGAACCAGAGAGCAGGCAAGTGAGTACATGGTTCTGTTTTCTCTTCTCTTTGTAAAATATCACCAAAACCACCATTCAGACACCGGTTTCATTTTAAAAGGCGGCTCATAAAAAGAAGGGACAGAGCAGGGTGATACGAAGAGCAAGAGGGGATTTGTTTTGCTTTACAGGAAAAAAAAAAAAAAAAAGAAGAGGACCTTTGGTGTGTCTTCTGAAAACCTGAAAGTTCAGCAAGATTTTCTTAATTCACTAAAATGCTCTCTCAAAATGTTTCTCTCTTCAGTTAAAATCTAGCTCCCAAAGTTGATCTCACCAAGATTTTTCAATCTGAGCTTTACTGCAGGCACTCTGATAATATGGGAAGATGAGGACACAAAGAATGATGCGTTCTACTTCACGGCTAAATTATTTTGGTTTTAATTTAGAAACAAATTATTAAGTCCAATGGAGAGACTTCTCTTAGATCAACCTAATGCCAGAGGGAAACGCTCCAGCAGGTAACTGATCTGAGAACTAACCATCCCAGTCACATTGCCTTACTCAGACTGCCTTAACAACTCCAAGATAACGCAACCAAATACCTCCCTCACAGAAGAAAACTCACACGCCAACAGCTGGGAACCACCAGGGCAGCCCGGATGGCATCTTTAGCACATGTGGATTCCTGACAATTCATTGCTTTTGATTTTTTTTGCTTCTAATAATAAGATAATAAACCCAACAGCATCCCTCTAGTAAAACAAGAGTTATTTAGCCCCTAAGTCCTAACAGGAATTAAAATAGATTTAAAAAGATTTATAAAGGACTAAAATCTAGTTTGTACAGTCACACTTAAGCTAGAGGAGAGAAGATGGCCTGATGCACGTGTACAAACCCTGCTGCAGTGGCCAAAGCCACACCTGGCAAGCCACTCATGTGCCCCACACTTAAAAATTGAAGAAAAGGTACATGAGCAGCTAAATATTAGACTGGGAATAGGCTCCTGACCCCTCAAAACAAGCAATCCTACATTCTAAATAAATGAGAGCTGGTTAAAATTATCCTGCACTGCATATCTGGCACTGTCGGCAATCATATCATTACATTTTTATTGGGTTGGGGTTTTTTGAGGCAGGAAAAAAATTCAATCTTTCTTTCAGCAAATTCCAGAAATGAAGTGATTACTTTGTAAACATCACTTTATTAATTATAAACTATGTCAGTAGACACACACTATACACAGATATATATATAAAAATTATTTCCACTTCTCTTCCTAATTGTAAGTAGTGCAAGTTCTCCTCCCTTTCAGAAATAACCCTACTTCAAGTTCCGCTGATAAAAAGGAAAAGCAAGCCTTTAAATTGAGCTATTAAGTCTTCTGTATCTCAATCTGAGATGAGCAAAAGATGCATATAATTATCCTCTGTCCAAAAATGACGCATTTCCAGTACAAAGTTAGTAAAGTCCTTACACTGCATATAAACAAAACAATGTATAATCTACATTAATTGCTACTTATTGAGCAACATATTCCCCCGAACATTTTTTTAACCCAGCAACCATCCCAGGCTGAGCCAGCCCTATGAAGAACAGGAAAGGCAGAGTCAGGAGGCAGAAAATGGAGTAAAAAACCGCACAACCTGGGTTGATACAGACCATTTGAGGTAAGGTTGCTTCATACACAGACTTGCACGCATTCAGTCCCCAAAGCCTTCTATAAGCTGCAGACACCATGATGAAACACTTTATTTTGTAAACACGCTACTGCTTTCCTGGAGTTTTTCTTGTAACAAAAGCAAATATACGCTGCCAGAAATACTAAGTAAGAACGGTCCTGAAGGAGCTGGCAAATTCCATCACAAACCTCAAATGAAAGTACTGCTGAATGGTAATAAACACCTGCAGTCCCTCTTCCACACGCCGGTACAGGAGTAACAATATGCACAACATCCCTGCTACGAACGCGAACAGCACATGCATCCGAAGGAACTGCTACGTGGCCAATACGCTGATCACCAAAAGCAAGATTTCAACTGTAACGGGAAGCAAGGCAGAGAAGTCAGCACAGCAGATATCTAAAATACAGCATTAGACAGACAGCTATTGCCAGAACATCAGAACAGATTTTGGACAAGTGGCTGAAACCCATTTTCCCTTCCTCTCATCAAAAAAATAGGTAAACTTGGGAATCGGGATTCCTGATCTCCAGTATATGATCTTTGTCTCCTCTCTGCAGCCTCTGAACATTCTTAGTTTCAACATGATGAAGGTGGCAGAAACAAAGAATAATTTAAACAAGCTGAATGTTCATTATCTTGTCATAATGCACAAGACTCACATGTTCTGAAAGGCTTCTATTCTTTCCTTTAAATATTTTTATTCAAATAACCTCAAACGCTGAAGAACCTGAAGTTATACTACAACACCCAGAGGGGAACCCACATGTTCTCTTTTCCACCCTTAAGAAGAAAACAGGTGTTTATATATCCGCATGCCACAGAAGTACAGCCCACCGTGCCTATCCGTAATGCCGCTGTATTCACTGAGTTATTGCCAGCGTCAAGCAGACAAAAGTATCTGGTGGCCACACCAGATCTGAAAGCCCAGCCAAGCCCCCGGCTCTCCTAGTGGCAGGTATTTTGAGAAGTGTGAAAACAGTACTAGTATATAAAAATAAATAAATAAATCCCTCTGTTAATAGTTTTTAAAAACTGTCAATTAGGGATTTTCCATGTTGCAGGTGATATGTAAAACTTGGGATTTAACAGGCACTGAACATCCTCCTTTAGTTCGCTCCACTTGAACATTTGACCACTCTGCGAGGAGTTTTAAAGTATCCCTGCTGGCAGACCCCTGGCCTGGGAACCCCACTGGCAGTACAGGAGCCATGACATTACTAGAAATCATAAACAATGCTTTTTCTGACCCCCTTCTCCACATTCCTCTCAACTGCACAGAGCCTGTCGCGCGCCTGTGACCAGTCAAGCGGAGGCTCTACCCGGGAGTTTTGATACCTGAAGAGCCGTCAGTGAGACCGTCCTGCAACCGTCCTGGACAGCTGCGCCTGCCGCGCCAGCCAGCTCGCCTACGCCCACATACTCGCCAGCTCCTTCAAACAACTTTCTGCTCCGACAGCTAATATTGACTCTTCCCCGTGCTTTCATTAAGTCTATTCTTTATTTCGGTTTCTATCAATATGCCCTGTACATTTACCGTCTGCTGCTCCTTGCACCACTCACCAAGCTCTGAAAGGAAAAAAAAAAATGGGGGGGGGGGGGGGGTGAATCCTGGCATCACATTTGTATTCTTCTATCCTTCAGCATCAAGGCCAACTTAAGTAATAGGTTACACACCAGAGTCAGTGGCTCATCAAGTTCACATTCAAATGCTTTTCGCAATCTTGATTTAATACCGTCTGGTCCTGATGATTTGTTACAGTTCCTTTCACCAATTAATTATAAATCCTATTCCACTGACACTTCAATTTGAGACAGTTCCTCAAAAAAGTCCTCTGGAAGAAAAAGGCTCCAAAGTGCACAACTCACCCTACAATCCTCTCACATGCAAAGAAATAGTTTAGTTTTTACATTTGCATTCCTATCTTTCTCAAATGCTCCTTTTACATCTGGAAGCCAATCTATTTGGAAGAAGTTTTATTAGTGGCTTTTACTTACAGGCATTAATAAGCTGATCTTCAATCTCAGAAACAGACTTTCCTATTTCATTCTTACATTCAACTACCCAGAATTCATGCCCTTTTCTAGTTTCCTTGGTTTATGACAGCTTCCTCTTTGAGAAGTATCTTTTTACTTCTAATAATCTTCTCTGGTTTAACAATAACCAAATTTTTTACTGGTGGCATAAGCCTGCTCTTCACCGCTGTCTTTAAGCAGTTACCGTGTATCCTGTGGCTACTTTAAACTTCCAGCTGTTTCTTTTACAAAGGAAAAAAAAAGAACAGAGAAAAATTTCTTATCATCATAATTTTGCTGTCATTCTCATTACGGAAGTCAAATATGACAGTGATGGGAGGTTACTGCCCTAAAATCCAGTACAAGACAGCCGCTGTCGCAGTGGCTTTACTCTACTTCCACCTCAAACCCGCTGCACCGAGACGTGATTCTCTTCGCAGGGACTCTCCGCCGAGCTGCTCCACAAAACAGTCATTTACAACATTTCATGTATAATCCCTGCATAAAACTTCTCTTGACACGAAGGCAGCCCTCGTAAGGGTAACAGAGGTTGCGTTTTTTGTTCTTAGAAGCTTTGTAAGCTTTTACCTGCATATAGTAACTGCTATTGATGAGACAAAATGATTGTAGTCATTCAACTGAAAAAAATCACTATTAGATATATCCAGAAAAAAATTCAATTTCCATCTACTACACCTGGAGAGGTCAGATGGCCCTACAAATATTATGCAAATATCTTGTGTTGATTAACCCCAAGTACCACCTTTAGTTTCACCCAAAACACTTCCCCAGAGGAAAAGGGTGAACAATCGGTCCAGAGTGTTGAGATTATTAGCAGGGAAACACCACCAAAACCTCCAGCTTAGATCAGGTTACTCCAGCCCACAGTGAGGGGACAAAAAAAGAAAGGAGGAAAAAAAAAAAAAAAAGATACTTCACAAACAGACAGGAATATTACCCAATTCATACATTTCAGTATTTCAGTTGTAAAAAGCCTACAAATAATACTGAGATTTGTAGTTGCATTGTCCCAAAGACGGCTGCATGAGAATTACATGATCAGCACTCTATTCTTTCACTTATTTTTGCCTAAGAGCAAACCATAAAGCTATAGTAATGAAAAAAATGAAAAAATTACTACTTCCAGAAAATAATTTTTTTTTGTGACTTCACTTGATTTTTCTTGGCAGTGCTAGAAGATTTTAAAGAGTCCCAGAACTTAGAGGCAGAAGAAACCTGTAAAGTCACCCTGTCCCCAGATGGCTCCCACCATGTATTTCCTAACAGGCTGTCCAATACGACTGCTTACTGCCAAGTTAAAGCCCTGTACAAAAGTTAGACTACAAATAAAATAAGCACAGTTTCTGTAAAATGCTTCCTCAACTTAGTAGAAATCTTTGCAAGTTTTAACAAAGCAGGGAAGAAAAAGGAAACTGGTCACTAACTTCAGTGAAGTATCATGAGGAAATGAAGGAATTTATCACAAGGCTACCTCACCGGGGAGAGCAGGAGGGGATGAGATAAACTTCCACTGTGGACTGGAATATGATTACAAAATGAGAAAGCAAAGCTGGATCAGTTTCCAGTTATAGCTTAATTCTTGGAAGGTTGTTACTGAAAAGCAAGATTCATCAATATGCCTTGCTATAAAATCATGGAAAAGTAGGCAAGCAGCAAGCTAGTAAAATAACTAATATGATTTGTATGGTCAGTAGAGATTGTTTTAAATATCACACTGGTTTTAGTAGAAGCAATTTTTCAAAACTGCTTTTGAAGAACAGCTTTTGAACATGGCTAACACTCACTGGTAAATTAGGGTGGTTCTTTTCTCCCAAGTTACCCAGGCAGCGAAAACACATCTCTCTTCTATAAGCATACCAAAAGCGGAATAATTAAGGAACACAACTGTGCATGGGTGTCAGGCAAGACAACAGCAAGAGTACAAGAAACTATGTGAATGACTTGAAATCCAGAGGTCTGAACTAATCCCTATGTTTGATCGTGACACAGCAGTTGCAGAACGCAAGATACAGCTCATAGGAGAGACCAGGATCTCTCACTTGCTAAGTCTAGAGAGAGTAGGCACAAAGGCTCTTCTTCACTTCCAGAGATATGAGAATAAAAGTCTGAGCATTTAAAAAAAAAAAAAAAAAAAAAAAAGAAAAAAAAAAAAAGGAAGCAACATTAGGAATTGGAATTACGTGCCACATCGCTTAAGCAAGAAAGTTAATATAATAGTCCAGTACTAGAGAGGGGTACCAAGACTCCGGGTCCCCATGCTGCTTTGACCACTCTTTTCCAGGAATTACAGGCAACGGGCACTGCCAAAGCTAACTCCTTCGAACTGCAGCCCAAACTATTCTACCTCAAACTAACTCACCCACGTTTGCCCTGATAGCATGACTCCGCTTGAATCCAGATTCAGCTTACAGCACTCTTTCCAGCACCTGACATACAGCGGTTACCCGACTGCAGTACAGCAGCCACGACACCATCCCAGAGTCATGCTTCTCAAACCAGTGTGAGCTTAGGCAAGGTCCACACCACCACCCAGTACGTGCAGCAACCCAGCCTTTGCAGGAACAGAGCCATCAGTATGACACACCAGCTTCCTGTAAGCTACGTGAGCAGGGTGGGTTGGCCAAGGAGAAAAGGTCCCACATTTGCCAGGTGGGACCTTTGAGGGAGGCATTTGTGCATCATAGGAATATGTAAGAAAGCGCAAGATGGCGAATTCCAAACCTCCCAAAGAAAAAGCATCTCCGTTGCAGCGCTTAACTGTAAAGAGGTTTTTGGGAGACAAAGACCCTAGCAAAAGAAAAAACAGGAGATTCGATTACCCATCGGACCCAGAGCAGAGTGGACTTGTCACACCACGAGCACAGGAACAGCAGCAAAGCAACACTTCCAACAGCCCTTACCCATCTAAAAGGCAATCTGAAACCGGAGAGAAGTCTAGCTTACAGTAAAACCTTTCTCTGTTTCTGTTTAGTATATTTCCTGTTTGAGATGTTTTGAAAATACTAGAGGAAATTATTTACAGCACCATTGATGTGTTAGCCAACTGCTTATACGCTTCCATTGACAATCTTCCAGCAGAGACATCGCAAACTGTCCAGAGTCACTACTACAATATATCAAAATTAATCTGGCACCTGTGTAAAATTTGGCAGTCATACCCAATAAACCGTTTCGACCATGATGTAGCAGTGACTGACAACTCGAACGGAGTGTGCTGGGCACAAAGCTCCTCTCCACGCCTCATTACAGCACCGCACCAGTCAATATACGCTATTGCGACTAGGGCCATTACTCGTTACAGTAGTCTACAGAGAAACCAAATGCCCTCTGGAATCTCAAAGAGCGCAATTTGTCTGTAAAACATCAGCAGGAAACGTCAAGTTACTAGGAGAGTCCCTAGAAGAAAACAGCAGCAAGGCTGCAAGCATCACCGATGGGCTGTACCTCACACAGCAACTGGGGACTAAACATATAGAGGAGAGCAACTCGGACAATTTAAATTCAGCGAACAAGCATGCATCCTTAACCAAAGTAACACCGTGTAACCATGAAACATCACGCAGACATTTCATGGCCGTTTTATGTTCTTAACATTGTCGTGTTTCTCAACGCGTTGCCTTGCCAGCAATAATCATCAAAAACCTGAGCACCAGTGGAGAACGAGTTCTGCGCCTCGTGCCCCTCCGTGGGCATTCTGCAGTCACAAAAACGTGTCCTATCTGGATAATTCATTCGTATTGTACAGCATTTAACGAGGTTGTGCATAATCATTTGAAGGCATGCAAATCATTTTTATTTTGTGTATTACCTAGGAAATTAAGTGCTGCCTTCTCCTTTATCTTGTTAGCACAAGTCATTACATCTTTTTCATACGCCAAGATAAATTTAACACATATTCATTGGTTTCTAAGGAAGAAGAAACTGTAGGCATCAAATTACACCTAAAATGCATTTAATTCCCTCTGCTCTTGTAATTGTATGTAAAGAGCCTGATTCTACCCTGGTATAAACTTCAGCTTCCCCAAGCTTACTACTAAAATGTTATTTTTCTGTCAATATCACCCGCTTCCTATTTTATTTTTTTGAAAAAGCTAACTACCTTTAAAAGATGCTACCTTTTTTTTACCGACATACTATTTTCAAATTACAGCTCTATCTCTGTTAGTAAAACCTTATGCAACCACTGAATACAAAACGGGTTTCCTGGCCCAAACCACCTTTTCCTTTCTGATGCACCGAGGTCTCTCCTGTTGCAATTTTAATGAAGCTCCTGCTCCCGTGTTCATACTTTGTGGGCACACGTCCATCACCGCTCCCCACGGGGAGGGCAGGCAAAGCATTAATCCTTGCTGCTGAGCCAGCAGAGGGAGCACAGAACGTATTTAGACCAAGATTCATAATTGATTCTTAAAAAAGAAAATAAAGAAGTTGGACAGAGTCATTAAAATCGCTTGGATTTTAAGCAACATCTTCAATCAGACGCAGAAAAGCGGGGAGTTCAATATGGGGTTAAAGCCCAACAACAATAGCTCTTCTAGCACCATAAAGTACCAATGAAACCTTACATAATAACATATTTTCAATTATTAAATGAGCAAAATATGTTTTTGTTTTGGAGCCACGTTGAACAGCCACAAGGGCATTCACTTTAAGCACTCAGCAGAGTAATGAATTGATCAGCTGCGAACACTGGCAGAGGAACAGCAGCTGCCTGCAAGCACCACCTCTTCCAAGCGGCTCCGCTATCTGTCAAGGTCTCGACTTCTGCTAAGGGTCCAGCGGACATCCGCCCCGAAAATAGATCCTGGCAAACCTGTCTAAAAAAGGCTACCCAGGCCTCCACCAGAATAGGAAAAGAAATTGCATCTTGCTTTGAGATTTATTTAAGGAAAACAGGGTGTAAAGAAGGCAGGCAGTCTCCAATTTTGCTTTTCCAATAAAAGCAAAAGATTTAGTAAAAAAAAGCAAGCAATTTATTTCTGCACCATCCAAGGTTTGGGTACTCATTACTGCATATAACTGATACATTCTGTGATGACCATTTTAGAGCCAAGGTTACTTAATTTACTTTGTCTTTCAATAACACAGTATTTCTTTTCACTGAAGTGAACATAATGAGAAAAAATACATATAAAACATGCAAATTAAGAAATTCAGAGATGTAACAGTATGCTGTGGGTTGGTACAAAGAATGAAGCCTCAATTTACTTGACTTAGTCTAGAACATTAGAATATTTTTCCTATTAACTCCACCATCAACATTTTCCTAATGAGCGTGCCCAGACAGAATAACATTTGCTATTGAAGTGCATGTCAGAGCAGCGAGAACAATCCAAGAGGGAAAGGAAGGAAGACGACTCAGAACTGCAAAATGACCAGGAATATTTTGGTATGCAAGAGCCTTATACCCAAATTACGGAAACAAAGGTTAAGACCCTCCCATAGGATGCCTCTACAAACAGCCACCCGGCCACAGAGCCTTCAGGGAGCATCAGAGACGATGCAAATGAGTTGGCAATTAAGGTTCACAAGGTCACTTTCACTTTGAGTGCCTTTCCCCTGCGTTCATTATTACGATCTCATACTGCTGAAGCGAAGGGCGGACTCTGACACGGGCGACAGCAGCCGAGCACATCCCTTTCTCACAACTCCCATCGCAGGGGCTGCCCAAGACCCAAGCTGCGCCGGCTCATCTCGCACCATCGCACGTCCAAGCACAAGCTCCTCTGCTTTGCACTGCTCCCAACACGTCCCCGTGGGTGTCTCCCACACTTTTTTTTTTTTTTCTCTCCCCCTTTTAATTGAATGAGACAGATCCATTGGTGACCAAGAAGGGTAGGTCATCTCAAAACTCATAGCGCAGCACACTCCACGCAAATTTAAAAAAAAAAAAAAAAAAAGTATTTCTGAACATAGGTGAAGCTGTTCCAGAAACTATATAAAAAGCTGGGAACCCTTGGCAGGAGACACTAGGGCTGAACTCAAGTTCTGGGTTTCTTTTTAAACTACATTTCATATAAACTTTTTGAATGGGCATGTTAGTATCTGATGCAGGGGTCTCCTCTTGTCTCAGCCCAAGACCATGGAGGGAACAGAGTGGATTTCCTTGTTTTCAACTCCTTGCAGATATAGTGATTTAAGAGATTTTCTCTCTCTGCTTGCTGAAGACTAGAAAATCGCAATTTTTCAGGAGAAAAGTCCTCGCTCTTCTGGTTGCTGTATCTGGAGGGAACAAGGAGATCTCTGCAGCCTGCCCAGGGCTCCTTAGCACGTGCCAGGATGGGGGTACAGCTGTGGTGCTGCTGCTGTTCTTAAGCATTTCCAAAAGCAAAGCACAGCTGGAAGGCTGCTGCCTGCTCCGGCAGCCAGGGAGGGGGCTCACCTGCAGCCCCCCAGGGTCCCGCTGGGACACCTCACACAGCACCGGGCACACGCTGTGACTCCCCGTACCACCCAAGTTTTAGTTTTTTTTTTTTTTTTTTACTTCCTTCAGCACCTAACAACTGTCAGAATTAACAAACACTGGTGACTCTGCAGCCCCATGCACAGCTTGGCTGCCTCATGCAGTGTGACACTAGGGACGTTCTCTCTCAAAACAAAGAAGCAGCAGCAGCATCACTCAGTATGCTCAAAACCATCCCTCCATCACAGCTGTCCTAACGCACTTTTGCATTCACCTGAAATAACAAACAGCAGCAACTTTTCTCCTTAAATAGTTCATTCTATTGGCACAGCATTTAGACACATCTGCAAACACCAGCTAAACGTCCACGTTTTCTATATCCATCAATAGTTCTCCAGAGTACCGGTACAGTAAGGCGTTTTGTATAATCCATTCCCCACAGTTACGCCTTTTAGTGATGCATTTTTCCTAATGGCTATTGCCAGAGGCTTTAAAGCACCAGAAAACGGTGGACAGCCTTGCCTGGGGTCTCTGAACAGCGTGAAGGCTGTGTGCGTATGTAAATCACAGATTTCAGATGTCACTGCTTTAAAAAGAACAGTGCCTCTAATCAAATTAGGTCTGATTCTGGACACCCCAGAGACCTAGAAGAAGAAGTACTACTTCACCACCACATCGAAAGCTTTTGCAGCATCTATCAATGCAGGAGTAAACAATGAAATAAATCTGTGATGTTCCACACCTAAAGAAAATGTGCCTTTGCATTTCTGACTTCAGCAAACACATTTAGATTAGATGTGCCTGTCTCAGAGTAGAACTTAAACTCTAAAATGAATAAACAAGCATGTTATTTTTCACACAATGCTAAGTCTATCTTAAAACATAGCAGAAACAAGCCGATCGTAAAATGAGGGGGTTTCTCCCCTCTGCCTGCACGCACGCTGTGTACACGTTACAGGCACTTGCTGAAGGTGTCATTCCTTCATGCACATAACAGTTCCTGTGATCTACTTCACTGTGAAAAATTCTAAACTGTGCTCACGTCTCTTTCATCCCACAGAAGACTATTAAATACAGTTTCCACCACAAGGCACCTGATGGGTTTCCACATCTCTACAGTGCTCGATTACATGGAAAAAAGTAAAATGGTTAGACGTAAGGAAATTAAACTTAAGGATACCAAAACACGGACTCTGTTGCAGCCTTCCATCTTGCTGCAATTACCTCCACCACATTTGTCAGCCAGCCTGACGATGCTGAAGCTGCACAACCTGAAGATGCTGAAGCTCAGACTCTCCCAGGCACCACAAAAAGCTTGTCTACATGCTCCAGTGCTTCTTACTATCATTCTGAGTTTGTGGAAAGTTCAAATGGATGTAACTTTACATCAAAAAAAAAAAAAAAAAAGAATAATTTTTCTGGTAAATACTTCAATATTTCTTTACTTTTCTGCATTAAGTTTAAATGAAAAGCCTCCAGAAATCACGGAAACACTCAGTAAGAGGCAGGCTCATAGCAACACTAAGGAATGACTTACTAGCAGTGACAGAAAACACAAAGCTCCCAAAATGTAGCTTCATGGACAGCCCAGCACGCTATCAGACCTCAGTGGTCAAGGCAACAGAATTTAAAAACACTCCAAAAGATGTTTTTTCTCCAGTGAGGTAAGAGATCATAGGTTAAAAATTTTATAAGTGTGCTAGTAGACTCATCATCACAGCCAGAGATATTTGGATTGATATAAAAGCTGCATAAGTAATTTCCACCATCAATTTTGTTCTGCGATGATCTCACATCTAATGATGTAAGCACTATCCTTTTTGACTGATGGTCTATGAGCTGATGATGCATCATCACCTGCTGTCCTACTGTTTGGCCACACGGTACACGTTTCCATCTAAATGGAAAAGAGTCTCTTTTTAAATGGCAAGAGGCTTGAACTCAGAAACTGGCCAGTGTAACCAAAATTATCCATAAATCCGTATCATCCATTAACCTCAGACCCCTCTGTGTACCACCCGGCACAGGCAGGCTCCGCTACGCACATCTCTGCACATACGGACCAATGCAAGAAACCATCTCTCCGTGGCTCTGCTCTTACACAGAAAGAGTTTAGTTGTGTCCAAAAACCATGGCCATTAGAGCCCTGTGCAGGGGCAGCTCTCCCTCCTTGGCACCGGCAAGTTTTTCATTTCCTAATATCTCTGTGTAATTAAAACTTTAATGAATTTCTTGCATGAGCCTTGTGCAGCTGTAAGCTGCCCCCAAACACAGCCTTAACCTTCCTCCTCTCCCCATCCAGGTGCTCCCAGCCAAAGCCGAACAATCGGTATCAAAAGATTGGCCAAGATTTCTGCCAAACACGTGCCATTAGGAAAAACACCACATCCTTCCCTTAACTACAGGGCAAACCACCTCACAGAAGATCAGGTCACAACATTCAGCAGAGGAACAGTGTCCAGGAAGGCTGATGGACGTAAGGGGAGAGCAGACTCTGCAAGAGAAGGATACGTCCTTGAGATTCACATTTCGCATCTCCCCATTGTGGAATGGGACAGAGTTCTCTTTCAGAGAGCACTCTTCCTCCTGCCCCCCTCTTCCACACGGCGAAGGGCTACGGCAGAGACCCCCACTCCTGCGGTGTGACGCGAGCTGAACAAAACACAAGGACGAGATGGGGTTGCCCAGCTGCGCTCCTCTCTCCAGCCTGCGAGGCATGTCGCACCAGCACGGCATTTCCTTCTGGATAAGAAGCTACACATCTTCAAACTATCGATTTGACTTTTAAGGCTGATAGCAAATGCAGGTTTAGAGCTCAGCATACTGAGTTTTATGAGGCTTAATGTTACAGCATGCAGCGAATTAACCAGGGGGCTGGGTCAGCTCGAGGAGAACTGAAGAGAAATTACACTTCTACAAACTGTGTTTCTTCAAAGCTTACAGAAGTCAAAAGGTGTGTGAAGATGAGAAATCGGTATTTGAGCCGTCAAACTGGCAGTGCAGTCTCAGAGACTAGAGCAGATCTCTCCTCACAAAGCGCACAGGAATTTCAGCTCAATTCTAGCCCAAGACAATGAAATCTGGCACACACTCCGAGATGCAAATTTCTTTCCCTCCCAACCATAAGCCTCAAAAACCATCCCCAGTGCCATCCTGTTTTATATAACGTACACCTGTTCTACAAGCAAATGGAGGATTATCTTCACTATCTCAACTCTGTACTGAATTTTATTGAGTAATGTTTTTAAAAGATCCTGCTAGCAGGCTGATGTTCATTCAAACAGTGTAAACTGCATCTGACATGTTGGCGTTGGTGTGCAAAGCAACTCGAGCGAAAACCCACCGCTGCCCAGAGCTGTATTACATGGAGGCTGGGGTCTCATACATCTTCATAACCATACAGGTGACAACAGGATAGCAGGATTCGCTGGGCAACGCAGAGGTAAGCTGAAGACACTATCAGCTGAGGATAATTCTCCCAGTTTCCTCATGCACAAAGCTCGGGGAAAGAAAAAAGGAAAATGTGATTGAAAACAGATTTCTAGCAAGGGATCAGATTATTTTGTGTTGTGGAAACAACAGCACATCTCACATCCTTTAGCTGCGGCAGCAGCAGCACTTCAGCAGAAGCAGCTCTTTCTACCATCAACAAGCATTCACCCAAAATTGTAATTGAAACTGTGCCTGTGTAAACTTCATTATTGCATTCCATGCCAGAGGTTCCTTCTTAGATGCATATTAAAATCTTATAAATCAGCTTTTTTGACTGAACTGTTTACCAACTGTTTTCCTTACTATCAGTCAACACCTACATACACGCAAAATAAAGGTACAGGAAGAGTGCAGACAAATATTTGATGTGAACAGATTGGCCTCACTTTGCTCAGCTCACAGTATACCTAGCAAACAGCTAGAACATACAGAACTCAAAAGAATAATTAATCCCCAAATACCAGATTAACAACGCTTCCCTCAGATCATCGCTTTTATTTTAGCACCTGACAAGTTTATAACTAAATTTAGCTCCTTTTCACATCAAATTCTTTGTAGATACCACCTACAACATCACCTAGGGAAAAAGCGTGCTGCTTGGACAACCTCAGAAGACCAATGCCATGAGCTACATTTCCTTAGTTTCACCTACAGAAAATAGCTTGGGCATGCAAAGTAACATCACAGTAGTTCTTGAAACACCTGCATGCACCCCGACTAAAAAGCTTTGAAGTATGTGCTACATCGTTAAAGCAAGTCTTGGTTCAGAGAGTTAAAAATGTGTTTGCTCTGTCCTGAACATCACAGTGCAACTGCAGAAGAGGAAAGCATGGGTCAATTAGCCTGTACATCAACGCCTGTCCTACTACAGCTCAGCATCCCTCAAGGGATGGCTTATCTGCACAGCTTCACCATGGACGACGGGTTATGCAAGTCAGATGAGATGAGTAAAGGTATACTGTCAACTTACCCAACATATGCAAGCAATCAATATATGAAATTACAAGGCAAGATGCCAATTATATTGCAGACACTACCAAAGATTTTTACCTCCATAGCAGCAAGCTCCGGTATTTGTGGGTGACCGTAAGTTAGCCATCAGGTATCTACTTTCCCCAAGCAGCTATCTGGAAACTGCTGACGGACAAAATCCAAACCACTTTGGAGGAGTGGTGCTATGCAAAGGGGGAGTTTCTTGCATAGCAGCTGCCAGAGTAAGTTGCAGGGTAAATCCCAGATCTTGAAGATCTTCAGCACTGGAAACGCAATGTCTTACAGGGACAACCCAAGATGCTCTTGCTAAACACTACAAACTCTCATCTTCATTTCAGCATAGGAGACCTACAGTACCAGAGCACTACAGGTGTAATCAGTCAGCAACCCAGTTGTTTTAACTATAGGAAGAAATGAAAGTAAGGCTGGGAGTGCAGTTACACTAAGAAAACAAAATAACTAGCTTCAACGCAACCTTTCAACAATGGTATTTTGAATTAAGAAAGGTCCTTTAAATGTACTTAAAAGAACACGAGTTTCTTCATATGGAAGTAGACGAACACATCCGCACGCTGTGACTTTATCAAAATGTCACCATTATGAATCTCAGCAATGACTAACAACCAAGTAAAATCCAAGAAACAATAACTACTAAATTTACATTTACACATAAGCTCCATGCAACTGAGACAGATAATAGCTAGCAAAGGAAACCAGCAAGAGGTTTTTTCTATCCATTTCTTCCATCTGTGGGCAGTCCTTTTGCAATATAAGGCACAGATCATCATCTGTGCGTAGCAAAGACAGACAGAGAAGGAAATACTCAGCTGGAGGTAAAACAGTAAAGATAGCAGAACAGATGTCTAAGCCCTCTCCCAAAATATCCCAATTAAAAAAAAAAAAATTAAAATCCTCTCTCAGGGTGGGTTTTTCATTTAGACCAAGGACATGCTCTCCAGACACCACTGCTAGCTCAGTCTTTCTAAATGACTGCACAAACAGCTCCACTGCTGAAATAAGGAGTATCAAATGCATTTTCTTCAATCAGGTAATTTGTTCTGCTAAGACATTTTCAGGAAAAGCTTACTTTAAATTAAAAAAAAAAAATTGTCTTCTCAACAATCAAACTACAATAAACTGATTGCTAGGAATTATATTGCTTAAATTTATCTTACGTATTATTTGAAGGAAAAGACCTTCAAGTCATAAACAGAGTGCTTACCTGATTCACTACAAGTTGACAAATTCTAGTACCTGCATATCATTTCTTATATGCAGTATTAATACCATGTCTTGATTAAAGGGCAGAACAAGGAAGACATCTTCAGCAAATATTCTGATATTATTTTAACATTAATATCTAATCAGAAAGTTTATATCCATAAATAACCATATATATATACAGCACATTATCTAATACACTTGTTTTGAAAAATATTGAGGATAAACCATTGCTCAAGATAATGATGCAAAGTGTTGACTGCAAGTGTGCATTATTTACAAGAACAAGCACCAGCTTCAGAATTTCAAGCTCAGTTTTCACTAGATACAATCTAAATTGCATTAAAAGCATATATATTGTGCTAAGAAATAAAACAATTCCTCAGGAACATTCTTTTTAACCTGCTTTTTTAATATATCTATAAAATACATTCATGTAAAAATGTATATTCTGCTGATGAGATAGTAAAAATAAATAAAGCCAGACTGCATTTGAATGAATTTTCAATATGAAGTACATAAAATTATGCTGCCTCTATAGCTTAGAGGAGGAAGGAAAAAAATATACCACCACTGAATTAGGTATAGCACAGAATTTATTTTTTTCCTAAACAGAAGTGGATTTCACATTAAACCACTTATTCTCTGTTCTGCACTGCTGTCTGGCAACTCTAATCTGGTATAAAGTTTTTTGCAAAAAAGGCTGCTTTTTCCTTAATAAAAAGTTTTACAGGAAGAAATCCTGTTAACCCACCAGTCATCCTTCTAGTCAAGGATACATTATTAACCAAAAAAGTACAAACAGCAGCATAAGGTTCAAACCCTCAGATTACATGAACTCATCATCCCTTCACCCGCTTTAAATCAAACTGTAATCCAAACTAATTAAAAACTAAACCCAGGGCTGCGAAGAGAGCTTTTGTTTTGAGAAGCTTCATTAACCTCTTCTCTTCTATCAACTTTTCACAACACGAAATGACTCCTGTGCAACCGAAAGCCCCTCGCACTCACATCGTCGGGCACTGCAGCCTTAATGAGAAAGTGATTTTCTCGCAGTAGAAGGTGGCGGGTACACATTACACCATTACCCACATCCACAGAAGTCACGGGCCGACGGACGCCTCAGCTGTGATCTCACACTCTCCTCCAACGAAATGCAGAAATATATGATCCAGACATCTTTATATCTTGCAGGAACTATTGAATGTGCATCAGCTTCATGGGAAGACCGGCTGTACCCGGAGCATTGGTACGATGCATCACACCAGCAGGCTGGAGCACCTGCCATCACCCGGCTCACCTGTCATCGCCCGGCTGTTTCGGAGGAGCAATGAAACCACCCCAGCGACGGATCTGGAGCGAGCCTCTGCTCCCATGCATGTACATACTTCTCATCCAGTTCCCCCCTCCTCTTACCAGTGTGCCCATCAACCTATGGCTCTCAAATTGTACCAATTCAGAGACTGATTTAGTTAAGTCAGCACAATCCTCTTCTACGGGTACTCACAAAATTGCTTTACAAATGGCTAAAATGAGTTCAGAATAATTCCATTACTGTAATACCACAGATATCACAACGGTATGTGTGGGGCTTCACAATCCTCAGAAATAGCAAAAGTAAAAATTAAGCTTTTACGAAAACGTTCCTAAGCTCAAGGTACTTTTACAATCAGAAGTTCGTTCTCCTCTTCTAAATAATATTTACACAGATACAAAAAGCCATCTCAAACACAGGGCATGTATCCTATAGCATAAATCTGTATTCTGGTCTCATGCAGCAAGTAAATCAGCATTCAAATAGCTATGTTGGCAATAGCATATGAAAATGAACTACTTTCTAGGTATCTGTTGTGTTTTGCAGTCTGAATGTCAATAAAGAATTTGGATTGATTCAAAGCCAACAGATCATCCAGACTGGTTGGACACAACAAGTTTTTCCTCTTGTGGTAAGTTAAATAAGTTTGGGCTTTTTCCCTTCCTGGAAAAAGCCAGAAACCTATGGCTTAGAATTTGAAGTATTAGATAATTCTCAGTTACTGCAAGTTTAAAAAGGTTTTACTTTGAGATGAGAATTAACTAGTTTAATGATCTCCTGCAAGGCTCGGATTTATTTCAGCTAAGTAAGAATTACCCTTCTCCACTGGCCATTGCTATCATGGTTCAACAGCAAGTCCCAAGCTGCTATTAAACTATTTATTTGGAGAGACTCACACTAATGGGATGAAATTTAAAATATTAATATATACAAGGCCCACTTCCAAAAAGGTGAAAGCACCAAGTTTTCAGCGCTGAGTCTCGCTAGCTCAGCAAGCCCAGGGAGCACCGTGAGAACTATAGCAACAGCTCTCTTCACCCTTGCTCAACTCCTTATACTTCCTTACACTTGTAGGATCAGTCAGTCCCAGCATCCAGTGAAACAGCAGCTTAACCAGAACACCACAATTCCTCTACTTAGCTGAAATAAATCTGAGCATCACAGGAGATCATTAAGCCAGAAACCTATGGTTTAGAACAGCCATGCTGCAAGTTTCTTGTGTTTAAGAAGTTTTCTTTATGTAACCTCTTTAAAAATTAGTCGTTCATCCCAAAAGGACAATTGATCAAGAAATGACTAGCAAGATCCCAAAAGTCTGAGGATTTGGGGTTATGAAATTCACAGTTTCTTCAAGAAAGAGCTGATAAAACACAGACTAGGTCTGCAAGCAAAAACAACGCAAACCCTCTCCTCTTCAGCAATTCTCTGCCTGAAAAAAACGTTTAGGTATAAGATACCACAAGAGCGTAATCCTGCACATCGCGTGCTGTGTGGGAGTCATAGGAGATGCCCACCCTTTCCCTCCCCCTAGATGACTAACTCAGCAAACGTTTCACTGGGAGAGTTGGAAAGCAAAGTGCATTACAGCAGTCTTCAATTTATCCACGTCACAGAATCTACTGAAAAGACGGGATTAATCCACTGGCTGGGAGGCACGACTGTCTGGATCGCTCCTTCAGCCAGCGACCTCCCTGCCTCTGCTTTGGCAGCCTGCTCCGGGTCTCTGGAAATACGGGTGCAGCTCACACAACGACTGAGCTAACCCAATGCATCACTGCCAAAGAGCACTGTCCCATTTCTCACCTCTCATTGCACCAGTCCCTCTTTTATTCCAGTACCAACAACACTCCTCTTTAGCTGGTGCAAAAGAGCTAAAAGCTCCTCTAATTTTTGTTGCCAGCCCTAAACTGGACAGTCTGCTAGTCAGGCACTGGGAGCAACTCACCACCCTCACCACACCAGGAACACACTGGTATCCACACAAGAGAAGCAGGGGCTGGCGGCAAGAGCAAGACCAAGACCTCCCCCAGCATCAGCATCTATAGCCTTTACCTTGCCTTGGCCATACCATTGAAGACAAACAGATCACAGCAATGGGGTGGGACAGTCACAAGTTGAATCACAAACACCACTGGAAGGACACAGGGGAAAGGGGGGGGATCTTTTTATAAGCCTTTCAACTTCAGCAAGTCCAAAGCATGCTGTGATAAAAATGGTAACTACAAACTTTAAGGTGAAAAGCTGCTAAAACCACTGCGTCTTTGATCTATTAAGTCCCTTCAAGAATTGCATCAACTGCTAATTACCTCCTGTAAACATGTTTTCTATGTTCTCTCTGCAAATTGTCTTACTTCAACTATCAATGTTTGGCTTTTCCTGTAGCTTTCTTCTTCCCTTTTTTTCTAAATTGATATCTTTATCTTATTTAAGTATTTCTAAGCAACAGCAATGTCACCTTTTCACCTTCTCTTCAATGACCAGTTTGAGCTTTAAATCACTCACTGAAGTGTCTCCCAAACTTGAATCACTCGAAGATTTTATTAAAAGCACTCAGAATTCTGAACATTTTTAGAAACATGAACATTAAAATAGGACACAAATATTCCTACAGTGACCACATCACTACCAAATGCAAAGTCAGCATCACCTTAATATGTTCAGACAGTATTTTCTCCAAATATAAAACTCAAGAACTTTTTAGGTCTTTTAACCACAGAATCAGTGACAAATGCCGTAAAGAAATCAGATACAGTAAGTTGCATCCTCTTAGACTAACAGTAGATACAATTCAAAGTGGGATAGAAGTGGCAAAGAACAGTGACACGTACAACAACATGAAAAACTTCAGATTCATGTGTCTGAGGGGTAAGTCCCAATTAAACAAAGATCTTCAAGAAAAATTTCCAGCTCTCCACTTTCGCTTTTATCACCCTAGCACTTTCTACTCTAATCAGCCTTTTTGCTCCTCCTTATACCCAAAATAAACCAAAAGGAAAGTCAAAGTAATAACATCAAATAAAACGTATGAGGTTTTTTTTGCTGCCTCCACTACAAGTAAACACCAGAGATGCCATTTATGAAAGTATAAAGCAACCCAAGGATGGTAAAGGAAAAATATAAAATATGCATTTACGCATAAATATTTTACATGGGTGAGATAAGGCCTTTATAGGCAAACTGGGGGCGTTTTCAGGCACAATTTATTACATTTCATGCAACTTGCAGAAGATTTTCTATTTCGTATAAATCCCTGAAGTACCATCTTTATGAATGTAAGCAAAACACGTCCCTTCATGCCCATTTTATTTGCCTTAAATTCTGGTTTTGGACACTTTCAAGTCAAAATCAATGTTACACTTAATGTACTCTACAAAAACAAACAGATCTTTCTTCATGACTGCTAATAGTAACTTTTATAAACTTTAAAATACAGTGTTTGGTTTAATGAAGTCCTAGTGATTGATTTTTGTAATTGAAGCTGACACGGCTCAAGGAGGACTCCACTGCTGGAGGTTTCAGCGGAGATCCTGCCCCCTCTGCTGCATGAGAGCAGGCCAGTACGAGCCTTCTCCATAAGTTACACAAAATGGGAATATCCGTGTTTCCTAAAAGCTCTTCCTCCGAGAGGACCACTACTGCAGCACCAGCCATTAATTCCCCCTTGACCGTGTTCTAGATTTGTAGAAAGCTTCTCTTTAGGATCTTGGGTCCACAGTGAATCAGTGACTAAGCAGAACTAAGCCAACAACCAGGCTTTTCCACCACCGTAAAACCTCCCCTTTCCTCTCCTTGCTGCTCTTACCTCAGCTTCTTTGATGGAAGCTAAGCGGTTCAGCCTCCCGCCACTGAGCTCTCAGCACAATGCCCATCAGAAACAACGCAACAAGGGTGATGAGCATCTGTCCCGTTCCAGTGGCAGCAGACATCCTTCCAGCAGCAAAGAAGAGCATGCCCTGCATTGCAAATTTGTACTACGAACATTTACAAATCTGCTAGAGGAACGGGATACTGGGTCACAAAGCAGGTCACCTGAAAACTCAGCGTTATGCAAAACATGAGCTGCATGCCTAGAAAAGTCATCCAAATTACTTTACTTTTACATAAGAACAATGCCTCTGGGGAGAAAAAAAAAAATCACCTTATTAAAATAACGCATGCTACTTAAAAACCGTTTAATCCATTTTAGGTCCACTAAAGTAAGCTATGGTCTTCCTCTTAATACAACATATCTGTGGGCCACATGCAACACAGTGCAGGAAAACCTTTATTTTATTTATAGCATCCAAAGGGCAAATATCCAACTATAACATACTGAGCATCCCACCCGGAATTTTCAAGTGTCTCTGAAACCTACACGTGTTTTACTAGCTTTGTTTTACAGCATGGGCTGAGCCGAGAAGGGATCACCAAGCTGCGGCAGCACTGGCAGGCACATGCTTTGTGTCTGGCTGCAGGCACGAGGAGTATCTGCGGTAACCGGCCACGTAGGCAGGACTTGGATATTTATACAGCTGCGTCATCGAAAAGTTTGAGCAGAGACAGGCCACGCAAAGGGAAGGGTTGTGTCAACACATCTGTTCACACCATGGCTAACACCACGCATGGCCCCGCGCTGCTGCAAAGTGGAGATGGCTGCTCCAGTCAGGTGCCCACCAGCGCAGTCGGTGGTGCCGTCCTCCTGTCCAGCAGCTCCCAAACACGCATCCCAGAGCTGGTGCTGGTACCACCTGATGGAATGATGTGGGGTTTGTTTGTTGAACAGAGGACAGGTTGTCTGTCTTTTTTTGCTAAAGCCTCCATTCATCCATCCCCATGTAGAGCAAAGTTAATGATGATAAGATCCTTTCCAAAATGGTTGTGCCAGCCACAAAGCAGGAAAACATCAGCACAGCAGGGAAACATCACTTAACTACGTTAACGGTGGGATCTTACCAAACACTCTTCCCCAGATGTGCAGCTACAGAAGGATTTCGGTAAAAAACCACTGCCGCCTTCTGAGGACTGACTGCAGGGAGCAGGGAGGCATTCGGGACCCCCTTTACCCCTCCCTACCTCGCCCAGGGTAGACCTTTGATGGGCATGCTCCTTCAACAGCTCAGCTATTCACCGCGTCCAGCGGCAACGATGCAGACTCCTCCAGAGGACAGGTGGGAAAGCCACTTTGAATGAGTCCTGACAATGCTAACATACTTCCTTAAACATTTTAAAACATCTAAAGAATAAACAAAAAACCTCACTCTTACTTCAAGCATTTTTAAGTAGTGCTGTTCCACACAGGTTGGGAAATCCTTTTGTACTATATCAAAGACGTGTCGTATCTACTACTATTTGTATCACCTAATGTCCATACAGGTTTTTTCCAATTCATGTTATAAAGATAATGACTAATTTTTCGGCAGCGCAGATATTTTAAGATATTGACAGGCAATGCTTCCTTTGCAAGCAAGGAAGTTTTATTTTAGCAAGTATCAATACTGTTTCAAGCTCTTCTGTGATAGTCAAAACTGACCCCAAAAATGTGCATCCTAACCCAGCTCGCTCAACTCCATGTAACATGCTGAAATCCACAGCTGTTTATAGCTGCAGCATTATGCATCTGACAGTTTTATTTGTGTAACAGTTTATGCTTTCATTATGTTTTGTCACTTGCTACATGGAATTTGTGTTTAAGAGGATTCCACTGTATCATATCTAAGAGGTTTACAACAAAATCCAAATAGCTGAAGTCACGGATACACCGCGTCACTAGATTTAAGGGTTCACAGCAACTTCTTGTAGCCATTTCTCAATATTAGCCATCTTTTTGTGAGTCGATTCATCCACAAACAATACACAATGCTACAGAAAAATTACCTTCAGGATTGATTAAATGAAAAATCAATACATAGTATTACTACACCTGCCTTCCCATCATTCCATCATATACAAAAACCATAAGAAACAATCAGTTTTCACAAGTTTATTCTCAACTCAAAAAGGAGCACAGAAGCACATTTCCTTCCAAGTCTACTGGTTAATTAACTGTGCCAGGAGCTGAACAAATGGCAGAACTACAGCTCCCAGTAAAAGCACATAAACAACTAGCAACTGAGATGCCAAGAAGTTGGAGTAAACGAGAACCACAATACAGACAGGATCTCCCGCACACGTCACCATGGGTTTTATTGTTGGTTGTTGGGTTTTGGGTTTTTCTGTTTTGTTTCAAAGGGAAGGGGAGGCGCAGAACAGAGAAAGTAGGCTCAACATGGAACATGTCAAAGGCAGTAAGGCCAGCAGGCTATGACAAGCCTCATCTACGTTAGCAAACTTACATTTGCCTCCCTATGGCCAGGGAGTCCTTTCTACCACTGTGCATAGATCCTCCTCATGAGGCTTCTACCTCCAACCCAGCAGCCGGGACAAGCCACCATCTTCAGTGGTACACAGAGTGGTTATACTCACCTTTGCTCAGCCATCCTGACTGCAAATATCCCCTCCTTGGGAAAGGGTATTTATGGCCCCCAATTTATTTTTCTTTTTGCTCCAACTGACCTGATCATTCATTCTGCTGCTAAATTAAATAGCTCTCCACCAGAAGTTCCCCACTCATGCAGGCACTTCCATGCTGGTGGTAATTAAATCATCTCTGAACCTCCTTGAAAATAAGCCACCAACAGTGAGTACAGAAGCTCAGGCAAGGCAGGCTCTATAGACCTCATGCCATACTGTACCTTTTTTAAAACCTTTCAGATTTTCAACACATTTTCTAAGAACAAGTATTAGGAGTGCACAGCATTAAAAGAATGCACTCTTACATCAGCTCCTTTCCAGGTAACGCCCTCACCTCTTTCTGCCTGCAGCATCACTCTGTCTTACAGCGCACGCTGTCGATAGGCAATCACGGCCGTCAAGTAGGAGATGCAGGCTCAGCCAACAGCTCGCCATACGTCCTGCTCCAGCAGAGTAACTGCTCTGCGTTACACCGCTCCCCAGGCTGTAATCGTGCTCCGCTCTCTGCAAATCCACTTGACAGAAAGCTTCTCCTAACTGCAGATGATTTCAGTAATGAGTTATTTCAGCTGGTGTAACCGTGGTCTGTGGTGGAAAAGTCAAGCCAAGCTATGTCACAGCTTGTATTAATTTCTACTAATGAGAATCCCAACAGTTGCAATAAATGGATTCATCCACAAACTGAGAAATTAAATGTTTGGAATTAGTACCGTGAAAACAATCTTCAAACCATCGAGGAAAGAAAGTCTGTAATCCACAAAGTAAAGACAGTCCTCCAGCAGAGACATGTTTTTTCAAAAGAATACCAAAACTCATCAGCAACACTACTGGCATCAAAATAGTAGAAGTAGTGGAAACTGAAGTTTTAAAAGATTGATCTTGTACACTGCAGAGACAAGGAAAGCTTTTCTCTTGAACTAGTAAGGACCAGTCAGTCCCCACATTGAAGGGATCCTACCATAAAGCATAAAATAGATGCTAGACATTATGTTCTGGGCTTAACAAGAGTTAATCCAGGGATCTGCCTGAGGGGAAGGAGAGATAGCGACTCATGTCTCCAGCCACTACGTCTTGTATTTTACCGTCACACATGCAGCTCCTCACGGGCTTCAGCTGGGACACACGGCACTGGAGCATGTTTCCCAGCTGCTCAGCAGTCAGGATGGCTGCCGGGGAGTTTGGCGTGAAAGCCAGAGTCCTGGATCACAGCAAGCTGTATGAATGCTACCCTTGCAAAAGTACCCATCTATTTGACATCTTCATCTTCTCCACTCCCTCATCCACTGTCTCACCACATGGGAGGTCCGGCTGAACTGGGACCTTAAACCTAGAAGTCACAGCAGATTATGAAACCCAACAGTGTTCTCCGTTCCAGCTGCAAGGTGCAACGCTGCTAGGATTGAGGATGCTAACGAGAACCAGGAGGAACCAAAGTTCACCCATGATTTGTTGTCTGCTCAAGTGTGACCATAACATGAAACCCTCACACATCAGAAGACTGACCTCATTGTGCACTGTGTTGGACTAAATGGGTATGAGGTTCAAGGTAACTTAAGTAAAACCCGTTCCACAGAGATGGGGGTTGTAGGCTAAATATAGAGTACAGAGAAAGTGCTGAGTTTTTTATTGCATCTCTGTGCAAGGACTAAATAGTTTCAGTATGCTAGCTAGCACTCATGATCTTCATTAGTGAACTTTTATCTGCTTTAACTGATGGAAGTTGCATTACAAAACAAAATACTTCTAGAAAAGGTGTGGATCTGTAAAAGTCAACCACTTAAGTGTTATTAAGTATTCATAAGGCAAGATGCAGTGGATGAGACTGTTCACGTACTCTAAATGTGCAATGTGTACGGTAATGGGGATTTGGCACACTAAAAATAAGGTTCCAAGCAAATTTTTGCCCTTTTGAAAAGTCCTTCCTCCCTACTTCCACAGAAACTGCAAATATTTAAGTCTTAAGATGCAGAAAAGAGCAAAAAAGCCCTTCACAGCTGAATTTTCAGAGTAGTGTATCTGATCTAACCCTGATGTCAAAGGCTCAGGCTTCCCAAAGTACATTCTATTCAGACTGAAGCTTTCCAGTATTACTTTTATTTCTTTAATTTGCTCTATTTTGTTAAATTTAAGCAAAGTTACATTTGGTAATTTGGGAAACAAAAGCTCAGGGTGAAGACTGAAAACGTCTTTAACAATTTTGTCCCGGTTCTTTCCTCACATGTGGGTAGGAATCTCAATGACAAGCTTATCTGTATTAGCAATGCTGATTTAGCTGTCAGTAGCCTCATATTTCTTCCTCCTGCATACTTTTTGTAGCATAATTATCTAAAGAGCCTCTTAAATATTCACCTATTGATCTGCTCCACTTATTTATTTCATTAACGACACACTATCACTTTTTCACTTTTACAAGTAAATAGACATCTGGCATTTTAAAATACCAGTCCCACATTTCCTGGAGAACACAGCCTAATTCAGGAGTTTTGCTGAGCCCTTTTAGAGTGTTTCTTTTGCATTCAACAATTACAGGTTCCTTATATCAATCCCCAAAACTGGGTCATCTAAAAGCACTTAAGAAGCATTTAGCAAGCACTAGCAAGCAGAATTACATCCAACCCATGCTGTTTCGTGAGTAATTGAAGCAGCCAGGTAGCTTAAATATATAACATTTCATCAGACTGTTGTTGAAAAGACGTTAATACTCATTTTTCCCTCAGTAGCCATGTCATTTCTTCCCCTTTACTTCATCTTCATAAATCCACTAGAGTCTAAATGCAGAAGAGTGTATTTAATCAGATAGCCAGCGATGCACAATTAACTTGCTTTTCTCTGTGTCACTTCATGATTTAGTGACATGATGCTATGAGTGGCAGAAGTAGAAAAGAGAAAGGAGGAGGAAGCTGGGGGGTGTGTGGGGTGTGCGTGAGAGAGTTGTTGTCTTTTAAATAAAGACAAAAAAATTCTCACCTCAGCAATAAATAGAGCCCCTGAAGTTCCAGTTTCTAAAACTGTTTTCACAGCAATTCTTCCTACAATACAAATCACTACCAAGGTGTCACACAGACTTGTTTATGGCACTTCCAAAGGTTGATACAAATGAACATGAGAAATGCATTCGATTACCCCTTCTATCGCGGTTACGCTGCAGAACAGCTGATCTCTTCATGCTCCTCACTGAAACTTTCGCTGTCATTAGACATCAGCCCAAGTTGGGCATCTCCTCCAGTAATGCCAAGACTTCTACAGCTTATCATCTTCTTCCAAACACTTCTACGCTGTTTCAACAAAGATTTTAGTTCAAATTTTAGATTTGGTTTTATAGAGCCTCAATTCAAAAGGCAGAAACCAGATACTTGAAAGATTTAGGAGAGGTGACATTTGCCTCTTGCAAAATTCTGCTTAATACAACACGATGGCAGTTACTGCCATCAACAGAAATCTGGGAGTTATCATGCACCTTTTCTTGACATTTGAGAGTCACCTGGTGGCTGACGATAAAATGCTGATTTATGATCTGTAGTCTCTTATTTATTGGAGGGCAAAACTCCCCTTAGGCAGACACTGAGACAGTATAGCATACTTGTAATTTTCTGTGGTCTCTTGAGAAAGCATATTCTAGAAGCTGCAAAGGCAAATCTGTGTAAGCTTGGCACTCTCATATGCAATTTTCATTTAAACTAAGATTATAAAAGAGAATAAAATGCCATTTTAAAAGCTTGCTGTTTTCTCTAACAAAATGGACGCCGCTTTATTACAGAAAGTACAGCTTCAAACCACAGAGAAGAAAACTAAGCACAAGTGCCTGTTGATTCTCCCATTGCTTCTGGTGCCCTACCGAGAAAACTGAGTTACTGATAAAACAGGATTTAGAGCAAGATTTGCACCACTGGAAAATTTTACTATGCTTCTGAACAAACAATTGCCTTCTCATTGTAATAAAAAGCTTTCAGGTGTGAATGCTTAAAAGGATGCTGTGAAACAAGTTGTATAATTGCCAAGTATTTCCAGAAGAAAAAAACCCCCCACCCCCAAAAATTAAATCCTCTCGTTGGAAACTGAACATGCAATCTGAGTGAAATTCTCCATGGTAGTGATTTTGCAATTCAGTAATAAGGACCATCTGAATCTACAGAAATATCCTTTTCTTCTGGAAGAAAAATAGTCTGCTACTTGTAAAAGTTATTGATTCGATGCAGCCTACCTAAACTACACAATTACAGTAAAATGCCTCTTAAACAGAGATAAAAGAATGCAAGTGGCCTTTGTCAACTTTAAGCCAACTCAGATGGCAAAGCTCAGTTGAATTCTTCAAGCATTGCTATTTCTTAGGTCAGTGCTGTGACCAGACTGAGCTCCACTTTCCATGCCATGTCAGAGCTTATTATTAAGTGCAAGTTATTCCTTAGTAAGCGATGGCTACACTGTAATATTAAACCTCCCAAAGAATCAACTTAGGGATTTTATTTTTTTTTTAGTCATGCAATGACTAATTTCAGTTTCCCCTGTTTTAATAAATTTTGAAGTTGTCTGCACACTGACATACAACTAAGGTCCAGGCTGAGATTGTTTTACTTTTAAGTTTTTGCCTCTCAAAGTAGCTTCCCTAACACTCACCAGAACATTGCCCCAGCACATCTGTGTGGGCTTCAAGAAGCAGGTGGCTGTACAAAATACAGAGCACGCACTAGCTCAGTCCTTGCTGGAGGCTGGCAATGCAGCTGCAGAAGATCCTGGCCACATCCCACATGCCTGTGACCCCCTTTCTCCCACTGATCCATCCACCTGACTGCACATTTGATCTTAGGTAACAAACTGAATTGCCTTGTGATCTAGCAGATCCTTCTCAGAGACCCCAATGGACACCAGGAACGAAGATGCCTCTTGCTATTACCTCTGTCCCACAGGTCTCCAGCTTCAGGCGGACCCAGGAGCAGGGCAGAGGAGAAGACAACCTGAGCTCAACACAGGTGGGAGGGCAGACAATGCTGATAAATCACAAGAACAAATGAAGACAGGATGGGAATAACAGCAGGAAAGAATGGGGGGAAAAAAATGTGGTGAGGGGCAAGTAACCAAAAACTCTAAAAACAAATTCATGATTGATGAATCTCAATACCCCTCAGCTGCTCAGAGAACCACACTGGCCGAACGGGACATGATTTACTATCACCTGATATTCCAATTAGAAAGTTAACATTATGAAATACCAGGAGAACACATCTTATTTGGATTACAAATTCACTAAGAGACCTTAAAATGCAGCTGTAGTAAATTGCAAAACACCAGGAAGAGCAATGTTTCTGTTTATAAAAAAGTCGGTAGAGGTGACTTGGTTACAATATCCAAACAGCAAGAGGTATGAGTGGACCATGTAGAGGAAAAAAACTTTAGGCAGAAACCACAATTAGAAGCTGAATCTAGACCAGCTGAAAGTGGAAAAAACAAGGTTTGCCTTGCTAATGCTCTCAGTGGTAGATTAACTAACAGAACAGGTATTTCCTTCTCTCTACACCTTTACCTTGAGGTAGATGTCTTTTAGGAAATTGTGTATTAACAAAATCAGAGTTGATGCCTTGGACTAAATGAAAGATATTGGTTTGCAATATACAGAAAAGTCAGAAAAGACAAATAACACTAGGCCACCTTAAAGCACATGGATAAAGCATAGGACTCTACTACTGCTATTAGTTACTCTTTGTTCACCATGAACTGTGAACTGCTGTGATTCAACCCTGACGACAATCTGCAAGTATACTTACTTGCAGTGGAACTATTACTTTTCCTCCAAACTTACTTTTTCTGTATATCAAGAACTACAGAGCATTATTCCTTATATTACATGCAAAAGCTATTCAAAATGGGAGAAATTCAAAGGGGAAAAAAAAAAAGTACCTTCCAAAATTAGAATAGTCCAGCTTCTGGATATGTTTCCTGACTTAAATGCACTTATAGGTATCATTTCTTTCCCCAAAACATGCCACAGTCAGTGAATAAAACAGATGATACTTGTGCTTAAATTCTCAGTGCTTGAACTGAATGTTTGAATTTTCAACTCTGATGTTCTTTTACCATAGCTGGTTTACAAAATTTGCAGCATGGCACTGCTTCCTCTGGGGAAGAAGAAAGGTAAAGCAAATTAAGATACAATTCTCTAAGCTAACTAGAAGCCTGAAATCAATAATAAACCTGTTACTTGACAAAGATGATTAAATGATGCTCTGCAAATGACTAGTAGCATTTCTCTTCCAAATCCAATGTGGCGATAGCAGCATGGTATGACAACACTGATGGATGTCAAATGCTTTACCTTAAAAAAACACTGGTATTCACAGTGTGGCCTTCAGGTCTTGTTGAGATAGTTCACTTTTAACTGATAGCAACAAAAGTACACCTCTGTTAGTCTCCTTTAATACTAGGCTTTTTTGAAGAAGGCAGGATATGTAGAACAACCTTTTCAAGAAAGCACAAAGAAACAAACATAATTTATACCTAAAAGGTTGCTTTCCAAAGAATTATTTGTAGAAAAATTTAAAATAGCATTGTCTATGAAATAAAAGTAGTATGCACTCTCTAATATTAGACTCTGGGTTTGTATCTAAAATTATGACTGGGACAGACTGTTTCATGAGCCCAGCATGTTTAAAACAATGTGTCTCATCACATCATGTCTCTCCTCTGCATCAAGTTTGCCAGAACAGTCAAAATCCATGGCATCACCTCTGTTGCACACAAGAGAAAACACAGCTCCTTGCTACCACCTGGTAGGACAAGGTATTTCACACACACACACACAAAAAAAAAAAAACAACAAAAAACACCAAGCCCAAACACCACAAAAAAAACCAAACCAAAACAAAAACCCAACCAAAAACCAGAGAGAAAAGAAGAGAAGAGAGAAAAGAGAAGAGAGATGTTAAATCAGATAGATAGGATGGCTTTGCTAACATGTGCATACCTGCTAACTGACTTCAAAAGCAAGGTCCCAAATCTGTCTGGGTAGAAAAAAAGAACATGGAAAAAACCTGCAGTAATTATTCCTTTTACTGTATCATTGAGCAACTGGCAGACCTGTATTAATTCCCAGTCAGAACTTGTTTCTATGTGACTGCAAGATTTTTTTTTTGTCATAAGCCTGTCCAGTCACATTTTGAACTTCTCTAAACTGTGGGCAAAGACAACCTGCAGCAATGCTACACACAGGATGAAGTATTTCATCTTAAACCTGATGGTGACCTTCAGTCCTCACATGAGGAAAACAAGCGTCCTGACTCTTTATCCTTCTCCTCTCTGTTAGGATTTTGTCAAGTTTAACACAGATCTCCCTTGCCTCCAGGTTCTTCTCTGCTGAAGATCTGGGAAGACAGCTGGTCACCCTTGCTGCATTTCTCTGAAATTTAAGTTCTTGCCTAGGTGGAGGACTGAAATCTGACCATCATTCAGGGCGTAAGACACACCACAGACCAAGACAACAATGCAATTATGCCTTCCTTTTATTTTCTGTTTGTCTCATAGTAATTTGTAATTTTTTTTGCTTTCTTGATCACTGCTGACCACACCAATGATCAGTGGACTATTGTGCAAAGACACTGAAGGCTTATCACTTTCATCATATAAAACTGCGTCTCACAAAACAGAGAAGAATCCACTTGAGAAATTATTTTAAACGGAGTCCTTGATGAATACAGTCTTGCTCTGAATAGATACAATCTTGGTGAGATAATTATGTCTAAATTACACTTAAAAAGCAGCTTAAACTCTAGTGGACAAAAGTTCTTGGCAGACCGAGTTGAGAGCAATGCAAAAACATTTTTAAAGGTAGTTGGTGCTACTAAATCAAACATAAAAGTGGAATGCTGCAAGGTAAATGCTTTGAGTCAACGCAATGAGCAGCCTACTCCTTGTTGGGCTTTGAGGATGGAACAGCGCTAAATGCCACCTAGGCATGGGCAGTCTCCTTGATCAATGGAGATAAAGGTCTGCCCAGACTAGTAATACCAGATGCAGAACACAGGATGAGAAGAAAGCTATGTCCACATTTTGAAAATTTATTTTGAAAATTTAGTGCTGACACCTTGCCACATACCTTCGAATTTCTACACAGTGAAATCTGAGCATGCTTTTTTTTTTCCCATAGTACAACTCTGTTTTCTTAGATTTACAAAAAAATAATGAAGTCTTGCTTACAAATGTATTTCATCTTTTTCCACACGTGAATGATTTTGGAAAGAAAAGACCAAAGAGACTAAGGCACCCTCCAGCACAGAGCTCAGTGAAGCAGCTGCAACGCTATTACTCACTGTCCTGCCTGTGGTGAAAACAATGCCACAGCTATGCCTCGGTGGGCAACAAAGGAGTTCATTCTTCAAGGGTTATTCAATTCTTTGTATCTTGGCTGAGTCTGCAAACTCAGAAAGCAGGAGACAAGTTAATGTTCACCAGGACAGCTGAAACCTAACATTGATAGGTGCCCTGTTTAAGAACTTGACCAAGGGCTCCTCAAATTTGTCTCTCAACCCACATCATGGTCATTTAAAGAGAGAAGAAAACAGGAGAGCAGGGTAGGAGCTGAGCAGAGAGAGTGCTTCTCCAAGTGCCAGCAATTTCTGACTCATGGATCACCCCACAGAAATCTAAGGGCTTTGCTTCCCTAGTCATCCTGTCATCATAAACAGATTTTTTCATTAAAAAAATATGCCAGGTTCAGACATTTTGCTGCTCCAATCCAAAACTCTTACCCAAGTAATGTTCCCAGCTCCTAATCTCTTCTCCCCTCACTGTTTTTATTGTCCACCCATCACTGGATTTCTCAGAAACTGCAGACTCCGTTTAATGTCTCCTTTACAATGACAAACGAAGAAATAATATATTCCCATTCCCTATTTAAAAGCCACCCAGAAGGAAGGTCAAAGCAGCTCCCCAGACATCTGCTCATGCTGAATGCGGTGCAGACACAGCAGCAATGCTGCCTGATAAACCACAGCACTGGTCTCCTAAAGTTCCCTCACTCCAGTCACCCCAACCCCAGAAAGACAGAAGAGGTCTCAAAATAGCTTTCGCTTACTAGCACAGTGACACTTATACGGATTTCACACAACATACTGCAAAACACAAACTCTCTAGTTTGGAAGGGACATAGGAAAAAGCTAAGACACCAAACACGAGATGCAGAGCTGTTAAACATCTCCTTCTTGCTTGGGGAAGCAGAGAGAAGCTGCCACTTCCCCATGGAGCACCCAGCCCTACCAAACTACTTAAACCTGTGCCTGAGAGACAATGGAGGCATACAGGGTGGTGAGTGAAAACTAGTTAGTTGTACCACTTAAGAGCCACAACTGATGCCCAAGCTCAGTTCTTTCTTAAATTATGAAGTGGCAACTGGGGAAATATTTTTAGCCTCTTGTGTAAAAGTGAGTCCATGAAGGGTCCACTCTGTGCTCACCACAGGTACAAGTGCCATGCTGGAGCACAGCTTTTCTCATCCTCTTGCACCACATGGGTAAACCTGCACAATCCCCTCCCCTCCTTGGCAGCTATGCTCTCTTTCATAGACCAAAACACAACTAACCCTGCAGTTCCCTCTCATCTCTTTGCCTCTTCTCAAGCTTTTGGGAGATCAGAAGAGGTGACATTGTTCAAGTAGCTCCATGTAAGAGGGTATCTTCCATAATACCTGTGAGTTCCCATCTTGTCTGTAATCAGGACAGGATGGGAGAAGGAGAGGGGTTCTTCTGAATTTCACCCCTTCCAGACATCTCAAGCAGAGGAAAAAGTGCAACTCTCAGCTGCACAGAAACTGGCATGTCCAAAGCATTTGTCCATGCTGACCAAAGGTGCTTGGGCTTTTGATACGAGAGCAAATACCACAGCTACATACCAGGCAACGCAGCAGAATGACCAGATTACTTTCAGGTTCGAGAGACCTAATTTTCTTATCTTTCCTCAGTCAGACACGCAGGGCTATTGTTTCCTCCATCTGTTCTTTACTTTCAGCAAGCAAAGGCTTAAGGACTGCAAAAGCCGTATGTTGAGGAAAATGATATAAAAAGGCTAAGCTCATCGCTAATCACCGGTTAAGAAGAACTGAGATACAAGTGCCTAGACTTGTTATACTGTCATTTCTCTTTGCAGTCTACTTAGTAGGTACGTCCTAATTTATCAGCAGTCTGTTTAGGCTGTCTTGTGCGCTCCAATGTTCATCTAATAAGTAGCCATCCAAGCCACATTCTGCCAATTCTCACAATTTGCTTATGTCGCCCACTCTTCTTACATAGGCAGCTGCTAAATCCTCAGTGTCAACTCAACTGAAAATTACAAACTCCTCCTGGATAGCACTGCAGGTCACTAATAATTATTCTTTGACTGTAAGAGCAGTCTTATAAAGGAGGAATTGAAAATAATTCCATGTTTTGTCATTCAAGTTTATTCTCACATTTCTGCGGTAACCCTTCTTCAATTTACTTAAAGTATACGGTAATTTTTAACTACAGGTTTGGACAACAAAAAAGCAGGATGAATCATTCTGGATATTTAAAGCCTACAATCAGACAGCTTGAGTCTTCTTGTATTTTGCTACAGTTCTCAAGCCAGAGTTTTATTTTCTACTTATCAGCAGGAACACTTTTATAGGGAGCACTAATTCATTTAAACATGCAAAACACATGAAGATTTGGGAATTTCTTACATTCTACAAAGCTTTAAAAGTCCTTGTTCTTCCCTCTACATCGATTTTTGCTTTCTTTGTAACTGCATACCCAGAATTAGAGGGCATTAGATCTAAACTGGGAAGATAGCACGTATTATAAATATATCATGTAAAAATAAAACTCGGCAGATGCATAGGAAACACCCTGCAGCACGTATTACCCTTGTTTTCCCCATCACTGCATGGGCAACACATGTCTACTGGTAGACTACTACAGAAGCCAGGACTGCTCTCAGGGATAACCACAGGCCATACTGCTGGAGAGAAAACAGAAGGCCAGGAAGATGATCAGAGGGCTGGAGCACCTCTCCTGTGAAGACAGGATGAGAGAGTTGGGGTTGTTCAACCTGGAGAAGAGAAGGCTCCAGGGAGACCTTAGAGCAGCCTTCCAGTACCTGAAGGGGCTACAGGAAAGCTGGAGAGGGACTGTTTACAAGGGCATGGAGTGATAGGACAAGGGCTAATGGCTTTAAGCTGAAGTAGGGTAGATTTAGGTTAGATACTAGGAAGAAATTCTTCACTGTGAGGGTGGTGAGGCACTGGAACAGGTTGCCCAGAGAAGCTGTGGATGCTCCATCCCTGGAAGTGTTCAAGGCCAGGTTGGATGAGGCTTTTGGCAACCTGGTCTAGTGGAGGGTGTCTCTCCCCATGGCAGGGGTGTTGGAAATAGGTGATCTTTAAGGTCCCTTCTAGCCCAAACCATTCTGTGATTCTATGATGCTATGGGCAAGTTAACTCTTTCACTTTAGCCACCCTCCAGTAAGTCACTAGCTGAGCTGTATGTTGCAGCAATACCGAAAGTAATTTTTAATTTGTACTGCCTATCTTACAAGATGACACAGCTACAAAATATTCTGTTTGTATAAACAGCCTTAGATCAAGCAAAGCTTGCTGGAGAGTTGTCTCAGGTTGGATAAATCCATGATAGCAATCCATGTTTCCTGCTGTTTGTTGTTTTCTTTTTTTTTTTTAAGCATAGCTTTGAAATTATTACAGGAGCAGCAATTTACACACACACGTAACACTCCAGACTTCTGTTAATACTCAAGTTGTTGCTTTGTTACGCTCCACAAAATGAGCTTCTCAAAGAATTCAAGAAATTACTATACACACAGAAACAACAGCAATCATGTAAGAGTCACATAAAAGCAGAATTTCAACCATGTCATCCAGTGGTCCAGTCTACAGCTACACACCTTAAAAAAAAAGTACACAACTCCCACAGCCTGTCAGAACAATTCATGTTGATATAACAACACTGTCATATGTCAACACACTGGCTTTTTAGATAGCAATGATGAACAGCCTGCATCGATTCAAGTGATATAACATCAAACTACACATCTCCAGCTTGTGAGTTCTACATCAAAATCTATCTCAAATATGAAATCCCAAACGTAGGGATTAACAATACATCCCGAAGGATTCCCAAAGTGCTGTTCCTGACCTTTACAACCATGTTAGTGGATTCCCCTTTACTCCTCCCTTATAGAACAGCTGAAATTTCTCTTGTCCTCCTTTTCTGGTGATAATCCTTTCCGAATGCAGCATTTAACACCTACCTGGTAGGTGAGAGGTGCTACAATGCAAAAAGATTAGCACAGCGAGGTCCTTTCATAGAGAAGCAAAGTCACCATCAGCCAAGTACAACAGCCAGGGCTCTGCCTAAGCTTACCAAAGCTCTTACCACTCATGTGTGCACCTGCACCTTTCACACATGCATAAACATTTATGTTAAGGACTTGTGGGGGGATATGTATCTTCCCACAAAGGCAATAGATATATGCTTGGGCAAACAGATTGCCACGGGATGGCCCACCTCCTGGGCAACCTGACATCCTCAGGGTAAGGATGCTGAATTCTCAACAGCAGCATCACATGAACCTTTTCAAGTCCTGCTGCTTTCACACCAGCAAATGCATGCCTGACAAGACAGTTAAGAGTTTTGAGAGAACTAAGGGCATATAAAAACCCCATCTGAGATGGTAAGTCATGACACAGGAAGTAAGAGCCAAGATTAGACGGAGTATCAACCAGACAGCAGGTATCTGAATCTGCAAGGTCAAGACCAGCAAGAATCAACCAGGCAACTATAGACAGAAATACTAAAAACTAAAGCATTTTCCCCGAACTTCAGTCTAACACAGAATAGGTCTTACCCTGTAGTTACTTATCACCCCGACACAGACGGTTTGATGGCCCCAAGGATTTTATAGAGGTTCTACATAAGAAAGAGGGATGCAAAGAGCAATGGAGTGGAACAGGATCAAACAATCTTCTCTTCCACGCCAACTTTTTTGAACACGTAAGTAGCCAGCTAAGCCTGCTTATTATTCAGTTTAGCAGTCATTATCTGATTCTCTGTTATCGGTCACAACACTATGAGACTATACCTACATTTCTTGCCACACTCTAGATATCTTCTCAAATCTCATCTCCCAGCAACCGTAACCCATGTGATATACCCTGTTGGTTGAGCAAGTCTTTACTCTGAAAGAGTCAAACAGAGGATGAAAGACAAGGAGAGACTGTGCTTTCTTTCACTAAGACTTGGCAGAGGCAGATAGCAAAAAAACATCCTCTGAAGTTCAATACAGCTCTGACCTTACTGATTTCTAAACCAATGCCAACAGAGTACCTGTTGAAACAGACACACTCATTTAACATGGGAAAAAAAAAAACCCAGGAGATCATGATTTTAACTTTTCCAATCCAGACCGCCCTTCCCTATCACTTTGGATGGGTTTCTTCACTTTCGTGCCAGAAGACCCCAGAGCCCATAATGTTTTACTCTTTAACGATCATGTGTTCCCCTGATTATCTCCTATGACTAAATAAAACCAGAGTACCCGCACTGTGAAAAGCACTGTTGCCAGAGCACCTCTAGCATCTCAACACCCCAAAATTAGTCTTTTACACTCTTCACCTGCGTACCTAAGGCCTTCCGTGAATACAAAATTACAGCATGAGATGCCTAACCACTTGGACTTTCAGCTTCTCCCAAGTATCAAACTGGCTTCACTGCACTCCTTAAAATGTAATGTCAGCATGAAAAAACATTACACAGGAGAAGCTGTACTCTATTATGTTGGAAACTTTTGCTTTCAATTATGCTAACTACCACGGTGAAAACATGCAATTAGTAACACATCCTATAGATATTGTTAAGCAATGTGTGGCAGTGAAAGAGAATTCAATTAGAGAGTAGCCCACAGCAATGAAGACTGCAGGAAAAATCTGTACCTCCACCTCAGCAACCTATAAGGTCACTGGACAGGCTTTTGCTGCAAATAAAAACGTGGTGGAAAACAACTGGAAACGCTCCTCCAGCGGACATGCTATTCCACAGCGAGAGATGGTTTTACTGACTCCACTTTGCAAGCACGCTAATTATCCCAAAATAGGGATGGTTACCCTGAGGAGCTATTCCAGAACACTCCTTGGTCAACATAGACAAGTCTTAACCCAGCTTCAGCCTCAAAACTGAGAGGAAAACCCAGGAAAACGAATTTGCCTGGGGAGCTGAGGTAGCTTATTCCTTAAATAAAAAAAAGTCAAGCTACTTTCAAAAAAAAACAAAGTTTCCAGCAATCCATGTGAAATCTTCAGCTGTGTTTGGGAATCACACAAACATCATGGAAAGCTTTCAAAATGTAATTCTAATTCCACACCTGAGACCATATGCCTCCCAGATTTACCAGAGACACCAGCATCGCGCCAAGCGCTGCCTGAGAGACATGGTGCCTTCCAAGCAGGACATCAGCAAAGCAAAAGCCATTTCCACTTCCACATAAGCTGCCACTGATCCTAGTGCATAGACACCCTTGGAAATATTTTTTGCAGTATTTTGTAAGACAAAGAGCTGTATAATACCTTCTAGTCATAATATTGTACATCATACAAGGGCTCCTCAAACTGGCCTTTTTTCCTGTATTATAAGGGCGCTCTCATGAGCTGCTTAAGTGATCAAACAAGCACTAAAGACTGCAAGCAAACAGACCACAGCATGAACAAGCAATGCCCACTTCAGAACAGAGAAGCAAGACATTCACTTATCCCTGATGAATTATGAATTACTTTACACTTACAGAATACTTCCTTAAAATTTTTCACATTAAAATACAGTACATCAGTTTTATTCTCCCCATTACACAGACAGTTGGAGACTCAAGTAAGGCATTTCAGGTCAATTGCTATGGCAGTTGACATCAGCAAAATCTATGGCCAACGTGTCCAATCCACAGTCACTGACATACAGTGCTGCTCTCACATTGCTCACAAGATGGGCAGAGGGGCTGCTTTTGCCTGGCAGAAGTACCATGCTGGCACATGGAAACCCTAAATGCCAAGGAAGCCAAGCCTGCAGCAGCAAGGGTCAGCAAGCCAGCGAGGGCTCGTGCTGTTGACATCCTTGCTTTGCTCTAGGAAACATCAGGCTCTCGACCAGAAGAGTGGTGGGACCCTGTGGAACTACTCCTCTTGCATTTCTGTCCCTGAGTTCCACGAGTCTTACTGCTCTTTCGCCAGAGACAGATTTGAGCTGTCACTCACAGGGTCCAAGAAATCAGGGAAGTGCTAATTTGTAAGGTACTAATCTGTAAGTGTTTTATCTGCCTGTCTTTGGACATCCAAATATCTCATTGCTCTCCCTTTCTTATTTCGATTTTCTTCCTGCTGTCACAGTGATGGTCTCAGGTTGCACCCCAACAAGAGTTGCACGAGGGATGGTGGTACCCCCCACAGCCCACCCCAAGACCCCTCTGTGAGGGGTGCTCCTTTAACTCATGTACCAATGGAGGTTCTTGTGAGTATCCCCCGTATCAGTTCGGATTGGCACAACACTCAAATTAGCAGATCTGCCAGCAAAACTGAAGGCAAGAGAAAACTGCTGAAAGAAAAGGAAGAAGTTTTGGGTTGATCTGTTTTTGTTTGTGGTTGGACTCTTTTTGTTTGTGTTGGGGGTTTTTTTGTTTCTTTTAAACAGACATTTAATACACCTGATCAACCAAGCATGCAGAGAGGAGGTTCTCCTGCTCCATGTAGTTGTTTATAGACACATTTAAGAGAGCACCTACGATACTCAAACCAACCTAGATCTGTGCAGATCAATGATGTCCCACATTTTAAGTCAAATCTTTTCCAAATAAGGCAAAATAAATACAAAATGGATGTATCTGCACCAGCAAATTGAGTAATTAACAAGAAACAAACTAACATACCTATTACCAGGCAGAGATTTATTTAGGAGACCTTGGTTTCATTTCCAGCTCCACTGAAAAACTCAATGCCAAGTTATTTAATCCAGCAAATTCCCTGTTTCCATGTACAAGAAGTGGGGCTTTTACTGTCCTACTTCCCCAGGAATTTACTATAAAAATCTATCAATAACTGCAAGTCTGTTATGACAGCCTGTGTTGCTGCTGTATCCAAGTACCTGGGTGGACACCTGGATAGACAAGGACTTGTGCAACATCTTCACGTGAAAGCAACGATTGTACATCTTTTAAGGTAATCAGAAGGGGCTGTTTCAGGGCTGCAAAATTCCACCCAGAAATAAGACGAGCCTTTTGGCTACATTAAACAACCAGTCAGAAAGACAGGGGAAATAATTCCCTAACAAACAACATCAACTCAAATTTTAGGAGACTTCACTAGCCCACCAAAGTATTGATGGGCAGAGAAACAGCTGGGAAGTCTTCTCAGTTTTCAGAAAAAGTGTCAAGTTGCAGTAGGATTTCACTACAGCAACTACAAAATACAGGTTTTTCTCCCTTGCAACATTTGATGTCATCCAATGCAAAATGGAGTCCCTTAGTTTTTGTCAAGGGTTTGCTGACATAACCGAGAAGCACCAGGGAGGCACCGCACCTCCCAGGCTCTAGACGCACCATCTGCCAAACACTGGTAAGAACTGGTAAGCCTCCGCTCCAGTCGCTTGCGGCCACTGATCCCCTGAGACCGTCTGACCACTTGTTGGACCAACCGGTCCATCAGACAGGACGACGGACCAAGAGCAAGAAACCCCACGTTCTGTTTCCCCAGCTTCAGTAATAAGGACCTTCCTGCTCACACAATAGTTCTTTATTAAAGCCACGAGTGGGCAGCTTTCTGTAATGAGTGCCATTTCAAAGAGGATATGCTAACCAGAAACAAGACGCTCTTGTTCCAGCGAAAGAATTTCTGCACATTTAATTAATCAGAAACGACTACTGTGCTTACACCCTACCTTAATCTGCATTTACTTCAAGCATAAACAAGACCCAGCTTTCCAAATTAGCACAGGCAAACATGGCAAGCATCTCTGGACATCACTTTCTTGAAAATACTTGCCCAGCTCGCCACAGGGATGTTATGAGTCTAAACTAGTCTGTAATATGCACCTAGATCTTTCGATAAAAGATGTTTTAGAAGTTATATTAAAAATATTAACCAGCAACTTTAATAACCATCCAGACCAACTCAAATCTTCCTAAAGGATCTTCCTTTCCATTGTGAATTTTAACTATGTACATTTCTTGCTTTTTATTTGGTAGTTTTCAAAGCTAAAGAAATTAGAGACTACCGTGATGTCCTTAGTTTTTACATATACAGCACCACACACAGAGCACATACTGTAGCACGCTCAAATGCATTAACGACATCAAAATCTCTGACACCCCTCAATAATAAATGACCAAGACTGTAAGTTCTGAAACAGCAAGGTGTACCAACAACATGAATTACAGCAATCATGACTACAGGTTTTTTCAGTATATAATTCAAATTACTTTGTTCTATACACACTTATCTTAGTTTTATTAAAAAAAAATCAAAAGAAAAAAGAAATCAAAGAAAATAATGTCATGTTTGTACAAGACCTCTCTCTTTCCTTGCCAACATAATTTCTATTGCTATCAGTTGTCAAGTGGATTAAGAGTTACTATATACTCACTTCTCTTACCATTGCTGTCTGAGGGCCATGCCTGTTGTAAATAATCACCAGCCAGAGACCTTGTATTTTATCTTTAATCATGCATATTACCCTTTTTATAAAATATTATTTGCTTAAACACTGAAGTATTTCAAGTTTGTTCCCTTTTGTTGAGAAAGCAAATTAAGTGAAATCTTGGTGGAGGAAAGGGACCTTTAATAAACATCTGATTTGCTGCTGGATGGTGTTTCAGATTATATTTAAAATACATCATGTTTATGACACCTCCCTGCACAGTTGCTGGTATAAAGCCCAGCGAGAGAGTGACTATGGCAACAGCAATAGGATATTTATATATCTATGTATGTGCGTGCATGCGTGTGCTTACAGATATACACATATACACTCACATGCACACACACAACCTTGAACTGGTTAAGATGATCCTCAAGAATTTCTTTGCTCTCATTTTCACAGGAACAGGTAGCCATTTCTAAACGAAAGGGCTGAGGTGGCAGCAGCAAGTTTTATATGATGAAAATCTTCCAAGAGAGAAGCCTAGAAACCTATCAACATTTACAGTGTGTACACAAACACATGCTCACTTCAGAATGCTTTAGCTATAACCAAAAAGAAACCCAAATGTCTGCAGGCACAGATTCAGTGTCACCATCAAAATAAGCAGCACTTCATTTTCAAGATTTTTTTTTTTTTAATGGGGCTTTTTAATCCACAGTCTTAGAGTCTCACTGGAGCATGCACACTACTTTAAAAAGAGATCCAGTCCCTTCTCTCCTTCACGGACAGTCCCATTCCTCCTCCTCTTCGAATACAAAATGTGGACAAGTTCCTTTAGTCTGCAAATTAAATAGCTACACACTCAGCTCAAACTGTTATTTTTGGTATTAATTTCTGTCTCCTGACAGATCCCGATAGGTGATGCAGGAAATTCGAGGTAACAAAGGCTTCTGTTTGCAGCAATAAAGGACTCTCAGCTAGGAGGGGAAAAAAGGGATCAGAATAAAAGGCTAATATACGAAGCCTGTGTACGCTACAGAGTATCTGTGTTGAGTCCAGCAAGCAAAAAGTCTAGCAGATTCAAAGCAGTATTAAGAAGTGTTAATCCTTTTACCTCTGAGCTATTCATGAGCAATATGCAAAGCTGTGCTTATGGCGTCGCGTTTGCAATGCTCTAGTTATGCTTGCATCAGCATTTCCATTGTGAACCCTGCTTTCAGAGATTTTTTACTTTGCCAAGTTTTAGTCTGGAACAATTTTACTACAAGCCTGTGAGATTTTAGTCCAGGATTAGGATTTAAGTCTGGTGAAGAAACATTTGGACAAAATCTGCTTGGTTGTTTTATTTATTAGAATGCAAAGTTAATCCTTCCTAGTTACTGGACTGGAAAATACTAAAAAAAAATATATATATTTTTTTCCAGCTTAGAAAAAGAAAACAGAAGATTTACTCTCCCCAAGAATTCCTTGTCCCCAGATCTCTACAATCACAGAACAGATGGAGGTTATAGACCACAAAACTAAGGTACAATTGAAACATGCCTTCCTTTGTCAGGCATATTCTTTCTTTTACAGACGCAACACAGGGGCCAGGAAGGAGAGGAGGGAAGAAGAATTTCACTGTGGGTTGCAGGTGAAAGGTGCACACTTAAGCTACAAGCTGCACATTGACAAGTATAAGACAAACCCACAGCATTTCAAACTCCAGAAATTGTGCCACATTCTTAGGCAACGTAAATCATAAACATTAAATATCACCACATAACTTATCGGGAATAAACTGGTCATTCACAGCATTGGTGGGCACGTGTTCTAACGGGCTACACTACAAAAATTCATACAAAAATCAACATAGGAAGCACTTTAAGACATGAGCTCTCTAGACCAGACAAAGTGTTTGCTGTGTCCATACCATTTTCCTAAAGCCACCTATGCTGCTGCCCCTCCGTTCTGGAACACTGGGATTTGCTGACCTGGTTGCAGGAGCTCAGTCACTCAGCTTTCAAGTCTCGTGTTCAGTAACACGCATGTCAGCTGCACGTCAGTGCACGTGATAGCTGCGTGTCTCACACCAGTAGTAGCACGCAACCACCACGAGTTTTACAGGCACTCGGCAGCGTGCACGGCCGCAGCCACTGGCCACGTTGGCCGCAGTGCTGGTCCTTCATCAACATTTCTGCATTTGCTCCACGATCACTACTGCACCACTCAGCCAGCTGAAGCTTCAGTTTCTGCACAGCTTGACAATACGGACTGATGACTGCAAGAAAGCCCTCCTTGACGCAGCTAAACAACAGCTGTAGTTCAGGGAAAAGCTCTGGTTAATCACAACCAAGGCAAAATTTCCAAATAATGTCCTTTTGTGAGCTTTCTGGATAGCATCCGCTGCACACCCCCTCCCCAGTAAACCTAAAGGAATCAACACTTGGAGCTTCTCTCTGAAATATCTACATGGCATGGTTCTGCATACATTATAAGCACCTACATTCAAGCAGAGAGCTAAATGTTTGCAGGTAATTTAAAGTTTTCTTCCATACTGAAGTCTCCCTTACCAGCTAGGCTTCATTAAGTTTTCTGCCAAGCCTAAACCACTCCTTCTACCCAGGCTTTGTATCAGCATATAGACTACCTATTGTAAACTGGCTAAATAGTTTCACAAGAGGTAAATTCTTCCCATATGACTGCTGAAATGCAAAGATTAAGAAGCAAATGATGGAGAATGCATTTTCAGTGATGATACACCACAAAACATAATCCTAATTTCAGGTATCACATCAGATCCATTCTTCACCTTTTGACCAGACTTTCCATACCAAACATCTACAAAAAAAATTACCAACCAACAATTTATACCATTTACCTCAACAGTATATACACAATTAGGTTTTAAAAAAGTTGACAAACCGAACGGAACTCCCTCCCATGATTTAAATCACCAGTTTTAATCTGTGTCTGCTTTTGTGCTTTCCAGCTATTTTCCTAAAGAAATGCTGTTTCTTATTGATTGCTTCATACCAATGAACATTAATTTGCTTCTAAACCTACACTTCACACTTTAAAAAAGTACAATTCTACAGTTAAAGTATCCACACGAATTGTATTACCTGTTTGTGTGTATGTGCATGCATGTATGTGTATATGCACACACACTTTTCATTTTTAGTTTTAGATCTGACCGCAAGCATAATTTCCTTTTCTTGTTTACTAACCACAGTCTTTCTTTTGACTTGTTCCAGTTGAATTTGGATGGAAACTGAGCTCAAAAGTATGCAACTGTAACTCTTAAAAGATTTAAGTCTTTCCAAGTGTTCACGTGAAATGGAAAAGGTTTACCTGAACATATTTTTGTATTTTAAATCCGTGAGGTTTAAACTGAAGATCTACCTACCATACATCAACAGTCTCATCATCTTTCAAGAAATTTTTATTCATATACAGTAGAAAATGAATTTTCCATCTTGTACAAGAAAAACAAATCTTTCAGTTGCTTAACAGTGTATGAATGAGGCCACGAATGGAATTTGCTAAATAAACCAGGGCAATACTGTTTTGTCTGCAGATGCAGAGAGAGCTACAGCTGATTTAACATTTCTACTAACTCTAAATCTAGGTAGTAAACAAACACCTTCTCAAGTTCAGCAATTTGATTTTATTAAGTACTGGAAGCAAAAATACAGTGCATGGAAGAAAATAATTTAATATTAAATTTTCAGGTCTTAAAGCAAGACATAATTTTCCATGCAGTTAAAAAAGTAATCTGAGGTCCATTTAATTTAACTGAAAAACTCCATTTTTTTCCTAATTTAACAAAAACTTGCTAATTTTCACTGACTCTTGAAGGAGCAGAGTTCAGCTTCCAAGCTTCCCTAGGGCACAGCAGGTCGGTGCCACTGCAACTTGTGCATCCTCCTGCAGGAGAGGCAATACAGCCTTCACCTACTTGTCACAACCTTTTCTTTTCTCAATTCTATGTTTTCATAACTGGGTGGTCATTTTTCTTAAAGAAAAGAGAAAAACAAAAGAAGGAAAAAAAGAAAAAGAAAAAAAAAAAGGGGGGGAGGGGGAATGCCAGAAAAGGGTGACTATGGTCATTTTTAGTGTGTGAAGTCAGCCAGAAAGACCATGAGGGTTGTCCTTCAGGCCAACGAAACAAAAAGTTTTGAACTTTCCGGTACAGAGCTCCGCACTTGGAACTTCACATGACAAATCACACAGCAAGAAAATTTTGAACTTTTATTTTCATTTTGATGCAGAAGGGGAGATCACCATCTAAAGTACTCCTAGTCTTGAAACAGGTAGCCACAAAGACAGGGAAAAAGTCTCCTTCCAAAAACATAGCTCCAAAGAAGCGTGACTGTAACTACCAAGCCCACGATGTGGTTTGAAGAATGGCTGAAGGACTAAAATAGTTAACTACACACCAACAAATATGTTCAGCACATTGCCACAGGGATTAGAATTTTGTCTGGCTGTATTAAGTATTTTATTTAATATAACGATGGGAATAAACCTTGCAATTACATTTTCTGAGAGAGTCTACAAAACGGAAAGCTGCCATCAGAGACTATGAGATTATATATTATGGCAGGAAAGAAAGAAAAAGAAAAATAAAAGTAGTTTAAACCTGGAAATACGGAAGCAGAAAAAAATAATCCAACACGTATCCAATAAGAGGTAGCAGCCCAGAAAGCAGCAGAACTAAGAGAGATGATACAAGCGCGAATTGCAATGAAATATATTCTGAATAAGAGACACTATGGCACTTAACTATCAAATGAAATCTGAGCTATAAAAGACAAAGGCTAAAGCAGTTTTACCCAACTACAGAGGAATAAAAATTGTATACTCAGAAGAAGTTTGGTATTTTGAAGGAAAGAAGTCAAGACAGAAACTGGGTGGGCATGAATAATAGGGAGAAGAAAGGAAGGAGAGTATTGATACTCACCACAGGTCCACAGGATTCGGTGGTGGGGACAACAAAACATTCCCAGACCAAACACCAGCAGGCTCAGAGCACAGACACCATGCTCAGAAGGGCTTCAGCTCGATTGGCTTCTTGTTGATTAACACACATTAAAAAAATTAGGCAGCAAGAGCCCAAAGCATGGCACTTAGACCTATGAGAGATCTCCCAAGAAGGGAAACTGTCCTGAATCAGCTTCCTACCAACAACTTACCAGTGATGCAAGAAAATAAGAGTTTTGGTGCCAAGTAATTATATGGATTTGGCACACCGGTGAACTGGGAAAAAACATTCAAGACATCCATCAGTGTCCTGGAGTTTCAGGAACAAAAGTCATGTGGCATTAGAAGCAGAATAAGGTCAGGTGGAAGAAAGGATTAAGAGTGTGGAACAACCTCATGAGATCTACAAAATAACCCAAGGAGTTTAGTAAGTCCAGACCTTCTCAAAGGCAAGCTTGTGAGAACCGAGATGTGATCAATGTGGGCTCCAGGGAGGCTACGCCAAGATCAGCATCTCAATAAGCCGCTGTACTGGAGAAGAGGAGGAGGAGACCCTAACAAGAATTACACAGCCAGTTACAGCCTGCAGGGAAAGATAAGCACAGCATAAAAGCCAAACGAGCTAATGCTTTGTGGCCATTACAAGGATAGGCTGGACCATTAATAAATGATGAAGGAGGAGGAATTAAAAACTCAAGTAGCTTGCTACGCTGACCACCTCTTAAAATCTAAAAGGGAAAATAAAGGAAAGGCTGAATAATTAGAATATAATTATGAACTTATAAAACATTTTTATACATATACACACACCCATATATATACACTCACACAGATACTTAGCTGCGACAAGTATGAACAGCACCACAAAACCTCAAAATTTCAGACACCTACAATGAGAAACATATGCACTTAAACACAGAGAAATCAAAATTATGACAGACAGCTATTCTCAGCAAGCACTCCTGGCAATACCCACTCCTGCAGTTCTGTGCTTTTATCTGTATTACCTCAGTAAAGCACCAATTGATAGCCATTACAAATGGACATTAATAATTGCAAGTAAAAGCCTTAGGAAAGGTAGACATACATATCAGAACCACTCCACAATATCATTTATTCCAAGGAGTTGAGCCAGTGAAGACAAATTAGCAAACAAGCTTAGTAGATATAGCCACCAATTCCTTTATGACATGCAATATCTTTAGATGAAAGACATATTTAGACCTCAACTTCACAGAAGAAAAACACAGGGAAATTGTAATCATATAAGCAAGCAAATTTTACTTCTCCTAAAAGAACAGTTTTATTAAGATAGGAGAAAACAGCCCCTAAGACTCCTGGAAGATTATTATCTGCTTTCAACCAAAATGAGAAATGGCGTTTATAAAGTATGCGCAAAATCTGTCGCAGCCCATCGCTTTTTTAGAGAATTGTAGTTTGTTCATAGTAAGCGCGCAGTAGATAAAATACACTTGGATGTCAGTAAACCATTTGACTGTATCAAATGATACCATTTCAAAATAATTTATGAAACCAGTTTTGATGTGGACTGAACACTGTACAAAAAAAACATAAACAAAAGAAAATGAAAATCATATACCGAAACTTTGAAGGTATCTCTTAAGGATACAGGAAATTTTCTTATATATTCTCTTACTTAAAAATCTTAGTTCATGATGCAGAACAGGAGTAAAACGTGTGTTCTTGAAATCTGTGGATGATACTAAATTTAGGAGTTGCAAGCCCCAGTGAGGACAGAGAAAGTTGAGAAGCAGGCAATTAAAAATAAGGTTCTCCTTGGGAAAGTGCAGCGAAGACATCCAACAGGAAAATAATCTGAAAGAAATATTCAGTGGGAGTGACAAACTGAGGAGCCAAGAAATTCTTATAAGGTTTGCAGTGTGATCTGGTAGCAAGAAAGATTAATGAAACCTTGGCTGCACACGCAAAAAAAAAAAAAAAAAAAGGCCACATCAAGCAAGAGAGAAGCAACAGCTAAACATGCCCACTTTGGGCAGCAAGCAATAGAGAAATAAAGAAATAGTCACAGAAGTCTGCAGTATTAAAATGGATTCAAATACCACTGGAAAGAGACAGGTCTTACTCAGACTAGTACGTAGTGGCAGGTGGACATGCTTAAAAAGAAAGAAAAATAGGGATAAGTGCCTGAAAGCTTCCTTGTAACAACCTTTCTAAAGCCCCAATATTACAACCAGACCCAGGAGAGAGACTTAAATGACCATTTAAGAAGAGTTCGCTCCCACAAATGAGATTAGTGGTAGAAAGCTGAAGACGTGCTGAAGGGTCTCCCGCAGGAAATACCACGGGCTTGTTCTGCACACACCTTTGCATGGACCCGGCGAGGCAGGTATATAAATAGTGCAAAGCAACTCTACACCAGGGCGAAACAATGAGTCCGGGTAGCTCAAGTTGGTTGAAGGTCATGAATTTCTCAGCAAGTGATTAAGTAAATATTTATTTTCTTCCAAGCATGATTTTCATAACAAAAATGTATCGAGGAAGAGGAAGGTAAACCTCCTCTTGTTTGGAGAGCACACAAGCAGTAAACAAAGAAAAGAAATACCATACTTGCTGTGTTAAAATTTGTGGGAGGTTTGGGTTGGTTTTTTTTCCAGATTTTTTTAATTAACTGTTGTATCTTAATGCAGCATGTATTTCTGAGTTTCTTTAACAAAAACAAAGCAAAGAAACACCAGCTTAGCGGTACTGCACCTCCCGGTGGGTGGCTGGCTTTGAAGTTCACTCATCACTGGGACAGAGAGGCTGAAAAACCAAGCAGGCACGAAACCTTCTCCTCCTGCAGTGTCAAGGATCTGTCCTCTCCATGCAAAATCCACATTTTTCCCTGCACAGTTCAAACACCGATACCTAAACATGAATGCCAAAGAACTGCTCAAAACAGAATACCACCCTGGCATTTAGTATCGGGCATGTCACAGAATTTTGTCTACCTAGGTGTAAACTTTATAGGGCAAGAGCTCTGGTTTTCTTTCGTTGCTGTAGCATACCAAGTTCAGTCAAGTTTTTTAGAGGAAAAATGTAGACGATAACGGAAAGTCAGACTATCTGAGCTGCTGCGTCTGCTCTGTTTTCCCATTCCTTCCCGCAGTGCTTGACTAGCCAGCCCGCGTACAGCCAGCCCGTCTTCCCACAGTACGGATCATCTCATGAGCATGCATAATTCAGAGAACAACACTGCAAGCTTATTTAGATACTGAGATTTTAGAAGTTGGTAACACCAGAACTTTTAAATAACTTTGCCAAGTGGCGTTTATTGAACACTTCTATTGCAACACAATGGAAGTTGTGCCATCAGTTTGGCACAAACGGTGCCGCAATCCAGTGATCTCGTGGCTGGTGATTTTCTCAAATACAAGATGGTTTTCAGGTTACTTCTGCACAAGAGGGACGTACACAAGGGCAGCAACTTTGCCAGAAATATTCCAGTTTCCACTGAGAATTAGCTGAGACACTAGTTCTCAATATATTACTTTGAACTGTGGATTAGACCAAAGAAATATATTTTTTCCCCTACCAACATACCAATTTAAAGACCAGGTTGCTGCCTGCAATCACAAAAATCAGGATTTTTTTTTTTATTTTTATATTTTCATCCAAACTTTTTAATAATAGCTGCAGATAAGGTAAATCTGTACAACTCCATTTTGTCATTTGTGGACCAAGGACACTTAACTATCTGACACATGGGGTTTTGAGATGGCCATAGCAATGTGTTAACCACACACATTTCAAGTTCTCTGTTTTCTCCTGTCCTCTCTGTTCAATCATCACTTGCTCCAACAGTTTTTGTCAGGGCAACCGCAGCTTCAGTTCTGCCTGGCACATTGAGTTTTAGCCATCACATTTCCCAAGGTTAAACCTGAAGGTTTAAAAACAGTTTTTCCCTCTGAGGTGACCTTCGGCAATCGCCCCAGTTCTGAGAAATGAATGAAGTGTTCCCAAAACAAAGCAGATTTTAGTAGTAAATTGTAGCTAAAAAGAACTTATGTGACCTGCTTTAGAGACAGAGACTGCTAAAAATACTGCTGGCTGGGCAAGACTTTTGGGCAGACTTTTGGGATCATGGTAATTGGATAATTCCTCCCGGATTAACAATATAAAAGATTTTTGCTTACCATTTAAAACATTTTCTTTTAATGGTATAAAACTATCAAGTAAGGGTACAGAGACATTTCAATACAGTAATTAACACAGGATATAGGATTGATTTTAAGGGACCTGACCCAATGTCCACAGAAATCAAAGGGAATCTCCGCACCAACTCAGCCGAAATCACACCAGATACCAATAATCATCTAAATATTAAAATCCATTACAGTTATACCTGCAGATAAAAAGCCTGTCCAACAGTCGACACAGTCTGCCAGTTTCCCACAGGAAGGCTAAGTCCCATAGCTAATTTTTACTTACATAGCACTCTATGAAGCGCACTTCGCTGATCTTGCAGAGGTGCAGAAGATGCTCAGCCTCAGAAGACTCTAGGAGCAAGGCAGGATCAGCCCCAAAGCCCACCCAGCCACCACCCACCTCTTCCAGAGACACTGAGGGGCTTGGGGGAAGATGCAAGAACCTCCGACAGAGACAATACTGTCTACTTCAGTTTAAACTTCATCCTAGTCTTTTAAAAAAATAGTTTGGGATTGCTAATAATAAAAAAGAAAAAAGAGGTACAGCATTCTGTTTCTTCTTTAAATGTTTTCACAAATCCCAATATAAGTATCTAGCCCTCTTTAAACTTTAAAAACTGGCCTCCCATACAAATGCCTGCTAAGGTCTTCCTGCACACACCATAAAAAGGAGGTTATTTTCACCCATCTCAAACTGACTGATTTCAAAGTGTTTCAAATTTCCTTTCTATCTCACAACACAAGAACAGTCTCCTGACCTATATTCCCTAAATAATTTATTACATTCTAGACTTCTTATGCCCCTTCTGATTTGCCTTTTTTTGATGCAAAACAGTTGAGCTTCTCTTCATGTGAAATCTTCCCAGCCACAGATTATTATTGTCCACCTTTCCTGGCATCTCTTAATTCCTTATGTAAAGCTCCCAAATAAAATTCAAATAATATTTTAGTATTTATTTACAGACTATTACTGGAGCTTGAGATCTGAAGAACTTCTGTTTCAACAGAAGTATTTTGACCAATTTGGAGGTATAGCAAACGATATTTTTATTACTTTAAAAATTAGTAACATTGATTGAATTACCCTGAGTCAGTCTTCTACATTGATAAGATCAGAAAGTTACTCAGGGAGCAGTTTCAGACAGATTAAACCACTCCACGTGGCTTAAGACATTGCTTATATTGTTCCTTGCAACATGTATTTGCAAACATTTCAAGTACTATAAATATTTTGCATCATGCTGTGAATGAGTCAAATGCTGTTTTCCAGACTAAAATAAAGAAATACACAATGTTTCACTTCCCGCAGCAGTCTTTGCAGCGAATCATTAGCAGCTCCAAACAGCCTTTGGAACGAGCGATACAGGTGAAAAGGGGCAGCTGTGAAACCCTGTGTGCAAGTGCTGCGGCTGCAACTCCACAGATCAGGGAAAGGAGCACGCCTGACGGAGACCCCGTGAGCGAGAACATAACTACCAACACAAGGTACCAGATGTGTAGCCCACAATTATGCTCACAAGCTAGGCAACCACAAAGCACTCCGGAGGAGAGAAGAGAGACCTCCTTAGATGTACCGGTGCCGATTCCGCATGCACACGCATGAAGGCACGGTGTAAGGGGTTGGGGCTGGAGTACACCTTCCAACCCTGGTCCCCCCAGCAAGCCCAGGACAACAAGCGATCACGCATGGTCTGCACGTCTTCAGGGACTCCACTCACCGGCAAGTAGTCTCTGTTCCCATCTTTAAGCAGAAGACAAAAAGCTTGTTTGAACTGCAGGTGTCTGCAAGCAGCGTGACTGCACACACAACTCCAAGGGTCCCAGAAGTCGTGTACTTCAGGGGAATAACGATTCAGCACAGCCCTGCCGAGCGCAGCCTCATACCAAGGCACTCTGCCAGCAGCTCCGTGCCCAGGACGGGGCAAGCAGAGCTCTCACCAGTTGCTCTTCAGCATCATGAGAAACACCCCTGCACCAAGCATGGGCAGAGAACGTCCTCCCAACCGCATCACTTGAGTTGCTGCTTCCCAGCACAGCCCCTGAGCACATGCTGTTGTCCACTGTGAGAGCTGCCACGTACTGCTGCACTGGAGCTCTACGCCACTGGGACAACCACCCCTGAGGTTCACCCACAGGGTCTGGCTGCCCACCCAAGCAAAGCCCTCCTGATGTCTTGGGTATATCAGGAAGCTTCTGCTCTGAAGCACAAGGTACACAAACAAAAAGAGGTTCATTGGTCCGTTCCAACGAAAGCCAGTCCTGGACTTGAGGAGAGAGAGGCTTAGGACAAGTCCTAATCTGCAGAGAAGGCTGACTGTCCTCCAGGTGCAGACCTCTCCCAGGCTCCCAGCTACGGAGTTTGCTGCTTGAGGCCACAATCTCCATGGGGTAACCCTGAGCACAACACTTCACAGAGATACAGCATAACCAAAGCCATGCCCCACCAGCACGAACAGAGGAACACCTTTCACCATAACCGATGGGACCTGAGGACCACGAGACGAGCGCAAACGCACCCACAGAGCCCTGGTAGGCGGATAACCACTGCTGGGCAAACTGTCACCAAGCTCAAGGAAATGCCAGCTTCTTCCATGCACCCCAGGGACTGAAGACCATTAAACACGTTTGGAAAACATCCAAAATACCACAATGATCATGAGAGAACAAAGATCTCATCAGAAATCTGTTCAAATCTGCCCTCAATAAAATGCAGGTAAAGGTTTGGATTTGTTACTTCTGGCAGTGCACCAAGGAGTAAAACAGAGAAGGCTATCGGGCACCATGGAAGAAATGAGTGTATTGCAAGTCACTCATCATGAGCCAGTTCCCCAGATGAAGAAATGAGCCAGTGCAAATCCCAGGTGAAAATCATGCTGAGAACCCATGACTGATGCCTAAGCACGCTGTGACTCCAGGCCATATCCCCTGCAAAAAGTAACTCCAGACAGGGTGGCTGTGGGAGAGGTTCAGGGAGCTAAACAGTTGTCAAAGTCACAGTATGACCCGCTCCCCTCAATGAATAGTTTAAATTTCGCAAAGCTTTTGTGACTATGACCATAATAATTTAAGAAAAATGTGCATCAAGAGAATTTTATTTTCCACCACTCTAAACAAATTTCCATTTATGTAGCCTGCTTTACCTATTCACAATCCTAACACATACCAGCCAAGAGCTAAACAAAACGCGCTATTTTTCTACAGTCATCTTCTATCATCAGTCCTGCCTATATTCATACTGACATTTTCAAAATCCATCATAAAAGTTACGAATGTTTCTCACATAATAGAACATTTTCCTCCATAAACTACACACTAATAGAATTAAGCTTTAAAGAAGAAATAAGATTAGGATTTCAAACAACATTTTAGTAAAGAATTTAAAAGCTAGGCCAGAAAAAGAAGTTGAGGAAAGTAAGTGAATTATTTAATAGCATCACTCCAGAAGGAGCTTTACTGCATAACTGTACTGAATAGAGGAGCTATTAATGATCTTCAGCTAGTTAGACACACTGAATTAACACTGGTTTAAAAATTAATTGTAAAGCTTTTTGGGGAAAACAAACAAACAAACAAAAAAAACCAAAACAAAAACCCCCAAACAAAAAACCCCCAACAAATTCTAAATTTGTGAGAAGCTAAGATACTACAGTAGTGTTGAAAAGTAGGCCACAGATATGCTTATTTACACAGCCTTGCAAAAGCAGGGAAATTTTCTAGTCCTGTAGGAAGTGCTACTGACCTGCCTGTACTAAAATGATAATGGAAAAAAGTCTACATGACATTTTGCTGGCCTGTCCACGAAATAAAAATTATTTTGACATGTAGCACTAGAGGCAGGCAGTAGAGCAAATCTCTTTTGAAATAGGTAAGGTAGAAGGATCTACCTAGAAAGATGAAGATATCTGCAGAATAATTGGAAGTCATTAATTTTGTATTATATTTTTTTTAAAAAGTAAACACATTTTTTCCATCAATCTTGACTGTTAGTTCTCTTAGAAGAATTCAAACACAAATTGTTATCCTCCACCATTATTGCTCATAGATATATATCCAAGACGTTCACAAGGTAACTCCCTTCAACTAAAAGCAGATCTCTTCTTAATTTTGTACGGTGGCCTTTTTTTGCTTCTTATCCAATAAAAATAGAAAGCCCTGAAGATCACAGCTTCTCACAGCCTTGGGGGGGGGTCTGATGGCCAAAGGAGGTGGCCTAAGGCATGATTCGTCTGGGTTTAACACAAATGGGCACATTTGCAAACATTGCTCTTTTGCACACACTAATAACGTGTTAAGACCTTGATCAGCATTTTGTACACAAAAGCTCTCATTCTAACCGAACAGAAAACAAGTCACTTCCACAGAAGCAGAATTGGCTTTCGCTACTCTCTGGGCAAGCACCATCTCCACACTATCACCCACAGAAGCCAAGGAAGAAACTCCTCCAGCTCTAATTCCCATCACCTTCCCTTTCTCAAGCCCTTTTTGGGAAACACTTCCTAACCCTCCTCTCAATGCCAAAGTTGGTAAGTAACTTCTGCCCACCTGCACATGTAGGTGCCCTCTTCACTCCAGAGCACCCCAAGATTACCGGGGCAGGTAACACCACCGATTAGGTGTTTCTGATGGCAAGGAGAGTTGCAGTATCTACCACGTTGCGGGAGGTAGCTCCACACTTACATCAGCAGCGGTCTGGTTTTGCAAGGGAGGTTACCACCGCTGCAAAAGGGACTGCTCATGCCTGTTTGGGCACTGCTGCCATTTACCCCATGCTGGCATCAAACCCTTGAGCACCATTTGCAATCTACTTAAGCTCACTAAAAAACTGCAAAGACTGCACAGAATTTGATAGTTTTGTATTACTGAGCTGGAGCCTTCCACAAGTTGCTTTAACAATCACCAAAGTCACTGTAAGCAAGGGAAAAGGGGTGAGGCTGTGCCCCAGTTAGCTCATGGCTTGCTAGCAGTAGAGGGGCATGCCTGGCTCCCCCTCTCAGGCTGCACAGACCCATCCCCGTCGGCATTCGCTGCACCTCTGAACTGCAATAACCCACCAACTAGCAGAAGGTTTTTCAGCTCTTCCCCTCACCCCCCTAAAGTTATTTTTCTGCTGCTTCAGTGAAACGGTCTGACACCAAAATAGCATAAGGTAAGCCACAGCAACCTGGAACAGGAATGGGAAAGCAGCAACTCCCCCTTGTTGCTTTCAGCTTCTGCCAGCTGCAGTTTATCTATTCATTGCTCTTGCTCAAAAAAAAGCAAGTTCCACAGAAAAGGCTTTACTGCAGAGGGCTTGCCCTATGTTAAGCAAACTGGGGACACAAAGTTCACAGAGTTCATGGCAAAGCAGAGGACACAAACGTAAAAATGGATGTGCTGGGTCACACCACAGGTCCTGCCACCCTAATACCCTAGACACCTCCAACACAGCCTGTAAGCACAGGGCTAGAGAAGAGCACTTCCACCAAGCACCTCCGTAGCCTTCAATACTTTCACTTAGGATTCCTTAGACTAGCTGGTTTGTTCACTCAGTAGTCCCCAGAAGACGACTTTCAGGAGTTGCACAGCCTTACTGACCCTGCGTGAAGAACCACTTCCTCCTCTCAGGGCCTGAACCCGACTCCTACAAAGTTTAGTTGACTTTCCCTTGCTCTTACACTGGGAGATGAAATAGCTAAATCCTCTTCAAGCTATTCATGATTTCAGACCTCTGCCACATCCTTCTTCAACCACCCCTCTTCCCAGTCATTTGTCACGTGGAAGCCATTCCAGATCTCTAACGACTCATGTTGCATTTCTCCACGCTTCTAGCTGCTCTATATCCTTCTTGAGATGAAAGGGAGATGAAACAGTATCTAACATATGGACAAACCATGGATTTAGACATGGCATAATAATGCTCTGTATCTTATTCTTTACTCTTTCATAGCATTTCATCAGATTTGATATGCTTTCTTTGATCATTACTAAGCACAGAGCTGATGGTTTGATGGAACTACTGTCAGTCTCAAGATCCCACCCTGAATGCTGACAGTCAACCTGGAGTCCATCACTTTGTACAAAAAGTTCAGACAGTTCCCTGCTACCGATGCAAATCATCTCACATTTATCTACACCAAATGCAGACATCACACACATTATCCTTTTAAGCAGTACCAGGGACCTAGAAAACATGTCACATTCTTTGAGTTAAAATCTGCAAGTTACATGGATCACTGAAAATGAGCCAGCAATAATAAGAAATCCTGTACTTAGGACAAAAAAGTTGCTGAAGCACTCAACTACAGAGAGTGTGTAGGATAGAGCAGTCCTATGAACGGGACTGCACACATAACAAGGAGTTCCTTTGGGCTTTGATCTTTTAGCTATTTGAAACCACACAAAAGTTGAATGGAAAAGGTACAAGATCCCAAAGGAATCAGATTCCCCACTTCTCTGTGGCAAGCTTCTAAAGTTCCCTTTTTATGGCCACCTTTACCAAAATAAATAAATCGCTTCTAAGAAAAAAAAAAAAAAAGTAAACCAAGGCATTTCCACTCAATTCCTTTCATGTCTTTCCACCACCTCGTCTAGAGTCACATGCTCAGTCCTGACCTTTCCAGATTCTCCTCTCTGCCTCGCCACACTTATTCAGACTATCAAATTCATTTAGTGAAACCATCCTATCCTTTCACACTTGACTCTTTTCAGAGACAAGCAGTTCATTTTCATGCAGACCCACTTTTAACTTCAAAAGGTTGCTTTGTATCTCAGCTTCTGATGTCCCTTGTTTAAAACACTTTCAAATAAGGATCTGAAAGGCGTTGTAGCTGGGAACTCTCAGCATCTTCTGTCCCTCCTCAAAAAAAAAATAAAAAAAAAATCCACTGTTAAAACAAAGCGAGAGGCCACGCATCCACCCAGGATTTCTGTAGCTTGTCAGCAGCTTTCGTAGCTGGCCCATGCACATCCAAGGTCACGGCCAGTGCTCAGAAAACTGAGCCTGCAGCTGCCAGGCTGGATTGGTCTCCTGGAGTTACCTTCACAGTGACACTTGCCTTTACCTTAAAACTCCTCTGAAGTCATTCATTTCCACTTACCCACGCTGGTTATAGCAAGGCAACCCTTCTGAGAAGGTCTCTCAGCATCTGAAGGCAGCATGACAACCTGACGAACACCCAACGTCATCCCCTCCGGCAGCTCCACACCCCAACCAACACGAGAACGCAAACCCCTCCTGCCACGCCATTAATGGAGAAGCCACCCTGCAAACACATTTTGCTCCTCACAAGACAGCACTGCAAAACCGAGTGGCGCAAGTTATTTCACACCAAGCCAAACTGCTTTGTTTTCCTTTCCAATGGCTCAGGCAACCGCATTTCCCCAGGCGGGCTCGGAGCTACACCGCGCTGCCCTCCTTTACCATCAGCACCCAACACAGCACAGCTGATACCGAACCATGAACCCTCCGGTCCATAAAAAGCACTTTTTACCCATTCAGAGATGCTCTAGCTATCATGCAAAAACAATTTAATTAACAAGATTATACGCAAACATGTAAAGCAATTAGGTGAAAAGACACAGCAGAAAGTCTGCCAAACTTAGACCTTTTAAGCACACCTAGAAACTACATTTGTGTCACAGCAAGCTACCATAAAAACTAATGTAATGGCTCTATTAATCAAAACATTTTTCACTTTGAAACCACAAATACAGGAGAACACTTGTTCACAGCTCATTTCAGAATCAAAGTTTAAGAACCATTTTCATTTTAAAATATCTATAACTCAGTAATTTCAGGTGAGAAAACCATACTGACAAAGAGTTGTACATTACACTAAATTTCTCATTAATTTTCCTGTGAAACATTTGAATGTCCAAAAACTGACTTTTAAGTTAATTATACACAATTTGGACACTCCGAAGTCAGGAATTCAGAGCTGAATCCCGTCTAGTCACTCACAAAACCTGTATGATGAAAACACATTATAATCATGGTCTTTTCTTGCCAGAATAGACAAAAAGGTACTATCAGCATTTTTAAAACCACATTTGAATCCCAAGTGTTTCAGGTTTCTTTGTACTAGCTTTTTTTCCCATAAAACTTACTAACCATACTCTACCAGAACAGCTTCAGCAATGGATCCAGAAACGCACCAAGTTAAAACTGCAGCAGCTATTTCCCCCTTACTTTTTGGTGAGGACAGGAATTTTCCCTAGTCACAACACAGAGAGTTACCACAGATCTTCAGAAAAAGGGCAAGGCTGGGTGCTTCAGCATAAACACCTGCTGCCCTCCACTTGGATCTAAATGAAAATACAACAATTGAAAGCATCACTGGTTTTACGTAAGTTTTGCAGTAGACACTGCATCAAGACCACAGCAGTTAAAAAGTTACAAAGCCAAAACAATTTTCCAGCTGGCAGCAACACCCATTGAAAAACAAGATCAGTTCAAAATAATACCATGTCTTTTGCATTAAAATTAAAATACTGGTCAAGCTGCTGACAAGGAGACAAATGACTTTTTAAACCATTAGTGTACACTCATATAAAATTAATAATGATTCTATAGAAAGAAATTTGGATAACCATGATACGCCTCTTCCAGTGCAATACTTCATTTTGATTTTTTTGAGAAGTTATTAAAATTGGACCATCACAGCTTGCTGGAATTTCACTTATTCATTATTGCAATGTGCAGTTAATGCAGGAGATTAGATTAGGTTTTGACAAGTCTTTTACACTTCTCAGGGCAGCACTGCTATTTCTGCTTAGGTTAGTAACTTTATCTACCAGCTAACCTTTATGGTGTTGACAATCTGCAATTAACAATTTTCTCCCCAGCCTCCAACCCCCTCCCCTCTGCAGCCAATGCTGTTGCAGCAACTTGCATCCCCAGCTCCTCCCGGGACCCCCCTTCAGCAACACCCCCAAATGCGGCCGCCGTGCCCCCCACGCACGGCTCCCTTTCACGATCGCACAAGACTTGGGAAGAGCGGCAAAAGAGTAAACTCCAAACGGAGGAGGCCATCACCTAATGAAACATGACTAACGGAACTGCTGACTGTCCAAATATTTAACTGCTCTCGAATGCTGCGGGTCAGGTGGGTTAATCAAATAAACTTGCATATCCAGAGGGGATTGCCTGCTGTTTGTGTTTTCTTTAAGTCCTTACCTGACTCTGAAAAACTACGGAGCTCTGAGCAACTATGAATACTTGCCTACAAAACCCAACACAGCAGACATCAACGGTTTTCCATCATGAGCTGAAAACATGGGAAAGTTCTTCCAAAAGAAATATTTTTGGTGAATAACATGACAACTCTCTTCAGCACGCAAAGGCAGCACATGCTGATGGGAACTGACAACACCTACACCAGGTACCTGGAAACACAACCCCACTGAAAGTGGGAATCTAACACACATTGTCTCTCCCAGACTTAACCATTAAAAATTATCAGAATAAGAAAACACCAATACGGATGGACAAAATAGATGCAAAGTATTTTCAATGTACAACAATAGAAATGAAAATAAATCTAGGATTAAAATATAGCTTAGTTTCACCAACTTCTAATAGCATTTGTCTCCATTCAACAAGAATTTATGCCCCATTTCAACCTGATAAGAATTTAATTCTAGGTAATAAAGCTTTACAAATTGAATTCAAAGGAAAAAAACCAGCATTTCCCAATTATTTCCAGAGCTCCACAACTACAGATTTCAACTAAAGGAATGGGGAAAGCTGCCACTACAAAAGCAGAGCTGACATACGACCCCTGGATACAGTGGCACTAGCAGACAGCTATAATAAAAATCAATATTAATTCCACACACTTCTGTTTTGAAAATAAAGCAATGAAATTCCCTCATTCCCACCTGCCAAAGGGACACAACTCAGACCAACTTCGTCAGAGAGGATTTCTATAGCCATGTAATGGATTCCAAGACTGAACGCGCACTGAATGTTCAGTGAACCAAATAATTTTTAATAGATTCCTCAGGGGAGTTTATTTTATATTTTTAAATCACTCCAAGACCTTGGAATGACAACCTGATTCAGAGGAAAAGAAAGGCTAATGTTCGTGGGGTGGGGTATTGTGTTTCTTTCAGGGCTTTTCTGAAAGAGGAACAGCCGTGTCCCACTATAATTCCTTGCTGCACATTTCAGAAGTGTCTTTGTTTCTACAAACCTCAAATTTACAAAATCACTTTTGAAAACATACACTGAGCAATTTTGAAGTTCCTCCTTGCAGATGTACTACATTGGCAACTATAGAAAGTTGATCTAACAAAAGTTTGGGAGGAATTAAAAATCGGAACGAGGCAGCTCACCTCTTTCAGCTTTGGGTGCAGAAAGGTAGGCACAGTGTTAACAAGACCATCAGGCCCAGATTTGAAACCCAAAAGTAGCAGAAATTAGACCAGTTTGCAGATTTCGGATTAGCCTCCCTCTCCCCCACCAAACCAATGCCCACCTTATCAGCAAGGCCCCTACGATGCAACAGCAGATTCAGCACGAGAAGCAACTGTCCCTTCGAAGAGGAAATTTTTCCAGTCGTATGATTAATCACGCAGGAAAACAAGACGAGGAGCCTCAAGCGCTGCTGTCGTTAGCGTGATTTCAGCAGGATTAGGCAGAGTGCAATGGAGGAAAAGCCTCAGACAATGAGCCCTTTCATACACCAGAAACAAAACCTACCGTTAATCACACCAGCGATTCAGTTTCTCCCACTAATTCCTAATCAGACATCAACAAATAAAGCGAAACACTTATTCTTGTTTTAATTCTGTGAAACAAACACAAGTGACTGGAAGTGCTCAGCCTGCGCTGTAAAAACGCCATCACCCCTCTGCCTCCTGATGAACGGGGAGCTGCGAGATGCGCGAAGGGTTGGGAAGGGAGCTCTTCCATAAAATCCGTCCACGGAGAAGTCCAGAGCAGAAGATTTAGAGGAGTGCTGCATTAACAAGCGAGAGAAACTTCAAAGCCAAGAGACGAACTCAGTCGAAACCCTTCTCCATACAAAAGAGACCTTGAACCACAGTCATTAGAAAAAACATCTGGCGCACCGCTTTGATTTTCAGCGTTAGTCATTGGACAGAAACAAAACATCTTTTTTTTTTTTCCAAAGCAGCAAATAATTGCAAATCCACTTCTACATATAACCTATCATTTATCACCTCATCAGTGGCTGCTTGAGTCTGATGGAATTAAACACTCAAGTCAGGCAGTTTTTGTTAAAAGCAATAATTACATTGTTACTAGAATATACAAATAGGTAATAAAAAACAAAACTGAATCTGCCTAGCAATATTTTTTATGCACTCACAGAAATATTACCAGACTAGAAGCAAGCAACTTATAATAATTAAAAAAAAAAAATCCACTTCCACCGAAGTATAGCTACTTCTAATTTAAAACTTCAGCCACAGGCAAAAATACATAAATGATTAGCATTATAGTGTTTATTTTAATTACACTGTGCAACAAGACTCCAAGAGGCTGTTAACTCACTTCAGATACGAAGAAAGCCAGTATCTGAGAGCACATCCCTACACAGTGGTGTCAGTCCATCCTATCACCTGAACGCCAAAACCAGTACATCTGCATTTTTCATAACATCCAAAACCAACATACAACAGAGGTATCGGGGGGCGGGGGGGGACGATGGACAGACAACAAAAAAAAACCCACCTCAAACCACCCAGGAGGTCAGGAGATCCCTGACCTGCTCCTTGTAGACAATGTTTAAGAGCATCAACAAATCACAGGTCTTCAAAGCAGAACTCTTCAAAGTTTAATAAGGAAAAAAAAAAACAACCTCATTCAAACTTAGATTTACAAATGCTTTCCAGTAACATAACTGCTATGCAAGGTATTCTTTAACACCATACAATTCATGGTGCCTGTCCTGAACACCTAATGATCTAAACAAACAAAATACAATGCATTATTTCTAGTGTATTAAAGATGTTTTTCATCACTGTGGTCAAGTTGCTGATCCCAGTAATTCCATGCAAGTCATTTTAAGACAAAGGTTTGCCCATCTATCTAGATGGTTTTGGCCAATGAAGAAGCCTTCGATTACTCTTTAGTAAAATACTTTTATTAGAAGATGCCCAGCTTCCCGATACCAGGACAGGGCATCACTAGAAGAACACGACAGCCTGCTGCCACGTAACCCGTCAGAACTTTCCCTTCTTATAATTATGCTTATTCCTTCCACAGACATAAGCAAGAGATTGGCATTGAGGTGTTAGAGCAGCACACTTCATTATGTTGTTGTTTACAAAGAAAAAGCTTCAGGTAAGAAACATAGTAGGGAGCCGAGCACAATTATCAGAGGCAGCAGCTTGCTCCCACTGAGCTGCCGGAGTTTTCTCACCGAGGCACACGTGTTACACTTCTGTGCACAGGCAAGAGCTGCCCCTTCCCATCGTTCGTGGCCTCGGCTGCAGACCCAGACGGCCAGGAAAGTCAGCAGCAAAGAAAGAAAAAGAAAGCGTGATGCTCGCTGGCAGGAGGTAGGCATCTCTGTGCAAAGGACAGTACCTGCCCACTCAAATGCAGGGGCAGTGAGAGCCCACGCTCACTTCAGTCTCATCCCAAATCCAGCTCCGAATAACTGAAAGCTGCACTTTGCATCAACACCCCCCCCCCCCCCCCCCCCCCCCCCCACCCCCAACCACCCCACCCCCCCCCCGCCCCCCCCGGGTTTTCCCNGGCCATGATACAGGCTTCCACGAGCTCTCCCTGTCTTGACCTGTCTGGGTGAAAAAGTAGGATCTGGTACTACAGGCCTGTGCTAAAATGGAACCCCCTGCCACAGGACAGACTTCGAGAAATTAGGCTAATAGAAAGGCTATTCTAAAATGCCTTTTTCTGAGTCAAAAGATCCCAAACAGGTACTCTATCATAACACTACGCCAAAATATAAAGTGTAGTTTTACAGGCTCCAAAGATGTAGCAGAATCCAGAGAAAATTCAAACCAACAAGAGCAGCAACTCTGCTAGCAACAGTCTTCGATCTCACAAGTATATCGAAGGCGACAAACTTTCCTTCAAAAGTTTATAATTCTCCCTTCATGTCGAGAGGCAGAATTAAAGCAGTACTGCTACAATCCGCTGAAATACTTGTTTCCCTAGGTGTGATTCTTCAAGTTTGCACTTATTAATTGGAAGCTACCCATGAATAAGACTATACTGAGGAGACAGTCAATATCTAAAATACAGCTTCCTCCTCAGGTTAAACAGTAAAAATTGTACTTGTAAACGTCTACGTAATAATGCAGAGATTAGAATACATAAGACTGTAAAGGAATTTTGGCAGTGCCCAAGTAGTCTCAACAAAACCAATGAGAATATATATTACAAAATTATTTCCACGCCTTCTAGTTCATAGGTTTAAGAGGCTCATTTTCATTGTTTATGGTAATTATGTTTTATATTTCACTGAACTTTGACATGGAAAATGTATTATTGGATTTTGTGTGCATCTTCCAGTCAATTTGCATAAACTTGCAAATTCTGTATTACAAGTGGTTAAAATACAATGGACAGTACATTCATAAATTACAGGTTTTTCCTTAAGAGAAGAGAATTATTATTGATTCTGCAACAACTAAACCTTTGATCAAGTTTGGCACAACAAATGTTACTTAACACATAAAGAAACATAACTCCGTTGTATTTGAAGAAAACAGTAGTTTATAAAAAGGCAACATCACCAGCCAAAAACAAGGGGTCATTTTTTCCTCCTTTTCCCCCATCTTATGTCTTCCAATTACATCACACCTCAACATCTTCTCAACATGTTGTGTCCAAAAGGATCCTTTTTACCACTTCTATGGTTCAGCTTCAAGCTAAAAGATCAGAAGCACAATATCTGACAGGTTAAAAAAAAATATTTTTAAATATATACCCTAAAATCCAAACACCAAATTAGCCTTTGTCATACTTCTCAGATCTTATTTGCTTTCCCAATTAACAATCCTATCAAAATACATAGAAACATGTAGGTTGGAAAAGACCTTCAAGATTGTCAAGTCTAACCATTAACCTAGTACTGCCAAGTCTACCGCTAAACCATGTCCCTGAGCACCACATCTACCCATCTTTCAAACACCTCCAGGGATGGTGACTCCACCACCTCCCTGAGCAGCCTGTTCCAGCACTTGACAACCCTTTCGGTGAAGACATTTTTCCTAATATCCGATCTAAACCTCCCCTGGTGCAACTTGAGGTCGTTTCCTCTTGTCCTGTCACTTGTTATTTGGGAGAAGAGACTGACATCCACCTTGCTGCAAGCTCCCTTCAGGTAGTTGTAGAGAGCGAGGTGGTCTCCCCTCAGCCTCCTGTTCTCCAGGCTAAACAACCCCAGTTCCTTCAGCCGCTCCTCATCAGACTTGTGCTCTAGACCCTTCACCAGCTTTCTTACTCTTCGCTGGTGCAGAAAATCTAACCTGTTGATGTAACTATTACCAAAACTCCTCCAGAAAAAGAGCCATGCAATCATCCCGCTTCCATCCCTACTCACAAAACCCTCTAGAAAAATAATGGCTTTTCCAAAACACTGTAAGACTTAATTTTGTGAGGAAATTTAACTGAAGAATCAAGTACCATCCCATGAATAACTTCCCGCTCCTGAAGAGAGAAGAGAAATTACAAAGCTCAAGTGCCCGGCTGCCTTCAGCAGCGAGGATGACACACAAGAGAAGAATCCATACACTGGAGGGATAAAAAAGCAACCGCACTATGCGGATCTCATAAAATAGAACAGATGTGATCCTCTGAATACACACAGGCAATTCAGTGTCAAACACTACACTTGCAGGAAGAAAAAAAAAAAAAGAAAAAAGAAAAAACAAGGAAGAGAGGCCTACTAAGCCAATAGATAATTTGTTGCCACGGTCAAGCACACGCATGTTTTGTTTGGTTTCAAGCAATGACGGGATTTCCAGCACTGATTTTCAAAGAGCAATGCCACATGCCCAGCCTTCACATTTCTTTCCTCTGTTCAATTTCATCTGACAACTCCGAACTATAAACTTCTTGTGCCAACCTAAATAATTCCTCTCTTTCTCAGTAAGGCTGGAAGAAAGTACTTACCCACTTGCCAGCTGCAGCTGAAATTTTGTGCCAAGAAATAAATGTCTTTTGGGCAGGTTGTAAACTCGAAGCTTCTATGCCTGCTGAAGGACAAGAATAAGAGTGGACTACCCTATCGCTTCCCAGATTAATGGTTTTGCTGTATTTCATCTACACAGTGGATTGCACTTCATGAAAGCATCCAGAGCTACTTCCTCCGAGTACCAAGCCCAGATGCTTTTTACGTACACTGCCCCCATCCTCTGCTCCAAAAATCCTAACTTATTTCTGTATTTTTGATCTTTAGGAACATTCTCAGATAGAGTCCTTGAATTGAAGGAGCAAGACCTGTTTCATCCTTCTTCCTTTTTTTTTTTTTTTCCTCCAGTAAGGCACAGGTGTCTATACACTGTGTGCATGCTGACATTAAACAGCAAGTGCTCCAGCTTCCCTTCCTTAGCCTCTTTTCACTGCCCGAGGAGACTCCGACCTTCCTACAGAGAGTAAAAACACTCGCAGGCACTGGTCACTACACCTCTCCTGACCACCACAAGGCAAAGACCGAGGACGTGCACTACATCTTCCCCACGGTTCAGAAAGACCACAATTAACAGAGAGCAGAAGGGATAAGGTTTGTGGCAGAATGGATTCTGATCAAATTATAAATTAAAATAAGAGGTTGTGAAGGGTTTAAAGTCTTCCACCTAGGGCTGAGTGGATATCAGGCTCCTCAGCTTTGCAGGCTAGGCTTCCCCACCGGTGTTTCATCAGGCACCCACAGACACACAGGTGAGACACAACGTACCGGCACAAGACCTTGATACCTCCACTCCACCCTCTTCCCTATCCTCCTGCCAGCTCGCACAGGCTTCCCAGCTGCAGGATGTTACTGCCTGTTTACACATCCCGGGGTTTTTTTTGCAGGGGGCTCTCCAAAGCTTTGTGAAGCTTCTCGTAATAAATCACTATCACAAAGTCAAAGAACAAATAAAACCTGTGCTGTTGCAGTGAAAAGCTGTCTTTTTAACCTACAATCATGGGCACCTTTCCCATGCTGAACATCATCCCTTTTGCATTCTGGCAGTGACCTGAATTTTATATTCACACAAATATTGCCAAAATTCTGAAATGCCAGTTAGAAACTCAACTAATACAAATATGTAAAGATGAATACGTATACTGCTAAAAAACCAAATACCCTCTCCTATAGAAAACAGAAATAGAACAAATGTTAGTAAATGCACACAAACAAATCACAATGACGTACATTAAAAGAAATAAATGTCTCAAGGCATGCATCAGTACCATGAACTTGGTTTTTAATATACAGAGTAGTTACATCTCTATCATCTTCACAAATAGAGCCAAGCAGTGCTTGTTCCCTTTGCTCATTAAAGCTCTACAACTGGTGCCTCCTGTATGCCCACATGTACCATTTCATTAAGCTCACTTGACATTAGATGAAGAAAGAGTACAAGAAAATTGCATATTCCCTGCCTAAAGTAAACTTGTCATTTAAACCTTGTGTATAGATAGAATTTGATATAGCACTGGCGCAGTGAGTCATTCGTCAGTTTTAGAGTTTGCACGACAGTATTCTTACATATGTTTTGCAATACTTTCCAGTTAGCTACCACCCCATGTAATTATAATTTTTTTTTTTTACTGGAAAGGAAGCATGCATTTTGGATTTGAACACTGCACTAAGATCTGTAGGAACAAAGCTTACTTCTATGGTAAGATATCGAGCAAGAGTAAATCTATGTAAGGAGCCTTCACAAACTGTATGAAAGGTGAAAGTCAAGACATTGCTTTTAAAAGAGAGTAAACAATGACTGTGAGTATCACAAATATTTCTCAATCAATTCTTCCAAACATAAACAAAAGCAACTCACGTGTCAGATTTCTTCAAAAGCTGTTTCTTAGCTACACAAGTTAAAAATGCATTCATTCAAAACACTACATAAGACATCCAGTAGTTACTACAAGTGCTTTACTTGAAAATAACAGGTGATTTTACATCCTTTCTACCGGGGTGAGAGAACACATTAAAAATTTTCCCTACTGTCTTCCTTCACCTTTTATTTTTAAGTTGCAACACAGGCATGAGTAATTTAACTCTCAGCCCCGGCTTCTAAGAGGCACTGAAAAACCCACTGCAACAGAAAGGTTTGTGCTGGTTAACACTACTAACAAGTTCAGCTCACGCTCTCGCCTGCTGCCATCCAGCTCACTCCAGCGCTTAATGGGGAACTTTGCAATTCTTCAAAAGGTGCAAGTCTCAACTTTGATCTGCACACAGCCACACATTCACTGCTCGGGTAAACCTCTTTGGTCAGTTGTTTTTTTTAAAGCTGGTTGTTATTATTATATCCTTTCTACTATCTAAATTCACGTCAAATGGATCTACCGAAATCTAGATGCTGGAGAGAAGCACCCATTGCACAATTAAAGTTAGCTGGTTAAGACTCAAGAACAGGCAGCAACAACTGTGGGTTTTTTCCTCCCAGTTGCATATACTATGACCTACAAGAAACACTTTCGGCTTAAAAGTAATACTTAAATGGAGATCTATGGCTGAACGTTATCACAAGAATTGCACTTACTTGACAGTCTGCTATTAGCCAACTCCATTATCGCTATTTGCAGTTTTTAAATGTACAGATTCAGAAGTAACTGTACAAAGCCTCCATTACAAGTGGATTTATGGAAAGCCACAGCAATAATCATCCTCATTAAGCATATCTTCCCACAGCCCTGCATTATGTGGACACAAAGAGGAAAACATTTCTTCTCCGTTACCCACAAGCTTAGATCTTTCTCCTTATAATCACAAGCTTTGACTGTCTTCTCTGCTTTTGCCAATGACAGTTATCTCAAATTCCCAAGAGCAGGACTTAGTTTAAAAAAAAAAAAATAATACCTGCATACTTCTCAACCCACAACCAAATGTAGACACAATGTAGGACGGCTTCTACTTTGATTTTCCAGAAACTGACATTTTTACTGGCAACATGCGTGAGAATAAAATGTTGTCTGTAGCTTCCACTGTTTTGCAAACAGCCCCAACCAGTATTTACCCAAGACATTTATGGACGCATACATGCAAAGAAAAGGGCAGATGGCAATATTTGTAACTCAGCTGAATTATAAAAATCTCTTGAGCTGAAGTGATGCATTAACTCTTTGGCCACAAGCCGTTTTAACCCCTTCACGCATATGGTCATGCCGCATCCTATTTCAACGACCAGGACGCATGCCAGTGACGTAGGCTAAGAAACTTGCACGTTAAGATGGTCGGTTAAAGGCAGAAACTGAGAACTTAAATAATCCAACGCTGTCGCCCACCACACATTCAGATCACAAACCGGCCGTTTTGCCACGCGGATTTTACTTCTCACTTTCAAAGTTCAGACTGCTGATCGTGCGCTTCAACGTATGGATATCTATTACTCCTACGTCCTCAGCCCCACAGCGAACCACCATGGCAGAAATAATAAAATCAGGATTAAAGCACACTTGCTCCCTCCATAAGACTGTTCTCGTGAGCCACGCATTTCCTGCATTATCTTAAGGAGTGCAAAGGACTTTATTTAAAAAGCTGTTTTTAAAGCCACACTGGCAGGCTTGGAACAATCACCCAGTAATCAGACACAGAGATAAGTCATTTGCAGCAGAGGACCTCAGTAACGTCAAATTAAATTTGTCATTTCTCTAACATTTACCTTGAAAAACGAACAAAGGTAGTTATGCAAGCAGCATAAGGAAACTCTATTTGCTCGCCGTCCTTGCTCAAGTTAGCCGCCTTCAGAGATCTCTCAACCAGCAAATATTCAACGTAACTTACGTTTGAAGCTTTGATTATCCAGTTATCTTCAGACTAAATCACTTTTTATAGCTCAATTCTACACCTGACAAGAGAACATTTTATTTGATACTGACAATACAGCTTCATTTGGTTACATCTGAAATAAATACAAAACTCCAAAACGCTTTAAAGCAGCTGCCCCAGTCAGTCTCCTGGAAACAGAGCACATCTTTTCCACACAAGAGGTCTGCGGGAACAGATCTTTGTTTAACAGAGCGGAAATACTTTCGTTCATTAAATTTAATTTACGCCAGGTATTTGAACTGCTCCAAGTTGGGTCTTAGAACAGTTTCTGGGTGCCGGAACCACCGGGAAAGCAAACACACCCGTTTGCAGCATTCGCCTTCAGCTTCGACTCCCGCTCCCCGCAGGCTGCCTGCGCCCACCCCTGCGCCCCTCCACGCGCGCCCGGCACTCCCGGCTGTCCCGCGGGGGAGAACCGCCCGCCCCTCCGGGCACCCCCCGGGGCTCCCGACCAGGCAGGGCCGCCCAACAGGTTGCGGAGGCGGCTGCGGGACAGGAGCTGGCCCCGGGGAGGCTGAAGCCGCGATCCCCCGG